>LPNX010405988.1:53360-188864 GCA_001517045.1 Pseudotsuga menziesii | reverse complement strand
GTGATGTTGTGGACTTTGGAATTTTTATTGGTGAAGAGAATTGTCCCGTTGGCACAGTCCAGTGTCAAAAAGGCTGTACATATGCTGATATCCGTTCTGAAATTTTGAATGATGAAGTCGTTCAATATCCTTTTTAATTTATTATTGGCTCAACTAGATGTCCTTTAAATGCATTGCAAGAGGAAAGAAGGAAGCCTACAACAACAAATGTAGGCATTAAGAGGAAAGTATGCACGATGGTTGCTGATACATTGGAATCAAATGTAATTGAGGGAATGGCAATGTTTGAAAACATTGAAGGGAATGTGGAGGAACCTATGCATAAACAACCAAGAGTTGGTAATGTGTCCGAGTCAGTGGAACAAGTTGTGGTTGATCCTAATGTATTGGCGTCTTGGCAACATAAAGTGAACAGTTTAATGGAAGAGTTTGTCAAGGAGAAGATAACACTAAAGGTATATTTAGAAAATGGAAAACCTAATATAAAGATCCGTTGTGAAATCTATGGCATTGATTATGGAACGGGGGAAGTATCCTTGGCAGTGCAAACAATTCATAACTTCAAAAACAATCATATGAAAACAGGGTCCCATCAACGTCAAATTTCAATGTTGGGAATTAATGAAATGTGTGAAATTCCTTCAGGTAACAAAGAAAAGCAGACAATAGTGGCTAGAGATCAACTTGAGATTGATCAAGCAATCAAACTCCTACATGATTTCAACCAAACGCAAGAGCCTAATTTTTTCAAGGTGGTGGAAGCAACACTTGCAAACTACGAGGACAAGAAAAAAGTAAGTGTGGAATGTACACGATGCAATAGATGGTTCTCTTTGGTGCCGGAAAATGGTAATATTATCAGTTCTCTAAATGAACACATAAAATCAAAGAATCACACTATTAATACTACATTTGAGGCTTCACATGATACAGTTGTGTTGAGGAGTGGAACAGTTGGGAGACCGAAGAAGCCTACCAATGAAAAGTCCCAACAAAGTTTGTCTAAGTTCTTGATCCCATCACTACCATCACCATTACATGGGGCTTCTACACATCCACATCCTTCTACTTCAGGTGTGGAAATTACCCAAGTTTTAATTTAATTTGAATTTGAATATGCACATTACTTTATTTATTATTACTTGTTAGTAGCAGTTAGTAGATCATTAACCAATGTGTTTTTTATGATCTTGTTCTAGGACAAATATCTCCCTCAATATTATTATGTTGGGGGTATTGGGATCCCTATCTTGAGATAATAGGGGAGAGACTGGACACAAAGGTTCTAATGGATGACCAACGTGGTGGAAAAATGTGGGCCATAGAGAAACATACCAGGAGAACACTAAATTATCATGGTATTGAATGGAGTATTAATGGTACATACAGACATATTCATTGCAAGAGGGTTTCTAAAACATGAATACCTTTTGATTCATTGACATGCAATTTTTGTAAGGTTATACCTAATTGTGATGACTTTCGAATGCGATTATATCGTGAATCGAGGAGAAACATAAAAAGACATGGGAGAGATACAAGGAAAGGGAGAAGGTTGGACCATTTGACTTAAACTGAACTTAAAATTGTTGCAAGAGAAGCAAATGCTACACATAGGTTAACAATACGATCTCTTTCGTGGGAGAGGACAAAGGTTGCTACACTGTCTATAAGAACAAGGTCTCTAGGGGAAAAGTTGTTCGAATCTGCAGGAAGGAAGGATGTGTTCAGGTTTTGCAAGGATGTTTGTGAGGCTCATAAGCAAGGAAAATTACAACGTAAAGATGTAGTTTGGGAATTTGTTCAAGATATATTTAACAACCTAGTTCGTTCAAAGTCGGGTAGAAGGTATAGTGCATCCACTCAATCCATTTATGAGATGATTAAGTTATGGGGAGGTCCTAGATTACGTAGCTTTATTAGCTTGAATCTGGATGGCCCTTCGATATCTACAACTTTAAGGTAAGTTAGAAAATCATTGACATATATCCCAGGGGAGCAAGAGTACATTTTTGAGACAATCAAAAAATTTTATGCTTCCTATAAATCCAAACATGGTATAGAGGGCCCAATTCCCATATGCCTTGCTGAAGATGAAACCGTTGTGAAAAAATATGTAAGGTGGGTAGCTAAAAGTGATACATTGGTGGGTTTTTGTGGTAAGAAAGAAGAACATAAGTGCCAATCACATTTCTTAGTGACAGTTGGTGAGGGCACTGCAGGCTATGAGATTATTACAGATGCCTTCAAGAATTGTGTGATTGGCCATTATGCACATGTTATTATTGAAAACCCTTTACATGAGAAGCTTCCTCATTTGGTTGTGGTTGTTCATCCAACGTGCAATAGGTGTGATGCAAATTTTGTCCATCGACAATGGGAAAAGGTAGAAGACCTATGGAAGAAACATGTGAAATATTTTTTAGGATCTATTATTGGTCATTCCTCAGATGGGGATAGTAGGAGAAGAATGCTTATGCTGAAGGATTATTACTCAACGATAGGCATGAGATATCAAATTCCCTGGGAAGGGTGGAGACTAACTAGGTTTAATGATGACTTTAAAGTAACAAGACTTCATGACCAAGATTACATCCACAATGGAAAAAACCTAGTGAATCCTTTGTTTCGTGGTCGACGAGATTTGATTGTTGGAAAAGAGTTGATTAGTTTTAACCATGTAAGAATGGTTTATAACAATTTTAAAGTGGATGACCACAATCTTAAAATTGAGGATATAGAGAGGATTGATCACCAAAATTGGGGTTCAGCACAACGCATTGCTTCAAGGCATGTCCAGAGGTGCTTGAAGGAAATGAGATGTACAAGTGGCAGGACAGAGAGGACATCAGGTACAGAGACCTATCTAGCAATCGTTGCTGACTATATTGATATTTTTTGGTCTCCTAGTTTAACTCTTTGGGAAAGAGTGCAAAATTCTTCAAGAGTCCATCATTTCTTCACCTTATGGCTATGTTGGGTCAGAGAATAGGAAAATACTAATGTCAACATTAATTTCATTAGTAGAGAGGCATATCAAGATGTGAAAATTTCTTGCCACTTTGCGGTTTTGTTGATGATATTATTTTGTGATCAATACTCTAACTTACCATGTGCATTGCACCTGACTGGGTCAGATGTATGTGAGAACTTCTTTATCAAAGTCAGTGGCATGGTTGGAGTAGAGAGGGCATATGATTTTGCTGACTTACTTCATGCTATTGGAACCCTTAATAGAGTTGCTGAAGAAGAATCGAATCCCAAAGGGCTTCGTTTCAATAAATCTCATAAGAAACAAATGAGTATCTGGAACAAATTGCATCAACAAACAGTAGAGGAAGGTGATGTATTGTCACAATATGATTCAATTTCCACTGATAATAAAATTATAGAAGCTCTCAAGATAGGATTGGAGGATGCACAGGGAATTTTACAAGTTCTTGGCATGCAACCAAAAAGACACACAAAAGATTCTTGGTGGTTTAAACCATGGATAGAGGATCACAATGTTCCAACATTTGAAGATGTGGATGAAGTAGTTGATAATTCTCCACCGGGTCATTCGACATCCATATTCCAATCTTCATCTTTTATGGTACTCAATGCTAGTGAATTGCAAATGATGGAAAGTGAGTGGAGGCATGAGTTGGATGGAATTTTAGATTCCATTAATGAAAATGTAAACATATCTACCAAACCAGTGGTGGAGCTCGATGGAAAGGACATGTACAAATCTTGTTTGGTTAGTCAATTGAATGGAAACCTGACATTATCAAAAGATATATTGACTAAAGTGAGGAATGGAGTGTACTTCAGGAGAGATGAGAGGGCCCCCAAAAAGGGTGTTGCAATTGGTTTTGGGATTGGATCAGATTGTGTGGTGTTGTTTGAGAGCGAGTCTATAGCTGTAGCTGAACATACTACAAGAAAAGGTGTATCTCAAAGTACAAAGCAAGACGTTTCTTCTAGGGCTTGGTACATTGGAAGAGTTCAAAGAATAAGAAAGAAGGATGGTAATAGGGTGTTTGATTACCATAATGACATTGATCTTTTGGATAGGCCTGAAGGTGTTGAGCTTCAATGTTGTTGGTACAATAGAATAAAGGTGCAACACATGTACAAGTTTGATTCAACAAATCATCTATTCATACAACTTGAATCTGTTATAGCAATGGCAAACCTATCATACAATATCAAGAAAGACACATACAAGTTAGAAGAAGGTGACCACAGAATTTTTGAGGATTTCATTAAAAATTTAAATAGGGTGAAGTTTTCAAACCATTCTAATTTATATTATCTTTTGTACTACTATCTTATAACTTATTTATGAATTAGTATTTTTTGTATTATTGTTGATTCATTTGTATAAATTTCATAGTCATTTTATACTCATTTTAATTTATCTTATCTCCAGGTGCGGTGAATGGTTCGATGCCGAATGGTTGGGATAACTCTATGTGAAGTTATCGATTGTCAAATATTTCTCTATGCATTCTTGAAGCATGGTTCTTGAGGGTTGCTACTGTTCGCTAGTTCAACAATTATGTTTAATATTACTTTCAAAAGGATGAAACTAGTTTTTGTTTGTCAAATTTTGGTGCCCATGCCCATATTGCTACTTCAATACTTAAATGGAATATTACTTAGTGTGTGTTTCTTGAAATGTGTTTTCTAATTTTTTTTCTTAAATGGCATATCATGTTCTTTAATTTCATCATGTTTGTGTGTAGTGCATATTAACTCATTAGGAAATTGTGATTGTTGTTGATTTGAAAGATGGCTATGGTGTGGAAATCTCTTGTTATAAAACTCATTGTTGTGCACCTATTGTGGTATGGAGTGGGTATGATTGGTTCTACTTTCTATAACCAATGAATCTTATACAATGATGACAAAAATATATAAAATAGTGTACCTTGAGAGAGAGAACATATTATTGGTCCTATTGGTCCTATAAAGGAGTTGCATGTCCACCTTATATGGTTCACCTTGACCTTTTGGGTTTGTTGTTTGTTTTGTTGTGTCCACCTGGGTTGACTCATGATCACCTCATGATCCTTTATCTTACTTTGTCCATAGGTGATGTTTATTAATGTTTTGATACTTTACCTTAAGGAGCGTTACTGAACTCTCTCCCTCTACATGATCTTTGCACGATCTTTGTTGATGCTCCATGTGATATCTTACTGCACCATCCCCGTGACTGGCCTTTTCTTGTTACACCTTCCATGTGGTTGATTTGCACCAGCATGATCATGAATCTATTGGATTTTGGGTCCTCCCCCAGCGTGACCGTGGCCTGTTTCTTGGGTGGACCGTGTGTTCTTCCATAGTGTAACCGTGAGTCTGTTTCTTGGTGGAATGTGGCACCTTCATCAGCGTGACCCTGATTTGTTTCTTTGCACTTTCTTGGTGGACTATGGGTCCTTCTAAAAGGCCGAAAAACCTATTCCTTAGTGATACCTTGAGAGGTCCTTCTCTAGCATGACTATGATATGTTTTAATGGGTGGAATTTGCATCATTCACCAGCGTGAAAGTGATCTGTTTCTTGGTGTACTATGGGTGCTTCACCAGCATGACTGTGATCTATTTTCTTGAGTGGACTATGGGTCCTTCCCCAACGTGACCGTGATCTATCTTCTTGGTGGACTATGTGTCCTTCTCCAGCATGACCATGATCAGTTTTCTCAGGTGGACTATGGGTCCTTCCCTAGAGTGACCATGAGGTGACCATGAGCTTGTTTTCTTGTGTGGACTATGGGGTCTTCCCCAGTGTGACACTGAGTTTCACTTTGTGGGTGGACTGTGTTTTTTCAAGCATGACTGTGCAAAGCATGCTTGTGTGTCTCTGCAGTATGTGACTGCATCCTTACCCATCATGACTGTGTTGACAGATTGACTATACTGGGTATGAATGTGCTTGTTGACTAAGAATTATGGGTCAGTATGTTGTCCATATGCTTATGCTTTAACCCTCTATGGATCTCTCACAAGGTACATAAATTGTTTGTCTATATTGACTTGTCCCTTCGGTGACAAGATCAAATATGAAAAATCTGAGTATATGCTTGATTCAAATATTGGTTATGATTGTTTACTATTGATATCTACTGTATACTACCTTATTATGTTGTTATTGTACATGGAATTTGATGATTCTCGAGGACCAACTTTAACGCAGTGAATAATGGAGCGTTAAGTTGAAAGAGATGAAAATTATGTTTGTTTGGTTTTCTTGAAAAGTATAGGAAGCTTACTTTATAATTCTCTTTTCCTTTTACTTTATAATTTTCTTGAAAAGTACTTGCAGGTCTCAAGGAGAACAATGAGGTTCTTTTACAATGGATATGACCCATGTATTAAAGTATATGCAAATAGATATTTAAACAGGGTTGATGTTCAAGAAGCTCTTCATGCAAAAGTTACAAGGATTCCTTTCAAATGGGAAATCTACAAGTGGGTATATGTATTCTAATCTCTAATAAGGTCATGTTATTTGTGATTCTAGATCATTTTAACTCTGGATATATTGGGATACAAAATGTTTGAGGGGCAAATCTCTTCACTCTTTATACTGTCTGGGTAGTAGACCTTGGTCATGTGATGTGGTCAGGGAAGGGCAGCTCATTTTCTAAATCCTCTGAATTTCTCTAAATTTCTCAAATCCTCTTATTGTGAGGGACTTTGACCCAAATTCCTGTACGTGGGCATATGGCATGAATATATTTGACTTGCAAGAATGGAAAAAGTAGGACATGACAAGGATCTATCATAAATGGAAAAACCTGGTAAGTATACATTGACATTTTGCTTTTGTTATCCTGGTGATTTATTTGTGGTTTCTGCAATGAAGTGACATTAGCATTTGGTTTTGTCTAAAAATGACTGTGATGCTTTTTATCTTAGAACAAGGACAAACAGCTGTGGAAACTGGGCAGCCTGCCACTTGGGCTGATCACCTTTTACAACCTTAATTATGCACTAGGAGAACCCCTAATATTTAATGCCCTGGTGACATTCAACTTGAGAAAAGGAAAAAATTGCATAAATAGAACTTTGTTTTCTTTTCCAACCCCCATAAAGGACTTTCCTACATTGATCCTGCATTCCATTATCCAGACAATATAGGTCTAGTACTTCTCTTAAATTTTTAGCATCTTTGTGCAAACCATTGTAAAACAGAAGAATATCTTCCACAAACAAAAGATGAGACAAAAATAATTTGGTTCCCACCTTTATACCTCTAAAAGCCCCCAATTTTTTGGCCTCTAAAAGAGCTTTGTTAAGTCCTTCTGCTACCTCAATTGAATGAAAAGCTTCCTGAGCCACCCCTACAACCTTATGAATATACCATCCAATGAACTATTTAAACTGTTCTTGGAGAATGGACCTAGATGGCAGAGCCTTTATCCATTTAGCAATGACTTTTTAACTAATTTTATAAATACATTTACACAATGAAATTGGCTTGAATTCTTCAGAATAATAGGATTATCAAACTTAGGGACGAGGGCTATAGAAGTGGACATGAAAGTTGTCAGCATCTTACAAGAAACCCCAGATTCCTTGAGAACCCTTAAGATATTTTCCTACCAACACCTCATAAAATCTTAGAGAAACTCTATTAGCCATCCATCTAGGCTGGGGTTTTTGTCTTTTTAAAAAAATGCAAAATCTCCTGAAGCTTATCTTTTGTTACCTTCTCCAGCAAAGTTACAATGTCCTCCTCAGAGACATAGCTAGGGAACAGAGTTGCCATTTTACAACTTCTGCAATTGTAGCTTTATTATGTTCCTTATAGAGACAATTGAAATGGGAAACCCCAACCCTGGACAGGTCCTCAAAAGCGATTCATTCCTGAGAGTAGAGAAGGACTTTTAATATCTGGATTTGGCAGGAAGAAGAGTACAATGACCAGGAAATAGTTGCAGGAGGCTGTGCCAACTTGGTGGAGGTTTCAGACTTGTAGGGACAGTCATACAGGGCTGGTCGTACAACAAGCCTTAGGCCATTTTCTGTAGGCCGTATAGGGAAGTAGCAGGTGCATGGGTTCTTTTTGGGGTAGATTTGCAGCAAGAAGATTTTCTCAAGGGGAAAAACTCAAGTCACCTGTATATACCTGAACTCCAACAATGTACCTAGATTTCACAATGAAGCCAGTAGTTGTTCTTCACCAAGTTTTCCCATAAAATTGATGAAACTGATTAATAATATCCTTTTCTGAATCCTGTTACTTCTTGTTAAATTTCAGATTTTGCACTCTACCACAATTTCAAGCTCAATGCATTTTAGTTCTTACAAAATCAAAAGCAAGCCTTGGCAACTTATGTGGGTCACTGCCTGCAACAGTGGTCCGCCATAAGTAAAAGTTCAAATAACATTCTTAATAATCAATAATATACAAAAAAAAAGGATTTTGCAATGTAACAATCCTTAACTCTAGTAGACAGTTATCCCATAAAATGCTATGAAAGAACCTTGGAGTTAATTTCCAAAATCATTCTACTAAATTAATGTAGAATGAAACAATTTGCTATTAGAATAACTTAACAGTTGATTACAATGTGGAATATTTTGTACCAATTGAAAATGTAATGAATGAATTCAAAAAGAAACAAATTAATGATCACAGACAAAACAATATATGGAAACAGCTATGTGAATGTACTTCTAAAGCATATATCAGGTGCTCCTGAGGCCATGTCAACAACAGTGATTTTGGTATCATAGTTTGAATCAATATGATCTCTAGAGTCTATTCAGCATCACTAAGCCCCACATGATTAGAACTCCAGACGACAGTTCTTTCAAATCCATTTTTGGAATGTTGATAGTATTCAATAGCCTGAATTATCTCCTGTTTATTGTTCATAACAAAGGGACCATATTGAACCACTAGTTCATTCAATGGCTGGCCCCCAATTAGGAAAAATATGCAGGGAATGTTTGACATGTTCCAGATACTCAATCCATTGCCAGATCCCAACTGAACAGTGTGGTGAGCACCAATAGCTGATGATGCAAGATTTCCAAAATTTGCCTCACCTTCTAAAACATAGACAAATGCATTCCAACCCTCTGGAACAGGTTGGTGAAGAACAACTCCTGGTTTCATTGTGAAATCTAGGTACATTGTTGGAGTTCGGGCATATACAGGTGACTTGATACATAGTTGTGTGCCTCTTGTTAGAAATCAGGCATGTTGGTTTTGTGTACCCATGGATCGACATGGATCTCATCCATTGGATCATCTCCAAGTGTCATTGCTCAAGTGCTAGCCTCTAGTCAAAGTTTGGTCAAAGTGCTGAGTTTATGGATTATAGGAATGGTGTTTGAGTGATCTTGGCCTACATTGAAACTAACAGGTCCACATACAAGCTATATTGGTTCTTGGCATGGTCTAGGCCTTGGCTATAATCCTAGTGTTATTCAGACAGATATTACAAAGGCAGCACTGAGTAGCATATTTTGGTAGTTAGAGTGAGTCTTGTCCACATTATGCGATTAGCAAAATTTTGAGTTCCTATAGTTATGGCTCTTTGATTTCAGTAGTACCAAATCTTGTTTCCTGTAGTCATTTCATTCTCTTCCAATGATGAATCAATATTCTAATGTTGAAATTATTTAGACAATCATTGCTTCTTGACAATCTTGTTTAATTTCTTTCCATGTATGAATGGTTTGACCTCCAAGTCCCATGAGCCATCTCAATGTTGTTGCTTGCATTCTTCAATGTGGCAAGAAGCAATAAGGCTGTTCAAAACCAAACAGATCTACTAGGACAAGTTTGCAGTCAGATTTAGTGCTCTTCCTGCCCATATTTACTGCTGAAAACATCCTTGTTTTGCTACCAATCTGCTACCAGTTTACAGGCCTCTAGAAATCTAAGAAGTCATGCTGTAGATGGGTATTTGTAGGCTTTGATTCTTCCATAAATCCAAGGAATATAACACTTATAGACATGTTTGAAAAGGCATCATCAGTCTGCTCTGTCACTGCTATTTTGTCCAAAATTTTATGGAGCAAAACCTAATAACATCCTTGTAGCTGTTGCCCTTAATGTCCTCTCTACAATGTGCCACATTTAGTATTTCCTGCCCAGACTGCTATCTTCAAACCGACAGTCAACTCTATTCTACTAGTATGAGTGATGAATTAGGGTTCTAGAATACATACTTGAATTACATCCTAAACTCTAGAAAGAGGCTTACAATGTCATCATATCCACATAAGTTATCCAAATGCTCATGGACAAGGGTGCCGTCCAAATCATCCCTCAAACACCAATACACCATAAGCAATCCAAATCATCCCTCAAACACCAATACACCATGAAAACTAGCCATGCCTTTCAATAATTTTGAGTGTATGTTATCCAAAATACCATATCAGCTCAAAAGGCTAGGGCACTCTATCAATGTCGCATAAGAAAATATGTACAAGAAGAAAGTAATCGAGATATAACTTCAAGACAATCATCTAGATGAGAATATATTGATATTGAAGCATCAAGCAAAAACAACATTCCATGGCTACTAGTGTGAAGATATATCAATTCCAGAACATCATCAATCACTAGGGCACCATCACAAAGAAGCAAGGATCTAACATCGAAGAACATAGGCCACCCAAATCTCCATCAACATGTCACTCCTTGCTGAAGCATGTGAAAAAATTCACATGTGGGCACCCATGCAAAATGGGGGGTAACACCTAGCATGGAGTAGGAGATTATCAGTAGCCTTGGTGCTTGCCAAGTTTGTATTCTATAGGTGACAGGTGGTTTCTGTTAAAAACCTTTTGCATCTGTACTTGAATCTATATGACCCAAATTCCAATGTATTTGATTCTCCTGTGACTTTTCTGTTCTTTGCTTAATCTTTTAGCACTTGCGGAAAAATCTCAAAGTTGTTTGATGATGAAGCCTTTTCAACAATTGGAGAAAGGAAGTATGCATCTGATGAAGGTTCCAATCCTGAGTAGTCTCTGCCTCATTTTTCTGTACATGACCAACTTTAAACGTAACTAACTTGTCTCCACTGAGTAGCCTGTTTCTGATCTCCTTATCAAAAATAGCCAATGCATCTCTTGTGTCTTTTCTGTTCTTGCCTCAATTTGTTAGCACTTGATGAAAATATCCCTAAGCCTTGTAATGATGAACCATTTTAGTAATTGGAAAAAGGGGCCCACAGGAGTGTGGTCTAGTGGCAAGCATCAAAGTAATCGGGCTTGTATTAATGTGGAGACCTGGGTTCAGAGCCCCCCAAGTGGGCTCCGATGAGGCCAAGTGCTAGTACTGGGTGACTTTGAGTGTAAGTGCAAGTCTTGGGTGTGTACTTGAAGCTATATGACCCAAATTCCAATGTATTTGATTCTCTTGTGACTTTTCTGTTCTTTCCTACCCAACATCATGGGGAAGTGTCAACTTGGTAGTCTGTATTCACGGTAATCTCCCAAATTGGCATTTAGTTTTTATGTTAATATGGTAGCATGATGAAGATAAGATTTGGCATGGGCTTTGAGTGATGGAATAATTTTGATATTTTTTTTTTACGTCATTGGATTTCTTCCTCATCTAGGCCCAACAACACAGGGAAGCTCCATTTTATTGATTTTGTCTTCATAAACAAGAGGGATTGCCTATTTGTTCTGCAGTTAAATTTCTCAGATCTTATCTGTAAAATCTCATTGTTTTGGCTATACAAATCTTGAAGATCCATTGTAGTTGCCAAAAATAATAAGCCCACTAAAGGCACAAAATAGAGGGTAAATTGGGATTTGTCATAGAGTGCAGACTTAATTATTTAAATGTTTATCTGTATTACAAGAAATGATTAGAATATCAAATACAAATTGGCATTTAGTTCTTTTATGTTGATATAGCCCTGTGATAATGATAAAAAGTAGTGTGGGCTTATGGGTGATAGAATTATTTTTTCCTATTATGGTATGGTCTTTAGTGATGGAATATTGTTTTTGTTACTCAAGGTTTCAGAGTTCCAACTGGGGGCATTGAGTGAACTTAGTGAAGAGTTTGGTGTTGAGTCCCTGGTGGTCCAGTGTGAGAAGATGAAGGATGCAATCAAGGACACGCCTCTGAGGAAGGATCGTAAATTGGAATTACTCCATTCCAGTCCTGTAACCTTTTTGCGGAACTACCCAACTTTCTCATCTGAATTGCCAATTGATGTGCAAAAGCTGAAAAATTTGCTTGAAACTGGCAAATACAGCGATGTTGATATTTACATCGAGGGGCATGGTCTGGTTGTCCAAGCACACAAAATTGTTTTGAGTGTTTGGAGTGCTCCTTTTGCCAAGGTTATATTCTCAACTTGATTGCCCTTAGATCCTATTTTCATTTTCCATTAGTATATTATAAATATGATATTTGATCGATTGCAGTCCTTTATGGAGGTACCAAAGTTCTGGAACCTATGGGTTTGCATTTAAATCTATTAAACTGTATACATGTACTGTATTAAACTATATACATATCCAGTTTGCAAATAATTTATTTTCATATCCAGTTTGGATATTAAACTGTATACATGTACTGTATTTGTGATACTTGTTAGACTAAAATTTCCCTTTTATTCAGAGGTTATTAAATGGGACTGAGAAAGTAAGTTGTATTACTTGGCAGATGTTTACAAATGGGATGAATGAAAGCAATGCCTCAAAATTCTGCTTGAGGGATGATTCCCCTGAAGCATTTTTAGCTATGGTGCACTTCATGTATAGTGGGAGGTTGGATATGGATGAAAGATAGGACTTGGGTTCCTTGTTGCTTCCCCTTATTCTACTAGCAGATCAGTTTGGAATTCACCTTCTTCAACAAGAATGCTGTGAATGCTTATTTGAGTGCATCTCAAAAGTGTTATACTTTTCCAACCTCTAAATTATTTTTCATGTCATAGAACAGGTAGTTTAATTGTGTAAAAGTAGGAGCGCTATGATTGTTGCTTTTGAATATTGCATCATAAAAACTCTCGCTTGGACTTTCAGGTAGTGAAAAGGTTGCAACTTGCAAGCATTGATGAAATCTTCTATAGCCAAAACTTGCCACAGTGGATGAGGATTTTACAAGGCATACCTACCTTGAGCTTCCAAGGGTTACCTGGTGGTTGGGCATCATGAACATCAAAAAAAAGAAAAAAAAGAGTTTTCCTACTTAGGTAGTTACAATTTGGACTTAGTAATAAACATAAGTTGCTCTATACATATATGCAGGGTTGGTGTGGTACTTACTGGAAGCAACTTCTTCATCAGCCATTGTTTGCATAATACAAAATTGAGATCAGAGATTGTGGGCACATTCAGCAACCATTCAGATGAGTTGTTGCAATTTCATTTTGGATTTGAAGCTGACCTTTTGAGTTTTGTGCTTTGCAGGATTCAGAATGTCCAATCCTGCAGGTGGTCACCTCAATGCCTTCATGCAGGCCGCTTGAAGAAGTCTGCGCAGAAAATTTTTCTAAACATTTTGACTACTATACTTCTGCCAGTGCAGAATTCAAAATGTTAGAGAGGGCCTCATTTATGAAAATACTTAAGTTAGGCTGTTGTTTCTAGCTTATGGCAATGCCCTAGAGTGTTATCCTGTTGCAGGATAGTATTTCTGACAATTCCTCTTTGCATGCTCAATATCCACCCTGATTTTGTAACAGGTGTCCATGAATACAACAAGGTGACTTGTCTTCATTTGACAGTCTGGAATGTGGAGACATGGATAAATGTATTAAACATTTTGAGTTGTGATTATTATGGCTTTTGCACCACCCTAATTTAGCAGTGACCTCTGAGGAGAGGGTTCTAGATGCTATTCTAACTTGGGGAACAAAAGGAGATGGCCTTCATGGTTGGGAAGGAGCAAATCAGAAGCTAGAGTAATGTAGTCCTAACACACTCTTTGCAGAAAGGCTAGAACCAAAGAATGAATTGCTTGCTCTTGTTCGTTTTCCTCTAATGCCGCTTTCTTTACTTCAAAAGGTATAAAATACAAGCTATCAATGTTCATAAAAAATTAATTTCAAATAGTTTTTTCTTTAGTAATCTTGATATAGACACTGTGTGATTTTATCGAACTATTAGCATGCACTAGTACTTGACACTTTTCAACTATGCTGCAGATGGAGCAGAGCAACCTAAGCAAGCAAATTCCAGTCTTTCATGAGTTGGTTAGTGTGAACACATTATTGATGTAACTTGCGTTTTGATGTAAATCTTGCTTCATGAAATGAAAAATAGAAGTGATGGGCAATTTGCCACGTAAACATATAATGGAGGTGCTTCAGTACCTGGGGATAGATTCAAGCAATGCAACAAAGGAACAAAAGTAAGTCATTATATTAAAATTTATGTTATTTTCTGAACCTATATTTCAATACAAGACTCAAGTGACCAGTTCTTATTTTATGTCATTGCTTTTCGGGATTACCGGCCTTTTATTTTTCTAATTAATAATACTTAATCTCAAAATATATGGCTACAGGCACCTTTCAAAATCATTTGAGATAAATAATCAAGAACAACTAAGTAATTGTATTAGGTTTCAACCAAGACCATTGAGCTTTAAGCATTTCTTGTACATATGTGATGGTGATCATAATGGAGTAATTCATTATGCTGGCACTTCATATGGAAAACCCCCATGGATGAATCCTATACTAGCAAAGGTATTATGTGGAAGTCTCTCAGATATGTTTATTCATGCTATAAGGTTGACGTGTATGAGACAGTTTAATTGATCCGACGATAGCAACATGAAATTTTTACACTATTATATGATAGTATTGTTTATTATAGAGCTGTGTGAAAGATGGGTGTTCATTTTTTACAGGATGTGGAATATAGAGAAAACAAGATTCATACAGGTTGGCTTGACAGTCAGATTGCAATGCATGTTAGAGCAGAGAGGCCAGCTTGGTATCTTTCAGTGGTTGGAGGAGCACTCTATGTAAGCCTTTGAATCAGTTCAAGTTTTGTAAAACCTTGAGGGACTAGTATGTCCTATTATTGCCTTTGTTTATCATTTACTCGATATTGAGCTCTAACATGCTCATTTTATATCAAAAAGCATCAGCGATGAGTACCTCAATCGTTTCTGAATATATTGGGTATCTTGAGAAAGGACAAATCCCTCCCAAGGTAGGCTATGTAAAGCTTGTACCTTTATGGAAGGAAATTATTACGTTTACAGTATAACTTGTACCTTTATGGACGGAAATTTATCAGAGACGTGTCTTATGTGACATTGTGACCCTTTTAATCTTTTAAATTTGTATTAATGTATGTTTTTGAAATGCAGAATATCTCTTTGGTAAGCTCTGTAGTGTCTCTCAACATTGAAGGGATAAAAATTATGGTATGCATTCCTTTAAAAGTTGACAGTCAGTTCTATCTGTTTTGCTAATTAGTTTATTATTTCAAAGTGGAATAATAGATATTATTTCACAGTGGAATAACATAAGCTCTTTATATATGGAATTTCATCTTTATTTGTAGATTGAAATGGTAAAGGGAGGACCAGGCAGCTATAGACTAAGGCTTAGCCAATCAGAAGTTGAAGCCGAAATACACACACTACGTCATGGAGGGCTACTAATGCAGGCGCCTCTCTCTATTTCCTTATGTTTTACATTCATACCCTTGCATTGTATGTTACAAAATAATCTCGGGATATTTGTCCTAACATGGAGTTTTTTTATTTTTCCCATTTAATTTTGTTGAATTGAATGGGAAAAACAAAATTGAGCCTTCAAAACATTTGAAATGCATAGCAACTGGCCTTATGCAGATATGATAGTTGATATTATAATCTCTCTCAAGTGAAAGGTTTGATTTTTTGTGGTTGTTCTCTGATAGTTTTTTGAACATTGATTTGCTGATATCATTTGACTTCCCTTCTTACTATGGTAAAATTTCATGGTGCATTACACTGGCCTCACTTTGAAATTATTTCAGTCTTCTTTCGTAATGTTTCTTTTCTGATCAGTCTTAACCAAGGTCAAGGATATTATAGACTTTATCATAGTAGGTAAATATTTTTGTGTTTGAGCCTGCAAATACTTGTAAGATGGCATAAAATATAATTAAATTAATAGAGTAATAGAAATAGTGAAATATAGTGACAAGGAATGGAGGTGATAATTCTTGTAGTAATTAGCTATACAGTTCTTTGTGGCAAGAAAATTTGTAATGAATAGGATGCTTTGCTTCTAAATATTTGAAAGTGATTATGAATTTCAGAACATGCAAACACCCATGTCTGCAAGAAAGTCTAGAATGATAAGAAAAGACACAATTGGAGAAGTGGTAGATAGGGGCAAGTCGGAAGTTCGCGATCATCAAGGTTTGCTATAATGAAACATGGTTTTATTAAAATTTCCTTATTTTCCTACCAACTTGTTAACATTTGGATCATGGGTTGCAATGTTATATTTACAGATGGCACCGTTGCAGGCTTCTGTGAAATGTTGGATGATTATCTTAAGAGAGCAGAAATTCTTGGAGAAGATGAAGGTGAAGAGGAGGGTGCATGGCTTCCTCTTTCTGAAATAAAACTTCTTGCAAATGAAATCATGTATGCACATTCAAGGAATACTTTACATCTAGCCCTAGTGGAAATTATTGTAAGACTGGTAAGTTTAATTGACTGTCATATACAGCGTGGGCATGACATGACAATGGATGAAGAAGATGATGTGAGTCTAGATAATAATATGTTTAGTTGAATTTTATTTTCAAATTAACAACATGGCTCACAATGTGTGTGTGTGTGGTGGGGTGTCCTCTTAAAAATTTTATTTGAGTTCTTCAAGAAAGTCCTTATGTCCTACAAATGTTATGTTCTTCATTTTAGGAATTGTTAGTTAAACACATTGTTTGACATCTGTTACACAAACTAGATTACCAAGGAGCTCAGGCATGGTAGTACTGGGTGATAGAAATCAGCCTTCTAGGTAATCATTAGGCTTTAGGGTGATTAGAAGCAAAACTGCAAGGTTTCAGGTGACAAGGTAGGCTGTTCCACAATGTCCAAGGTATGTGATCTTCGTACTCTGTTGAATAAAGAAGTGAATTAAAGTTTAGGCTTGGATTGTTGAGAATCCATTTTTTTAAGAATGTCACTGTAATACTATTTCATGTGGATGGTCACACAACTAATATAAGACTTACACTTGTCTAAGCTTGTTTTATTTTTCTAAATGCAACTTAGAGAGGATTGATCGCAATCCATTAATCTTATGGTCAAAGAAAAATACTAAATAGTAAGGTTTTGTTGTAGAAGAAGTAAGGAACTCAAAATTTCTACTAACATACTATCATGCAGGCTAATAGTGAACACCATATGGAAAAGGCCGTAGTGGATTATACCTGAAAACTGAGAGGCAAATATGGGTCATTTACTCATAGTCTTCATGGTCCATGCATGTCCACTCGAAGTGTATCATCATAAATGAGGAGGATTATTATTTTCTTCTCTTGTTCTCCTTGTTTCCATCAGTATCATGTGCTAGGTATTTCAACAAGGGGTGGCTAGTCTCTTGAGAAGGTCTCATATCCCATAGATCAAGGAGAGGAGTGCATATCTTTGTGTGGGGGGGGTCATAAAGTTCATTTTATTGAACACAGAGGAGAAAGACCATAGAGGGAGTAGCCTTAGTTCATTGTTAAGGAACCCTACACACTTATGAATAATTATTTTTCATGGTGAGGGAAAAGAATGAATGTCGAGTATCATGTCAATATACTAGGTAGAAATCTAAAGGGCTATAAAAAATGTAAATGAAAAAAATTGATACATGCAATATACAGTGAAAATAGGGGTTTTTTTAAATTGGGAAGGCATATTGGGAGGGGGTTAAAAAAAATGATTTTGGGAGGTATTTTCCAATATTGATTGAAAATAGGGGTATTGTTTCATATGCCATGAACGAACGTGCTATGGCATGGTTTCACTAAGTGAAGACCTCGTGCTCATGTAGGATGCTTCCCTAGAGGTGGAATCTAACATTGTGGCATCTCAGAAGGTCAAAGGAAAGATATACAGGAAGAAGCATCCAGCAGACCCTATTGGGGCTTCTTCATCAGAGAACAAGATTGAAAAAATGACCAAGCTATTAGATAACCTGATTGCTGGAATGTCTAAGTTAAAGGCCCGAGGACAGATACCTATGAGAGGTAAAGGGCCAAGTGATTGTGTTCCTTGAAACCTTAATTTTTTCCCTTACAAAGGAGGCAACCCCCCAGTTCAAATCCTCAGAAGGGAAAGGAATCAAGGGGAAGATCAGAGAATCAGAGCTCCATTTTAGAATGTTGTACTAGAAGAAGAGCAAGAGTTCATTGAGGAAGAAGGAGATGCTGAAGAACACATCCATTGCATGGAAGATGAAGTTGACTATTCTTTTCTGATATAGGCAGAATATGAGGAAGCCCTAATTGATGAGCAGGTCAGTGAAGAGGCGGTATATCAGGATGATGGTCAAGGGGGGTATAATCTGAGGTCTAGGCTAGTTGCTCCTCTTAAGAAGAATGTTGTTCCTGTCAAATAGCCTGCCGCACTAGATAAAAAGGCTCCTATTTTACCAAAGAAAATGGCTGTCATTTCCAAACCATTGCAAAAGCCAGCACCTTCATCAAGCCTTGACCATGTCCAACTCAAATCTCTAGTACATGAGGTAAGGTTTCCTGATAGACTACATTATTCTTTCAACCTTGAGTTAGAGATTCAAAAAATGAAGATCCCTTTCCCATTAATTGAGCTAATAAAAAATGATGCATTCAAATCTTCCATACTAAATTCTCTTCAGCCAAAGGTACATATTAATACTGAATTTTTAAATATGCAAGATGATAGACCTATTGTAATCCTAGGCCCTATGATCAAAGACCTAAAGGATTCATTCCCACCTTTCTACATATCCTTGAATATCCAAGATAAAGTCCTTCATAACTGTCTGCTGGACTCAGGAGCTTCCCATAACCTAATGCCAAAAGCTGTGATGGATGAGATTTGTCTCAGCATTACAAAGCCCTGCCATCATTTTTTCTCCTTTGACTCCAAAAATGTCAATTGCTTGGTCCTAATCAAAGACCTTGTTATAAACCTATCTTAGTTGCCTTCAAAAAGCATCATGATGGACATTGTAGTGGCTGATATCCCTCCCAAACTTGGTCTCTTACTATCTTGATCATGGAGTAAAAGGCTAGGTGGCACCCTTCAGATGGACCTTACATATGCCACAATCCCCATGTTTGGAGGGGAGACCAAGAGGATTTACAGAGAGAATTAGCTTGCCTACATCATAAGCAATGAAAGGAATTCAGTGAACCACCCCATCTATGGAGTAGACACTGATTTTGGATCATGAATTCTGCAAATAGATGATTCTCAGGAAACACCAGTCCAACTTACCAAGCCCACCTGTCAGCAGCCCGAAGAAGTGTCCATAGTAGTATGGAACATGTATTTTGATGGGGATAGCACTCAAAGCTCAGCAGGTGTAGGTGTAGTATTGATCTCTCCATCCAAAGAGAATATTCATCTGTCTTATAAGCTTGATTTTAAAACCACTAAAAATATAGCAGAATATGAAGCCTTGTTGCTAGGAGTTAAAGCTACCAAGGAAATGGGGATCATGTGCATGAGAATCTTTGGAGATGCAGACCTTATTATACAACAGGTCAACAACACTTTTCAAGCAAAAAATGTCAGACTGAAGCCCTATAGGGACAAGGTATGTAAACTCAGAGACTCCTTTATGTTTTTTGAACTGTCATATATACCTAGGGCTTTGAATCACTTGGCTAATTCCCTGGCTGTCTCTGCAAGTCTGTTTGTTCCTCCTTTACCTCCTAAGCTTAGCTATGATGTTCAGGTCAAGTACATACCTTCCCTGCCAAATAATGTAAAATTTTGGAAGGTGTTTGAGAATGATGATGAGCTTAGTAAATTCCTTCAGCTAGTAGATGAATTTTCTGATATACATATAGATCAGGAAAACCTAAACATGGAAGAATCCCAACAGCTCAAGTTGAAAGATAAAATAGTTGATCAAAATATTGTCCAATTACCCAACAATTATATACTCGAGGTCTAGTACCCATGGAAGAGATTTTTGATCATAATAAAATCCATTTCAAGCCGGCCAAAAAGGAGCAAGACCCTGCTGTCTAAGAGAAAAACATAAGTAGCCAAAGCCATCCAAAACTGATAAATCTGTCCACTGAGTTGACTGCTGATCAGAGGTCCAAATTTTGTAGCCTGATAAAAGAATTTGCTGATATCTTTGCTTGGGAGTACAATGACCTAAAAACCTGCGAAACCAATATCATCCAGCACAGGATTCCTTTGGAGAAGGACACCATCCCTTTCAAGCAGAAGTTGAGATCCATCAGTCCTCTCCTACTACCTATAATTGAAAAAGAAATCCATAAGCTCCTCAAAGCCAAAATCATAATCCCCCTTAGGTATTCCAAGTGGATTGCAAAACTAGTGGTGGTAAGGAAGAAGAATGGGGAAATCAGGTTGTGTGTGGATTTTAGAAACCTGAACAAATGTTACAAAAAAGACAACTATCCACTGCCCAAGATGAAACACCTGTTGCAAAGAGTCTCAGGGGCTAGTGTCATGTCATTCCTGGATGGCTTCTTTGGATACAACCAAGTTGCTGTGCACCCTGATGACCAAGAGAAGACAGCTTTTACCACCCCCTAGGGCACTTTCATGTATGCTAAAATGCCATTTGGGCTGATGAATGTTGGGGCTACTTTTCAGAGAGCCATGGACCTAGATTTTATAGGGTTGAAAGATAAATTTGTGCTTATATACTTGGATGACCTAACTATTTACTATCACATCCATCATGACCATTTGCAGCATTTGAGGAGGGTATTTCTAAAGTGTAGGAGGTTTGGAATATCACTCAACCCTAAGAAGTCCACTTTGCACTCAGTGAGGGGAAACTCCTAGGTTACATAGTCTCAGCTCAAGGTGTAAAGATTGATCCGATAAGGGTGGAAGCAATCTAGAGGCTGTCCATACCGAGGTCAAAAAGGTATTTTTAGTCCTTTTAGGGTAAGATAAACTTTGTCAGGAGGTTCATCCCTGCTAGCTGGAATATTTCACCTTCTGGGGACAGTAAGGTGTTCCACTGGTCTGAATGGTTCAGATCCAGAACAAATGAAGAATAAAGGTTAAAGACCCTCCCTGGACGTCGTAGATACCTAGAATGTGATGCTTTGATTGTAACCTTGTGTACATGCAATCAGCTTAAACACGCAAACACATCAAAGCTACCAGAATATAATATACTGATCCAAGTTAGTGACTAAGGAATATAACAACATACATGTGAAATGAAACAACAACAATAATGTGGGACAGAAATTAACTTGCATGAAGATAAAAATGGAGAAGTTTACAACCAAGCCTTAGTGTTGACATGCATCTCCATGAAACCAAGCACTCTCATCCCCATAAGCTCTGACTTTATCTCTCTATGCTCTCCAATGGCTTAAGCCAAGTGATTAATCCGACAGCATAACAATACCTTAAGAGTTCTCTCCCTCAACCATGAATGTGAGCTTGTATTTATAAGGCTCAATGGATAGGGATGGTTGAGAGATTAGTGGATGAGGTGGCCTCTAATATCCTAGGATGAGGGATCTTGAGTTCAACTGACCCATAATGATAGGGATAAGGGAGGACACGAGGCTCATCATCTAGAAGCCTCGAGAAACTTTTCTTTTTATCTTTTTACCCAGGGTACCGTGTTTCTCCTTCAATGACAGAGCGGTTCTGGTAAGAAACGCTTATGGACTAAGGGTCATAAGTGGTGGCACTGCTTGTGGACAACAAGGGATGGGTGGTATAAACAAGGTACCGCTCCTGGACAAAGGGGAAAGCGCAGTGCTGAGGATTTTTATGAAAGATTGACAAATGGTATGAGTTTCCACTCCAAGTGCTAGGATTCAGGGAAAGTATGTATGCCAAAGATCTTATCACATGATGGTGATAGGATTTTGGTATAACAGGATCCCCCCCAAAGCATGAGTCTTAGAGGGATACGATAAACAAGAGCTTTGAGAGAACAAATCGTCGCTACGAGATGAAAATGTCGGCTCGATCGAAGCATGTTGTCAAGTAGGCATCTATAGTACATCAGTATGTTGACTCATAGACACAAGTAACCAACTCATGGCTGCAGGCCAATACAAGGCAGATCCATGAGAGGAATAAACAAGCATGGCTACTAGAATACAACGTACATCCATGTGATAGAGGACTCGAACTTGGACATAGCTACCAGAAATACAATGTAGATATATGTCATATAGACACAAATTCGAGCATAGCCATGACCATACAAATGTGGATCCATGCTAGATATACAAAACTCCATCACAACCTGGGGGAAAGCAATGAGCGCTTTAAACAAATACCCAGGGTCTTCGTCTCATCTTCCACAAAGTACGATTCTATCCATGTGATTACAATGATCTGAAGTCAAACATGGTAGAAACCACTTGATTATCGGCCAATGATGTGAACCGTTAACAAGTGCGAGGGAAATCACCATTGATGTGAATGATTCCCAAGGTACTTTAGTACAATCTACTGAGTGCAAATAGATGTCTTGATGTTGAACAACCAATCGATTCTATCGATCAAAGGTCAATGATGTGAACCTATGTCGAGAGTGAGAGAATCTGTCATTAAAGATTACAGATCTCAAGGTATTAAATATTGTTTCTAAGACTATTTACTGGATGATGAGCTGATGTAGATGGGAAAAGTCTCTTTGAAGGAGGGCCATGATGAGTCCCACATCGACGACGTGAAACTCGAAACATAGTTTTGGAATGATGTGAATGTAGTAACCATATGACTGACTCAAAGATACTAACACAAAGACTGTGTGGATTGCAGAGGTAAAAACTTCTTCAAATCCCCTTTGAACATCGGGTGGCACGAAAAATCGACTTGGCAGCATGACTAGACGGGAAAAATGCACAATGCGACAGTGGACAATGCATTCTTTTGAAAGACTCAAAGGAGTGACATGAATCATGAAAGTGGATTGTCGCGGAGATCAACTAAATACCCAATTGACTAACATGATGTACAGACAAGTGCCATGTTCAAAGGTAATGACAAAAAACTGCCATTATTTGCAAAATATTCCCTTCACATTTCCCCCATCATGGTTGATGAATGCCTCTTTTCAGTTTGATGAGTTCAAAGAACGTAACAAACACTCGATATATCTTGTCAGAAGACAAGTCCAGAATCATATGTTTTACAAACTTGATAGAGGAGGGGTTCGTTCCCAAAATAGGTCTCTCAATGTTTAATTTAATGAGTCCACTAAAAGAAAACTAGGTATCATTCATGTTTAGAGAGTTTGAATGAATACAGAAGAAGACTCCAAAGGGGTCCTTTTTCACATGATTTAGTCTCTAAGGCCCGAAAAAGTGTAAAATCATACCATAGAGAAATCTTCTAGTCATGATTGGCTGGAGTGTTCCTTTTTCGTAAATAGTCCTATCCGAACCGAAAAAGAGATAACCTAACGTCGGATGGAGGAATCTTCAAATACTTTAACGAGTGTGAAGAAGACAAGATCGCTCGACAAATTTTTCATATTTAAGGAGCCTAAAAAGAGTTTAAAGAGGACTCCATTAACCTTTTTACATGTTTAAATCCAGAGCGCGAAAAAGTAATAAAATAAGCTCAAACCACTTTTCATGTTTTAACCAAAGCATGAAAAATGAAAAGTAAGCTCAACACCATCTTACTGTTTTTAATGAGCTCGAAGAACAGTTGAAAGAAGGCTTATGGATTGGTTTCATTTTTACACAAGCTTGAAACCAATAGGTAAACTATGCTTGAAAAATCCCATTAACATGATATACAAAGGTTGGAATCTTTCCCCCAGCATAATTGCTAGCGAAGCTCACCCCTAGCATGGTTGCTAAGGGCTAGACATGGCCCCAAGCTTCGTTTCATTTAACGTCGATTTTTATTCCATACTCAACCTAAAAACCTGGTTACTAATGTGAAAATGTTCACCAGGGGGGTAGGAAGAATGAGAATCGAGTAGGTGAAAAGAAGGTTCAAGTTCTAACACTAAAGTGAAGACTTGACTCAAGGGAAGGGGATCTGTTTCATTTTTACACAAGACTTAAACAGAAGGTAACTATGATTTGAACATGGTTTCATTTTTATGCAAGCTTGAAACCAAAAGATAAACTATGCTTAAGGAAACCTACTTCATTTTTTAATGAGGTTGAAATAGAAAATGAACTATGCTCAGGAATGGTTTCATTTTTATGCAATCTTGAAACCAAAAGGTAAACTATGCTTGAGGAGATCTATTTCATTTTTTAACGAGCTTGACATAGAATGGGAACTATGATCAGGGAAAACTGACATGATGGTCAGGTGCTATTTCATTTTTTAATGAGCTTGACATAGAATGGGAACTTTTCTCACAGGCATCTGTTTCATTTTTTAATGAGCTTGACACAGAGTGGGAACTTTGCTCAGGGAAAACTAACATGATGGTCAGAACCTATTTCATTTTTTAACGCGCTTGACACAAAATGGGAACTTTGCTCAAGGAAAACTGACATGATGGTCAGAACCTGACACGATGGTCAGGTGCTGTTTCATTTTTTAATGAGCTTGACACAGAATGGGAACTTTGCTTAGACATGATTTCATTTTTATGTAATCTTGAAACCAAAAGGTAAACTATGCTTAAGGAGTGGTTTTATTTTTTAACGAGCTTGAAACCAAAAGGTAAACTATGCTTAAGGAGTGGTTTAATTTTTTAACGAGCTTGAAACAAAAAGGTAAACTATGCTCTTGACATGGTTTCATTTTTATGCAAGCTTGAAACCAAAAGGGTAAACTATGCTTAAGGAGTGGCTTTATTTTTTAACGAGCTTGAAACCAAAAGTAAACTATGCTCTGGACATGGCTTCATTTTTATGCAAGATTGAAACCAAAAGGGTAAACTATGCTTAAGGAGTGGTTTTATTTTTGAACGAGATTGAAACCAAAAGGTAAACTATGCTCGCAAACTTGCTCCGACCCAACATGATAGACAGAGGTTGGTAGGTTTCCCCCAGTTCATAAAAGCTAGAGGCTTAGCTCCATTATGATGTTCATAGACTAGAGCCATGCCCCCCATTTACCTATGATGGGAAAGCTAACTGGAAGGGGAAAGAGCCACAAGAACATGCGGCACATTCAGGGCAGTCTGATTACTAAGAGTAATGCGATGGTTAGGTGTAACAAAAGAAAGCTGATCAATGGTCACAATATTCCCATCATTGGGAAAATTCATAACTCTAAAGAGTGTAGACACAACAACCTTCATGGCATAAACATAATTATGTCCAAGGAGTAGATTGAAATCTAAAGGACCTTGGACCACCATAACATCAATGTAGACAGTTTTCCCTTCTACTGTAATAGGTAAATGAGGAAGGATCCCTAAAGGTGCAGTAGGCCTTCGATTAAAAGCCAGTATTTGATCAATGGCTGGCACAAGCTGAGGAGAACCTAAAGCTTTCCAAGCAGTTGAGGATATAATACTAATAGAAGCCCCTTCGTTGACAATAGTGCGAAGTATCCGCCTAGCAGTAACACTCACAACTATCTGGAAAGGAACACTTGAATTAAGATGAGAATTTGTTAGGTTACTCCAGTCAAAGGAAATAACCTCATTGCTTGGAGAGGGTTCTGTCGAAACAGACAAAATTTCCCCTTGTCGAGAACAATCTGAACGAAGCATAAAAACAAGAGCAGGTTTTGGTTCGTTCTCTACTGGAAGAGAAGAACAAGATGAAGATTTGGTAAAAGAGACTACTTCAGTCTTAACACTCGCTGATGAAAGAGCGGGATCGGGTGGAAATGACATCGACTCGACCACTTTAACTTCACTCTCCAAAGGAAGAGTGGGATCAACCACAGATAAATCCTAATCGACCACTTGATCAACCAGTGAGGAATCGAGGGATAACTTACTATCACTTGTTGGAATCACCTGTTGATGATCAGTAATATTTTCCAACCAACGCGAAGCTTCATCCATGCTTGGACAAAGAAAAGTACGATGCATAGCCTTGCATATCAAACAAGGATACAAGACTTTACCCTTATGACCTTTTACCAATGGGTCACTAGTTGAGGGAGTATCATCAACATGATGATCAGAGGTTGATGACACAGACGATTTGGACCTTTTAGACTACTCTTCTTATACACGGGAGAGACCAGGACACTCCTTAAGAGGTGGTCCCCCTTGCAAATCTTACAAGGGAACTTGGGTTTTCTGAGTGTTCTCTTAGAACAGGCACCATCAAGAGTAGATGGTTGCTACTTTTTCTCTTTCTTATCCTTCTTCTTCTTACCCTTCCCTTTCTTCTTCTTATCACCATGACTACTAACCATAGAGCTTTGGTTAAGTGAATAAGAAGAAAGGGGTGAAACAACAACTGGCATAGAAGGAGAGGGATTAGTTTGACGTCAATCCTCTCCCAGAGGAGAGGTGACATTTGAGACATTAGGTGTAACAAGAATTATCGGATTAGACAGCCAGACCGGTAATCCTATAGTTAACCCAAGAATATTTAGAGTGGCAATAAAGGGAGGACCAATACCTTCACTTGGAGGGAATACAAAAGGTACACCTTGGAAAGGGACCTCTTGAGTGGTAGTCCCGAATGAGGATGCCATCTCTAAACTCTCTAATAACCCCCTAACTACCATGCATAAGCAATTACTACTCAAACTAAAAGCAACAAAAAAACATGTGAAAGGAGTGGAAGAGAGTCAGGAACCTCACAGGATAGTCCAAAAGGACAACTTAGATGGTTTGAGGATTCCTAAAAGGGTCTCCCAATATACGCAAGGTACATGGGAGATGAAATCGGTAGTATTACTTTCTAATGCATAACCGTTCACAAGGGGCCTTCCTATATACAATCGAGTACATGAAGTACCTTTCGATATACCTCAAGGGTACGTGAAAGGCCGTTCGATATACCAATGGTACGTGGAAGAACTGTGCGAGTCCCGAGATGTAATGCAGACAAATAACAACAGCTCTTACGCTTAACGATGCCCGAACATGTCTCTAACTTATCACTCAAATTGCTAAAAGTTTTAACCTAGTACTACCGTTAATTTTATCTTGTGCGTTTAGGTAGAACCATGGAGTCAAAACTTGAATTTAAAGAAGATGCACACTGACCTATATGATAGCGCAAGTTTTCTCTTCAATGAAATTCTACCTAAGAGAGGGAGAGAGATTTACTTTTCTTCCCAAAAATGCACACCCAAATGCAAATGCAATTCGACCTTTCCAAACGAAAAGTGAAATATCAATGCACCCTAAACAATCTTCAAAGCAAATAAGAAAGAGATCTAGAGAACATATAACATAAATAAACCAATAATGTTTCCTATCTTTTCATGGTCGAAAAAGATGCATAAAAACTTAATGGAAAGATGATTTCACTAACGTTTCCAAACAAAACTAACTCTAATGCATGCAAAGCTGAAAATAGATGTTTCTTCTCAATGAAAGTAAGATGTAGAATTTCAAACAATCATGCACAAAACAAGAAGAAAATCGTTCAACAAGCTTGCGAATAAATCAAAAGAGAGAGAAAACTAAAACTTCTCTTTGAAACAGACAAGGAAATGAAGAACCAATATTTCCTACCAAGCACTGAAAAAATCAGCATGCAAAAGGAAACAAGAATTACCCCAAGCAAAGTAAGACTCAAAACAACATGGATCACTCATGCATTCTAAGTCCAAAACAAACCAAATCCTACACATGAAAATGAAATGTATATTTTCAATTCCAATGAATAATATCTATAGAAAAGAACAAGAGGTTTCAAGCAAAGAAAATAATGTAAAATCTAATGCAAGAAACTCAAACTCTCTTTGAATGCAAAGGGAATATAACACTCAAAGCGATTGTAGAATATACAATTCATGGCCCCTCCCGACCGTGAGGGAGCATTGTTTTTCAAAAATACACTTCATTTTCATCAAAAAGTAAGCCAAAAACACACAAAAATCAAAATACAAAGTTTGGAACAGGGCCTACCTGGCACCATGCAGATGAAGCTGCTGACAGGCGGTTTTGAGGCAAAACCACTCCTTGCTCACTGGATTCAGGCAGTGGCACTACATATGGATAACTGGACTCAGGCGGTGGCACCGCTCCTTTCCAACAGAACATGTGCAGTTCCCTGAATAGATCCAAAACACAAGGAGAATGATAGATCAAGTTAGAAAAATACCAGATCAGGGTAAAAGATGATAGATTGAGCATGAAAACAGAACATAAAAGGTCAGAATGATTCAGATCTGAACAGATTTGGAAGTTTCAAACCCAAATTCACTAAGTCAAATAGTAGATCTGACTGAAGAGAGTTGGAGAAGGAGCCTGGATTTAGACAAGAGTTGAAGAACTGAGGAAGATCCGAACAACTGATACATATATCTATTCCCCAGTGGAGTCACCAGATTGGTTAGCTGGAATATTTCACCTTATGTGGACAGTAAGGTGTTCCACTGGTCTGAATGGTTCAGATCCAGAACAAATGAAGGACAGAGGTTGAAGACCCTCCCTAGATGCCGTAGATACCTGGAATGTGATGCTTCGATAGTAACCCTATGTACTTGCAATTAGCTTAAACACACAAACACAATAAAGTTGCCAGAATATAATCTACTGATCCATGTTAGTGACTAAGGAATCTAACAACATACATGTGAAATCAAACAACAACAATAATGTGGGATAGAAATCAACTTGCATTAAGATAAAAATGGAGAAGTTTACAACCAAGCCTTAGTGTTGACATGCACCTCCATGAAACCAAGCACTTTCATCCCCATAAGATCTGACTTTAGCTCTCTATGCTCTCTAATGGCTTAAGCCAAGTAATCAATCCAACATCATAACAATACCTTAAGAGTTCTCTCGCTCAACCATGAATGTGAGCTTGTATTTATAAGGCTCAATGGATAGGGATGGTTGAGAGATTAGTGGATGAGGTGGCCTCTAAGATTCTAGGATGAGGGATCTCAAGCTCAAATGACCCACAATGATAGGGATAAGGGATAACATGAGGCTCATCATCTATAATCCTCGAGAAAAATTATTTTTTCCCTTTTTACCCAGGGTACCACGTTTCTCCTTCAATGACAGAGCGGTTTTGGTAAGAGACGCTTATGGACTAAGGTTCATAAGCAGTGGCACCACTTGTGGACAACAAGGGATAGGCAGTGCAAACAAGGTACCACTCGTGGACAAAGGGGAAAGAATTATGCTAAGCATTTTTATAAAAGATTGACAAATGGTATGAGTTTCCACTCTTGAGTGCTGGGATTCAGGGCAAGTAGGTATGTCAAAGATCTTATCACATGATGGTGACAAGATTTTGGTATAACAATCCCTAATTTATCTGAGCTGGTAAAGCACATAACAGCCATGCTGGAAAAGGATGCAGAAATAAAATGGACTAACCAGGAAAGAAGCGCTTTGTAAGACATCAAGAATGCTATCATGGAGGTCCCAACCCTGATAAGTCCAGACTATACCAAGAGTTTTTATATCTTCTCCTTTGCATCCTACGACATAGTGGCAGTTGTACTATAACAAAAAGATGATAATGATCTCGATCATCCAATTTCATTCTTCAGTAAAACCTTGAGAGATGCTGAGTTGAAGTATGATCTAATTGAGAAATAGGCTTATGCTCTCATAAAGTCATTGAAGACCTTTAGGATTTACATTCTCCATGCAAAAGTTCTTGCCTGGACTCAGCCTGCCATTGATAGAAAGAGAGCTAAGTGGATTTCCAAGCTCATTGAGTTTGATATAGAGGTGAAGCCCACTAAGCTAGTAAAAGGACTAGGTCTGGCCAAACTCATGGCTAAAGAAAACTGTGAACTAATGGGGATAAAATTCACTTGTGTCAATTCAGCAAAATTACAAAATGTAGTAGCAACTGAGGGAGTTTAGGATCAGAATGACATTCAACCAGTGACTGAAAACCTCTGTTGATATGAGTGGTACTCAGGTATTATTCATTTTTTGTAGAAATTAGAAGTTCCTCCTGGTCTCACTCCTAATCAAGCACAAGCTCTAAAATTAAAATCTATTAAATTTTGCATAGTTGATAAACTGATGTACTAGAAAGATCTGTCTGGGGTTTTGTTGAGATGTCTAGATAAATAAGAATTAGATCAGGTCATGCATCACTTTCATTCCAGCACATGTGGGGGCCATCATTATTGGAAGACCACAACCCACAAGATACTGAAGGTAGGGTACTATTGGCCAGTCCTTTTTGCTGATGTATGTACTTTTGTAAGGGCCTCTAATCAGTGCCAAAGATTTACAGGGAAGCAGTAGCTCAAATCCTTGCCCCTTAGGCCTATTGTAGTGAATGGGTCTTTCCAGCAATGGGGTCTGGATTTCATAGGTGAAATAAATCCATCTTCCAGTGGGCAGCATAAATGGATCCTAGTAGCCACATACTACTTTACCAAGTCGATAGAGGCAGTACCTATCGGGAATGCCACTCATTGGGTCATCATGAAGTTTTTATATGAGAATATATTTAATAGGTTTGGCTGCCTAGTAAGGTTAGGAACTGATAATGCACCAGATTTCAAAGTCGAGGGATTGGTTAGAATGTGTGAGTCAATGGCCATTCAGCTAGTGCATTCTACATCCCATTATCCTCAAGGAAATGGCCTGGCTGAGTCATCCAACAAAAGCCTAGTTAGGATCATCAGAAAACTATTGGAGACAAATAAAAAAAGCTGGGATTCTAAGCTAAAGTTTGCTTTATGGGCTGATAGGGTAACAAACAAAAGATATATATGTACTTCTCCATTCAAATTAGTTTATGGTGCTGAGGCCATTTTTCCTATTTAGCTAATTTTGCCAGTGGAAAAATTCTTTCAGGAAGAGCAAGATGAACCGAATGATATGGTGAGGAAGATGATAGATTTGGTGGAGTTGCAGCAAGTCATGGAAGAAGTGATAGGAAAATTAGAAACCCATCAACAGAGGATCAAGGTCATGTTTGACAAAAGGGAAAAAGTGGACAAATTTCAGGTTGGAGATTGGGTCTTCAAGTGGGATATTGTTAGTTAGGACAAGGGCAAACATGTAAAGTTTGACTTTTTGTGGATTGGCCCTTTTGCGATAGCTCAGGTATAGAAGAATAAAACTTTCAAATTGCAAAATATGGAAGGGGAAGAGGTGTTTGATGGCCTAGTGAATGGGTGTTTTTTAAAAATTTTCTTTATTTGAGGCTCTGAGCCCTTGTTATTGTAAATTAGTAGTTAATAGGTTGTTTTAAATTACAGAATAAATTCCATGCCCAATGGAACAGTAAATGATAGTGTTAAGTTTTTAGTTATTTTCAAGGAAAGGCATTTTTGTCTGGGGTTTTTGGGACCTCACAGGGAGGTTTCCATACCTAATTAGGAGCGAGGTATTATCTCCCAAAATAAATTTATTTTGATACTATGAAGAATTCGAGTCATGTAATGAAAGATTTAAAGAAGACTAACAAATTGAAGGTTTCTGTTTGTGCCATGGTTGAAAAAATTGAAAGTTTTAGCTTTTGGTGGCTTAGGCGGGTTTCTTAATAGTTCATTAGCTACCGAAAGGATTTGTTTTGACAGCTAACAGTTTAACGTAGGATACAGGTTAACCACTGAAAGCAGGCCCGATCGAGTAAATGGTAAAACCACTTTCGGTGGCTTAGGTGAGATTTCAAAAAACTCATTAGCCACCGAAAAGTGTTGCTTTCGGAAGCTTAGTAAATAGTTGAAGAAGGGAGTTAACCACCAAAAGTAGGAAAAAAGGAATTGGGGAAAAAGTGGTTTTGGTGGCTCAGGAGAAAGATCTGGCATTTCATTAGCCACCGAAAGGACAGGTTTTTGGTAGTTAAAATGGATTTTTAGAGAGACCACTATCCGCCGAAAGCTGAGTTTCACCCTAACATTGGGAAAATGGTTTTGCTGGCTTGGGAGAAAGGGTCAGCATTTCATTATCCATCGAAAGCCTTGTTTTCAGTGGATAGCAGGAAAATTTATGAAGGTGGTTAACCACCGAAAAGGTAAAAGAGAGAAACGGTTATAAATCTATCAAATCAAACCGATTCTATTTCGTCTCGTCTTCCACAAAGTACGATTCTATTCATGTGATTACAATGATCTAAAGTCAAAAATTGGTAGAAAAAACTTGATTATCGGCCAATGATGTGAACCATTAACAAGTGCGAGGGAGATCACCATTGGTGTCAATGATTCCCAAGGTACCCTAGTACAATCTACTGAGTGTGAATAGATGTCCTGATTTTGAACACCCAGTCAATTCTATAGATCAAAGGTCAATGATGTGAACCTATGTCGAGAGCAAGAGAATCTGTCATTAAGGCATACAAATCTCAAGGTACTAAGTTTTTTTTCTAAGACTATTTCCCAGATGATGAGCTGATGTCAACGAGAATGGTCTTGTCGAAGAAGGGCCATGATGAGTCTCACATCGATGACACGAAACTTTTAACACAGTTCTAGAATGATGTGAATGTAGTAACCATAGGACTGACTCAAAAGTACTGACACAAAGACTATTCTGACTGCAGAGGAAAAAATTCTTCAATTTCCCTTTGAATATCAGGCGGCACGACAAAAAGACATGGCGGCATGAATGAATGGGACAGACTCACTATGCGACAATGGACAATGCATTCTTTTGAAAGACTCAAAGGAGTTGCATGACTCATGAAAGTGGATCGTCATGGAGATCAACTGAATAACCAATTGATTAAAAAAGCATATGCAGACAAGTGCCACATTGAAAGGTAACGATAAACTACTGCCATTTATTTGCAAAATGATTCCCTTGCCATTTTCCCCATCATGATTGATGAGTGCCTCTTTTCAATTTTACAAGTTCAAAGAGGGTAAGAAACAGTCGGTATAGCTTGTCCGAAGACAAGTCCAAACTCATATGTTTTACGAACCTAAGAGAGGAGGGGTTCGTTCCCAAAACGGGTCTCTCAATGTTTAATTTAACGAGTGCAATGAAAGAAAACTCGGTATCGTTCACGTTTAGAGAGTCTGAACGATTACAGAAGAAGAATCCAAAGGGGTCCTTTTTCATATGATTTTGTCCCTAAGTCCCGTAAAAGTGTAAAATCATACCTTAGAGAACTCTTCCAGTTATGATTGACTAGAGTGTTCCTTTTTCGTAAATAGTCTATCTGAACCGAAAAAGAGATAACCTACCGTCGAAAAGACCGCTCTTCGAATGCTTTAACGAGCGTGAAGAAGACAATATCGCTCGACAAGATTTTCGTATTTAGGGATCCTAAAAAGAGTTTAAAGAGGACTCCATGAGGCTTCTTTACACAATGTTACTTTTTACGAGCCTATAAAGAATCAGAAACAGACTCGACAATATTTTTCGTGTTTAAGGAGCCTGAAAAGGGTTCAAAGAAGACTCCATGAGGTTTCTTTACACAATGCCAATTTTTACGAGCTTGGAAAGAATCAGAAACGGAACCGGACCTTTGATACTGGGTTTAAAGAGCGTGACCAAAGTGTCGTAACAAACACTCATCGACTTTTTCCATTTTATGGTAGTGCGAAAAAGTCATAAACAAACTCCCAAGGATTTACTACTATGGTTCTCCTATTCTACAATTGACTCAAAAAACAAGTGTTAAATGCAGTCATAACTAATGTTAAGGTATTATGACTGATAAATTTCGAGTAAAAGTGATTTTAAATCAAAACTATAGCATGTCAAACCCAAAATGTGTATATAAGTAATTTAAATAGTGAAAAATCAAATAATTTTACTATTTACCCATAGTGGAGAACATTTGGAGAACTTTCCTAGTCACACCTTCATTTTTTGCTATCAAGGGTTTCCACCGTCATATTCGAGCGCCGTTAGTTCCAAGTAACAGTTAAAACCCTACTCTTTCTTTTCATAGTCTTAATTTTGAGTTTTGATGGGGTTTTGGGCTTGTATGGAAAGCCCTAAAACCATGGAAATGGGCACCATGCTTATCCCTTGCAGGATACGTGGTACCTCACTAGAACTGTGCCTAAAACAAAGCTCACAGGCGGTGCCACCGCCTGTCTTCAACAACGCACTGGCAGTGCCGGCTGTGAAGATTTAAAAATGATAACACAAGTAAAAATAAATCATTTATTTGGATTTAAATCATTAAGGATGATTCTAATATGTGTTATGATTGTTTTTGACAAGTTTTTGCTGATCAATCATGGTGATATGGAAAGAAAGACAACATGACAATGATGACACTTTTGCTGAAAGGAATGTGGGTTGTATAGCCGTATTACGAGACTGTGGGCTCCTGAAATTGTTTCAGACCCCTAGAATGGTATAAAATGAGCAGTTGCTAGAGCACATACTTCGGATGTGGAATCCAGAGCAGCAACACTCTAAGGTTGGGGCTCATATCCTGATAGTAGAGGTAGAGGACATATACTTCTTGACTGGACTCTTGAGACAGGGTGCCCCCATATCGCTGACAGGTTCCCTAGGAGGGGATATTACCACACAAGAGTTGATAAACCGTCACTGTGTCCCAGGGACGAGGACATCGGGGAAGAAAATCCCCATCAGGGCAGTGATGGATGGGCCCCTACGGACTATCTTATTTACTATGTAGAGAGTGGCCAAGAGTCAGGGTGTGCCAAGCTTCTAGAGAACACATGTTATATGCCATAGAGGCCATGGCACCTACAGTATTCAACTGGGTGGAAGCCCTGCTTCCAATATTCAAAGATCAGCTAACTAAGTGTTGGCAGGGAGAACTAAAGCAATTTGGCTTTGGTTCCATGCTAGCCTACTTCTTCTTCAAGCGGGTACCACAGATAAGACCTCAGGTGGTCTTCACAAAGCTGAGGGCGCGAAATCCCTGTATGCAGAGGTGGGTCTGATTATGCCCCTTACTGGAGCGGGAAGGGGGAAGGTGAAGTTCAGTGATCTGTTCTTCAGATGGCTCCGAGATCAGATCCTCATGGTGGAGGATTATTCTTATGTGGGTACATACTTCAGCAGAGACCTTGACCTACCACTCCCACATGGTCGATAGTGGGGTAAAATCGGTAAGAAGCAAGAAACCCTAAAATGGATAAAATGTTTTTATGTTTTTCGATATTTTATACTTTTTATGTTAAGTAACGAGACCTAGAGATTTTCATGCAGATGTTGTAGCAGCATGACTTGGGGGGATTCCCCATTGGATAGACGAGCTAGAGCCCACTTTTTACCACAGGGCGATGATATCATCGGATAGTTAGAGGAAAACTTGGAGAGGTTGACCTTGGATATCCCTGACGCTTCCATTGATGACTTCCCTCTGAGGCATCAGAGACCTATAGCTGGAGTACCGGGTTGATTTAGTAGGCTGCTATATAGAGTACCCCAAGTAGTGATGTGCTACCATGAGCATCACTAGACATTGTGTGCATGAGATATCTATTGAAAGCTGATAGCTTCAGGATTTTGTATGGTGACTTTTGCCTGAAATCCTATGTGCTTTAGATGAGGTCTAGGGAACTATTTTTTGTAAACTTATTCATAGATATATATATACATACTTTTACCTGGTGTTTATATAGCTCAAATAGTAAATGTATTTTACATGAGTTTTATGTGTCTTTAATTGTTTATTTACAATGAACCATATTTGATTTAACATCATGAATGGGCAATATGCCAATCTAGGATGTAATTATCTAATGAGTCAGCAACTACATTATGTTCCCTAGGGATATGCCTATAAGTGATGGTTTCAAATGATCTTTCTAACAAGCGTACCCTCTAGAAAAGGCAGAGAAGCACAGGATTTCTAATGGTATAAACATGGTTTAGATGACAAACCACGAGTTTTGAGTCCATCAAGACTACCATATTGAAAAAATATTGGGAGGTAGCTTCAGCCAGAAGACCGATGACTACTTGATACTCGGCGATGTTATTGGTAGCGGGACCAATACAAACCAATCCTAAACTGACCAATTCTTCAGCCAAGGAATAGAGAACCCAAGCAGATGAGGTGAGATTCAAGGTGTGGCGGCAAGCACCATCAGTGAAGCCATAGAAATCCATCTCCTCTGCATGACCAAGCATGGTATAAACAAATGCGGACACTAAACTCAAAACCATATGGAAAATACTAAAAGAACACTGAAATTCAAGCAATATACATATATACAAGATACTATCCAAGAAAGACCTAGGCATAGTATCTCTTCACGTACAACCCATTGTGAGGTTTCCCTAAATGGATTCCATCATAGTCAATGAGCTCGTAGGCCCCTTTCTCTAGAACCTTAGAAATGATGAAAGGACCGTACCACATGGACTCAAACTTACCCTTCCCTAGTTTGTCATATCTTTGGTCGTAAGTCAAAACTAGGTCACCCTCGTTAAAGGCACGGGGTTGGACCAATTTATCATACTACTCCTTGATTTGTTTCTTATGTGCCTCATTAGCGAAGGAAACATCTCTCTGAGTCTCGTCAAGGTTATTCAAGTACAAAAATCTTTCTTCCTCTGTGGAAGTGTTTGGGAGAAATTCAACGGCAAGTTGTAAAGATGGAGATTGACATTGAATTGGTAAGACAACTTCGAGTCCATAAACAAGCTAGAAAGGCGTGAAACCAATAGATGTTTTCACCAAAGTCTTATAAGCCCAAAGAGTATAGAAAATAATGTAGTGCCAGTTAGATTTATGATCTCTAACCATCCGATGAACCATAGTCTTCAAAACTTTGTTAATGGTTTCTACCTGACCATTAGCTTGTGGATAATATGGCGTAGAGTTTTCATGGAGAAAACCTAGCTGGCACTCAGTTCCTCCATCATTTGATTACAGAAATGTGATCCGTTATCAATAACAATGGACTGCGAGACTCCAAATCTAGCTGTGATATGATTAAATAAGAAGAGAGCGGTAGTCTTACCATCTTCTGCATATGTAGGCATGGCCTCAGCCCACTTTGTAAAATAGTTAGCGGCTACGATGATGTAACCATGCCCCCCGGCTAAGGTAGGATTACAATGCATAAATTCAATTCCCCATTTGGAAAATGGGCTAATGGCAATGACAGGGTGTAGCGGAGCAGGATGTGTGCACTTTTTGGGATAAAAATGTTGACAAGGTGGGCATTTCTTAACAGCCTCATGACAGTCTTTGAAGACTGAAGGCCAAAAATAGCCAGCGTGAAGGAATTTATGGGCTGTAGCCATCCTAGATAAATTACCGCTACATGATCCATAGTGGCAATCATTCAACACATGTTCAGCCTCCTCATGGGTGAGGCATCGCCGGAGAATAGAATCAATCCCACGTCTATACAAGGTATCATTCAAGATGAGGTAGTATTTCGCGTGGTGATGGATATGATGGTGATCGTCATGGGATAAATGCTACTGAAATTGTTGTGTTTGGAGATAAATAAGCAAATCTCCATACCATGGATTAGTAGTGTTGATAAGGAACAAAAATTCATCGGGAAATGAATCACTAGGCTCAGATTCCGTTGCAGCATAGGGAAGATCACACATGAGCTCGGCATAGACCAAGGATTTCTTTGATGTGGCTTTGGCGAATTCCAGATCGAATTCCTATACTACGAATATCCATCGGGAGTAGTTTCCCCTGAGTACCTGATGAGTTAGGATGTAATACATAGGGTTCTGGTCTGCCAATACAGTGGTTGTGCAGAGCAAAATATAGTGACAAAATTTTTGTACATCAATGACCGTGGCCAATGCTAGCTTCCCCATGTGTGAATATCGGGTTTCAGAATCCATAAGATTCTTACTAGCATAGTAAATCATGTGCTGCTGACCGTTGGGATTTTCCTGCACCAAAACTATAATGATGGTAGTAGTGGAGGCAACAACATACAAGAGAAAGTCCTTTGAATAATCTGGGGGTTGTATCATGGGTGAATGAGTCAGAGCATGTTTGAGACTATCAAAGGCATGTTGGGCTTGGTCATCCCAAAAGAACAGAGTATCCTTTTTAAGGAGACGCATATAATCGTGCATTTTCTCTGCAAAATTGCACACGAAACGACGGAGAAAGTTTGCCTTCCCTTGCAAACTTTGGAGTTCAAGGAGATTAGTTGGGGTTGGTAGAGCCAAAATGGTGGCAATTTTCAAAGGGTTTATCTAGATGCCATATTTGTAGACCAAAAAACCTAGCAGACATCCCATCTCAATGCAAAAAAAACATTTATGCGGATTGAGCCGTATATTATAATGATGACATCTTAGGAAAATATCTCTAATATGACCAGGGTGGTCCTCCCATCGGTGTGAATGATTAGGGAGGTTGTCAAGGTATGGTTCAACAATATGTTTAATATCGTGAAACACATAGGACATCGCATGTTGGAATGTCACTCCATCATTTTTTGAGCCAAAAGGTAACTTGTTATATACAAAGGCTCCCCATGGGAAAATGAATGCCGTCTCTGCTGATCAGTGGGTAATATCTCAATCTGATTATAGCCAGAGATAAACACCTTATAACTGAAGGTTTGGGGTTACCAACATACTCATAAAACTTGCAGGCAATCGACCCTAGAGTACAGAAAAGGAAATAAGAGGATAGAATAGACTCACCCGATACATGACGGTTGATCCTAGCTTTGTCCTCTTCTGCTCTGCTTCTCCTCCAAAGCCTTCAGGGATGCTTCTCCTTCACCTGTCAAGAGAAAATCCTCCAAATACAAGATGATACATGTATATAAAATAGGTCAGATAAATCATATACAAAGTTCTTAATCATAAGTAATCATCAAACCATAATACATGAAAGATATTCAAGAAACATATGGAAGAAGGATTCTCTTTATTAACAATAATGAATGAGTTCATATTACAGCCCAACTCCTGAGAAAAGGACTCCTCTGCAACCAAAGGATTCTGAGTTCCACTGCTCCAAAGACTTTTGAATAGACTCCACCAGCATAACTTTTCTCTCCAAGTATGATTGATTAATACCCTGCCCAAGGCCTTTATTTATACGTGAAATAAGACAGTTTCAAGGGTTGAGGAGGTTGAGACTGTTAAGGTGATTATGGTTAAGGGCTTAACAAATCTCAAATAATCGCGATTTATTATTTTTAATGTCAAAGGAAGGTGTACACGGGTATTAATACTGGAAACCTGTGTATGACATGAGAGTTTCTCTAAGGGGAACCTACATACAAATCTGTACACGAGATGCAATTACCGATACTCGCGTACAACACGCGACATGCTTTAATGAAAGGTGCATATGTATGTGAGTTTCATATAGCAAGAGGCACGTACAACACTTGACATATTCAAAGGTAAAAATAACCAGTTGGATGGAGGATAAATGTAATGCACAATATGCCCATCTATAGTGTTTTAGGGAACCTTCAATCCATAAATGTCCTTTTGTGTGTCGACATAAGGAATGTCGGCACTCGGATGGAGAAGTGCCATTCAGGTGGATAACAGATGCCCCCTAATGTGTGAGGTAAGAGGGAAGCGATGGCCGAAATAAATTATAATCTTTATCTTTGGAGAACTCAGAAATCTAATGGAGTAGAGGTAGTACCTGAAACAAATACGTAATAGTGTCATATACAAAGTCATATTTGAGGATGCTATGTTCAATATACGGGAACACTAGCTCCTTTACAATATTTGAGTACACCATATGATATAGGTGTAAAACCACATATATTACAAAGGTGGATCAAAGCCACAATATATAATAATGATGAGTCTTCAAAGATCTGGAAGCTGTGTACATGAATAGAACATAATCTTGCGCAACTTAGTCCATAGGTGAGGAAATAAGGTCTTCATAAACGATCACAAAGAACCAGTACATTCCAAGCCATGTGAATAAAGGTAGGTTGAAGTCAAACATGGAAAGGATTCAATAGTTTGTCAATCAATAAGTAATAATTAACAACTGAAGCAAAGGAATTCACCAATGATGAAAGTGAATCCTGAGGTACGATCGCCAAAACTCGAGGTCTTCATCTTCAAGAAGTATTGAAATGGAACCATGCTGTGATAAGGAAGGCAATAGATCCTCCAACGGATCACAAGAGTGACTAGGAACTGGGTAAAAGAAGGAAGACACAATAGATAATAGATATAACAATGATGCGATCAGGATATGGATCAAACATTGGGTGAAGTCCTTGAACAATGAGCATGACACAGAGATGACCCAAGGCAGCTTTTAACTTATAGATAGAACAACTAAACTTATCTTTCATGTAGGAGACACGATCAGATTCCCCAGGTATAATGAACAAGAGGAGGAGTAGGAAACTCAAAGTAATAGCTGAACTGAAAGGAAATAATGAGACATGGGTATCAGAAAAGACAAAGAGTGCTATGTTCAAGGATGACATGCTACCACTATTGAAAACAAGAGAAAGTTTCTTCCTTTCCTTCCCTGTTAAATTTTAACGAGTCCAAGAAAGTCAACTCGGTTCCCTTTTCATTTTTTAACAAGCTTGAAGAGAAGGGAAAATAATGCTTAATAGTGTCACTGATTTGTGGATTTAATGAGCCTTAACTAGTACATGCTCAGTTGGTGTTTTCACATTTAGAGAGTCTGAAAACTCCAAAGAAGACTCCAGGGGGGTCCTTTTTCATCCAATTTAGTCTCCCGAGGATGAAAAAGTATAAAACATACCACAGAAGAAAATCTCTTAACTTCCATAGAAGAAAAGGTGAACCTTTTTTGTACTTAGTTAGGGAGGTCTGAAAAAGGTTAAATTACCACCTACCCACTGCTCCTTCCAAAACAGCATAAAATAGCTTGAGTTTTACGAGTGTCAAGGAAAACTAGATCACTCGAAAAGATCCATTTGATTACAAGAAATGGGGCTTACAATAATAAACTCGTTGCTTTGTTCTTAAGTGTTTAACGAGCATGACAAAGACACAAAGTACACTCGAAATATTTTTCATGTTTAGGTCTAGAGCATGAAAAAGAGAAAACTAAGATCATACTGGGCGTTCCTTTTCCATAAATTTAGTCCCTCAGGTCTGGAAAAGTGATAAACCTATGCCTGAGAATACTCTTCTCAATTCAAAATAGAAACGAGAGGGATCTTTTCTCGTATTATTCCGCATGGTCCGAGAAAGAGATAACCTACCACCAATGCGGATGCCCGTTCACATATTCTTAACGAGCTTGAATAGACAAGTTAACTCAGCAGTCAAGTCTGTTTTGAAGGAGTCAGACCTGGGCCTAAAGAAACTCCATAAGGGTGAGGAGTCCTATAAAGGGATAGCTTGTAAAAAGAGATTCAAAAGAAGCTCTATTTGGCGTGAAAAATAGCTAAAAGGATACCCCTGTACCTAAAACAGTTGCGGCATGAGTATCAAAGAACAACATAGGCTTTGAAGGAAAATACTCATGAAAAAAAAGGGTCTTATCCACATTAGAACAATGGTAAAAATACCATAGTCCGTGGAAAAATGTTAATTGCTAAGGTTAATGTGGAGTGAATATAGATGCCAAAAATGCATTGGAAATGACAAAACCACCCTATTGGAGCAAAAAAACTTTATAATAATGAAAAACCTATTTCAAAGAAAAAAGAAATATGGTATTAGTTGAATGGATTTTCAAACTATAGGATAAAACCCACTTGGAGAAATAAAATTTCTATAAATAGTTGAAAATCAAAACAAAACTCACCATTTGGAATTTTTAGCCATAAGAAGCAAGTTTTTACCTCTACCTTTGTTCAATCGTTGTGGACAATCTAGTAGACGAAATCAAATTCCGCAAGTTGCAGGTAAGGCTACACCCCGAGCTCTTCATTTTGATCCTAGCAATTATTTATTTTGAGTCCCAATTTCATAATTAAAAGCATCCTAAAGCATGTCACGGCACATATGTGGGTTCACAGTGTAAAGACTCGTGTACACGTGTTCTGTACATGGGTTGTCTATGGAGACAGTCGCGTACAGTACGCGACATGTCTAACTAGACAGTCACGTGTATTGCATGAAGGATAAAAAGCTAATTATAGTCAATTTTTTTTAAAATTTTAGATGAAATTAATGAATCAAATTACTTGTTTTGCTAGGTTTGAAGATGGTGCTGGAATGGAGGGAACGAGAACATGAAACAATGGATCAAGAAGTGCTCCAAAGTGCGCCCACTATACATGCGCTACGAACAAGTGGGCTATTAAAGTTCTTTTGCACATCACCCATGTGGGCCAATGTCCACCTATTGGAGTTCATGATAAACTATTGGGATCATGATTTGGGAATGTTTGACCTACAGGGTGAGACTTTGGAGATTACTACTGAGGACATGTATTTCATTACCGGTCTATCACGACGAGGAGCACCAGTCAACTTAGAGGGCACCAGTAGAGGCGGTGACCCATTAAGTGTCTAGAACTATATAGATGTGTTTTGCACACCAGGTAGCCAAAAGAGAGGGAGTTGTGTCCCTATTGCACATATCCGTGACTTTACACTACAGGTACTTATGAGCACCATCATGAGGATTGCAGGATCCTCCTCATTACATTGGCTACATGGAACCAAATGAAGTTGGCAGTGGATTGTTTTCGTGGTGCCCTCTATGATTGGTGCTTGGGAGTTGTCCCTATCATGAAAAGACAACTGCCTGATTGCAAGAGAGGAATACGAAAGAACTTTGGTTATGCGAGCATATTGGTTGCCTTATTCGAGAGAGAGTACCATGGTTGAGCCCTGCCATACCTCTAACAGTCCAATATCCACATTAGCCGAGGCTGAGCAAATGGGGAGACATCTTCCTCTGTCAAGGAGGAGGAGACACAGTGCATAGTGTATACGAAAATGATTTCTATATCTGGTGGGAATGACAGCTACCAGCACTAGAGCAGTTTCCATATGCCGGCATGGACTTTCGAGGTGACCCAGACCTTGTCCTCCCTCCAGGAGGAGCATGGGGAGAGCTAGGTAAACAATTTTTTAACAAATTTAAAATTTTTATAAATTTTAAAATGATAGATATATACATATGTACAAGTATTAATCCTATAAATGTGTCAAAATATAGATATTGGACCGGTCCGCCCTGAGGGGCATCCACGCATGTTTGTTCATCTTGCCATAGGAAAAGATCTGGGGTTGATCAAGGTTCTAGTGGGGAAGTTGGCTAGGATAGCCCAAAGAGTTCCCACCTTGCGGATAGAGCATATCTTGACTGCCATGCAAAAGTTCGTTGTTGGAGTTCCACTGGTCTGGTTACGTCTTTTTAGGTGAGTGGCCAGAGTGGTTCTGGTATACATAGAGGATGTGGAGGCTAGCGAAGCCGAAGAGGCTGAGGAAGCTAGAGTACAGAGGGACCATGGGGACCAAGGTGGTCCAAGTGACTAGGGTGGTCCTGCTTAGATCTAGGACATTTTGATGGACTGCGATCCACATTTTTGTATATTATACCATTATGATGGGATCAGAGGATCAGACTTGACCTATCTATAGACAGATATTTTACATATATAGATATATATATTATTGTTGGTTTATTTACAAATGTTTTTTATATGTGTGTTGTATATCTTTATGAAATGTGTGTTAGATGCCAATCTAAAATGTAATTAGCATATGCATCAGTTAATGAATTCTGATTTCGTGGAATGAGATTGAATATAGTAACTTCAAAATTTCATTCCACTAACCGAATTTGCATGAATTGACGTAACAGAATAGGATTTCATACCTGATAAGCTCGATTGAGCTGGGAAACCACCAGCTTAGAGTCTAGACGGACTTTAAGTTGGGTGATACCATGTGACAAAGCATTCCATAGAAGCTCAATTACGACCCTATACTTAGCAACATTATTAGAAGCAGGACCTAAGCAAGTGCCTCCAGTGGAAACTAGTTGTCCTAAAGGGGAGTAAATGACCCATGTTGCTGAAGCTAGATTACTAGTGTGATGGCTAGTGCCATCAACGAACCCTATATACCTTTCAGAAGACATCTGCAACAACCAGTAGATAGTATAAAAAACAAAACCGACAACCTAATGTACATAAAAATACCTACAATAAAAATACAAGAAAAAGTGCTAAGCCTAAGCATAGTACTTTTTCTGGTAGAGCCAATTTCTAGGCTCAGGCAGCTTGTTCCCATCAAAATCAATTAACTCATATGCAACCTTTTTCAAGACTTTAGATACGACATAAGGTCCTAACCACATGGCCTTGAATTTTCCTGCCCCCAGGGGTTCTTTGTCTTGGTCCCAAAGCAAGACAAGTTCCCCTTCAGAAAAAACCCGAGGTTTGATCGATTTATCATATTGAGTTTTGACCCTATTTTTATGAGCTTGATTAGCAGTCAGTGCATCTCTACGCTGTTCATCAAGGTGTTCCAAATGTAACAGACGTTCCTCAAGCTCGGTTGTATCAGGTAACACATGAATAGGTATTTTTAGAGATAGGATTTCACACCGAATCAGAGTAATTGCTTCCACTCCATGAACGAGTTGGAAAGGGGAGAAACCCGTAGCAATTTTACGTTAGTTCGATAGGCCCAAAGAGTAGGATATAGCATGATGTGCTAGTTAGAATGGGCTGCATCAATTGTACGTTTAAGGATAGTTTTTAAAGTTTTGTTGATATCCTCAACCTGACCATTTGCTTGCGGATAGTACAAAGATGAATGTTCTTGTCTGAATTTGAGCATAGTGGTCAGTTCCGTCATCATGTTATTTTGAAAATGACTGCCATGGTCAGTGACAATCACTTTGGGTATACCAAACCGTGCTATAATCTGATTGAATATGAAGAAAGATGATGTTTCCCCATCGGCTTTAAAAGTAGGCATTGCCTCTGCCCATTTCGTAAAATAGTCAACAACGACAATGACGTATTTATGCTCCCCAGCCGAGGCTTGGTTGCATGTCACGTAATCAATCCCCCATTTCATGAAGGGGCCTACTGAGACAACAGGAAATAACGGAGCAAGATGTGACCGCATTTTCCTGGTGTAAAGATGACATGGATGACAGTGCTTCACCGCTTCTACACAATCTTTGAAAAGCGTGGGCCAGAAATAACCGGAACGTAGTATCTTATGGGCCATTGCTAACCTAGATAAATGACCTTGACATGCTCCACTATGGGAATCATTTAGGATAATCTCCACTTCCTCATGGGTAAGGCATCAACACAAAATGGAATCTACCCCTCTTTGATATAATGTATCTCCTATGATGAGGTAGTTCTTGGCATGAAGGCATAATTTACGTCGTTCCTCCCTTGAGGAAGCTGCAGGATACTTCAAAGTTTGGAGATATATAAGAATATCCCCATACCAAGGATCAAAGGTGGATATCAAGAAGATGTTCTCATCTGGGAATGAGTCATCTTCAACGGCTACATCTTCTTCAGTAGGAAATTCTGCTATAAGTTCAGCAAAAACTAAGGGCTTCTTAGACTTAGCGGATTGAAAATCCAAGTCAAACTCTTGAAGAATGACCATCCATTTGTTAAATTTTCCCCCAACAATCCGTCGGGATAAAACATATTGAAACGGATTCACATCCACCACTACTGTCGTGGTCCTCAGTAAAATGTAGTGACGTAACCTCTGAACAGCATAAACGACTGCTAAGGCTAATTTCTCAAGGTGGGAGTATCTAAGTTCAGGTCTAGTCAAAGCATGACTTAGATAATAAACAAAATTCTCTACAAGCTTATTGTCCTCCTAGACTAGTACTACCCCAATGGTCGACTCAGACGCCACCAGATATAATATAAAATCCCTAGAATAATCTGGCGGACCCAATAAGGGTGCTGACAACAAAGCTTTTTTCAATGCCTCAAAATCAAGTTGTTTGGTTTCATCCCATACAAATGGGGTGTCCTGTTTGAGCAGGCGCATGAAACCCTTAGTAATCTTGGCATAGTTAACAATAAAACTTTGAAGAAAATTAGACTTTCCTTGCAGGCTTTGAGGTTGCTTGAGAGAATGAGGAGGAGACAGATTTACAACGGCCTCAACTTTCAATGGATCCAACTGGATGCCTTTACTAGAGATAATGAACCCGAGCAATCTTCCTGACTCAACACAGAATACACACTTATAGGGATTCAAGCGAATTTTATAATGTCTGCATCTCTCAAATATCAACCGTAAATGATTTGGATGTTGAATCCTCTTATGAGAATGTGCAGGCAGATCATCAAGGTATGGTTCGACAGTGGATTTAATATCATGGAAGGCAAAGTTCATAGCCCGTTGAAAGGTTGCCCCAACATTTTTCAATCCAAATGGAATTTTCTTATACGCGAAGGTACCCCAAGGACAAATGAAAGCAGTTTTATGTTGGTCTTCCAATTTTATTTGAATTTGATTGTATCTAGAGAAACCATCCATAAACAAGAACACCTCACTTCCCACACAAGCATCTATAACCTGGTCTATAAATGGCGTGGGATAGTTGTCCTTAGGACAGGATTTATTGAGGTCTCTAAAGTCTGTACAGACGTGGATAGTCCCTTGCTTCTTATCAACAGGAACAGGGTTGGATACCCATTCTATCAAAGCTATGGGATAGATAAAACCAGCCTTCAACAGCTTTTTAACTTCAGCCTTTACAGCCGCCGCTTTGCACGAGCTAACAAGTCTTAACTTTTATCGAACCGGTTTGGCATCAGGATATGTTCATATTTCATGTTCAACAATCGATGGATCTATGCTTGGCATCTCCTCATATGACCCAGTAAAGACATTGCAGAATTCCTTAAATAGGGCAGTATAGATAGCAATCTCTTTAGGAGAGCAATTTGCACCTATGTATATGTTTTCCATGACATCGGTATTTACATAGATGTTAATAGGTATAGTGGTGGAAATATTTGCCATATTCCCCTCGGAAAACATTCCTTCCCTAGGCAAGGGATTGATGGGTGTGTCAACATCTTCTGACAGTCTCAAACGAAACTCTTGATTTTCTATTCTTCTTAGTTCTGGAAGAAAATACGAACGATGATTAAGATCCTCAAAAATCTTACCATGTCCACTCATGGCTTCCAAAATGGCTTCATCAGAAGGTAAAACATATCTAAACAATCTATAGAGTGCAAAGAGTTTTCCACCCATGCAGGAAAATAGACTTCTTCTAGATCTTCCGAGATTGTTAGAGGATCTGGGATGGGATCAACAGTGGCTTGAGTGATAGCTTGATAAGCTACCTCCACTGCCGATAAGGGCACGTCTGGTTTGTGGGGGGATGGGAGAACCCAAGAATTAGTCCTATCAACAACCATAGCTATGGACCTCCCCACACTAGTAGAACCAATATAATTAACCAGGGCTGGAAGATCAAATGTGCTCATCAGTGATGTGTACATTCCAGCCCCCAAGCTCTGTGTAGTAGGTTTGACCTGATCAACCGATGGCACGGTGGACTCATTAGACTCTAAATGGCCTTTTCGAGTATAATCAAGTTGATCAATAGTAACCAACTTGCCCTCATGTGGAAAAACCACTACACGAAAAAATGGCCGACTCAATAGCGAACATCGCATAAGTCCAGTTCCTTCCTAGAAGCAGATTATAATCTAAAGGAGCATCAATCAATTCTACCTCAATAGACACTGCTTTCCCTACCAGGTTAATTTCAAAAGCTGATAGGATACCATGTGGACAGAAGGACCTTCCATCGAAAGCAGTAAGTAGAGTGTTTGACGGGACCAGCTCTGGGGATCCAAGAGCTTTCCAACAGGGCAAGGACATAACGCATGTAGAAGCACCCTCATCAACAACTGCCCTTCCAATGGTCTTTCCACCATGGATGACATCTATTGATAAGGCCACATGGTAAGGTAGGCGAATTTTAACATCAGACAAATGAAACTTCGCCATGAGACTCGACGAATCCATGCTGCCTAAAGCTGCCAAGTGGGCATCCTGCTGAGCAGGACAACTCTGTAACACCTCTAAAGCTGACATTGCACACATGGTTTGAGCTAAATATTCAACCACGGAGTAGTTTGAAGCAGCCCTAGAGTTAGGGTTATGCAAGGTCTTCTTGAAGACACCTTTTGGTATCTTCGGCATAGTTTAAGCAGGCTTCTCTATCGTGAGAGGGTTAGAAGTTTCACCTACAGCTTTACCCTTCTCAGGAGTCTCTTTCTCATAATTTTATTCCTCATCTGTAACAAAGTCAAAGATAAAACCATGTTGATATAGTTTGGGTCAAGGGCATTTTGAGTGCCCCCTACTACATTAGAAGTTGAAGCAGAGTTCTATCCTTGGGGAAAAGGATCCTTCAGGACAGCAGGTTGTTGAGCCTTCAGAAGCTTCTGGGCTTGTTCCATAAGGGGACAAAGGTGAGTAATGTGGTCCTCATGGCACAACTTACATGGGAACTTGACCTTCTTCTTTTCTTTCTTGCCCCCATCAGCATTGTTCGCGGGCTTCTGCTTGTTTTGGTTTCCCTCTCCTTTCTTTCCTCTCTTTTTCTTCCCACCGAGCTGCTGATTGCCCTTCTGAGAGGTTTGTGTAAAAACATTTGCACTCTAGGGGAAGGGGGAAACCTTTGCTGCTTCTGCCGTAGACTGCTTTATAGACAACTGATGAAGTTGCTTAGCCAAAGACTATATGGTGGGAGAGTTAACGGACCCAACCACACCATCGGCATGGGGTCCAGGCTTAGGCTTCTTCGCATTGTGTGTAGGCCTCGGTGCCTTAGGGATAATCTCATATAAGATCCCATATTGTGAATAAATCAAATCCAGTTGCTGGGCCTTGAGAATGGCTTCTTCTTCATTCATCACTCCTGAGGTGGATATGTCCTTAGATATGTAGGGCAATAGGGATTTAAGGAACCACTCTAAAAGGAACTCAGGAGGGATAGTGGCTTTTATAAGGCTCTTTTGCCTCCTCCACTCTTGGATGTGATCCAAGATGTGGGTAGCCTTGTTCTACCTAAAGGCAGATAACAATTCCGTTTCGAAATCATATCGGACCGGAAGTTGAAACTGGATAAGAAATGCACTAGCCAAATCCCAGAAACTACTGAAAGCAGCAGAAGGAAATTCAATATACCATTTTGTCATGGTACTTGTTAAGGTTCTCTGGAATAGCCTCAACCTAACTGAATATTCATTCAGTGAATTCGAAGAACACCATAAATGGAATGTGGTGGCATGAGCCCCAAGATATTCACCAACTTTTCCCTCGAATTTAGGGATGTCCGATGGCAATTTGGTGGGAGCAGGTGGCCATGAGGGGTCATGTCTCACCAGGTCATTCATCAATTTGGACAAATCTAGCAAGTTTAAGGTTGCCAGGAATAGAAATTTGGGTCAAACCGGGGCACTAAATGTGCCAGTCTAGGGATTAGAGGGACCTGCCCCCGAATGCCCATAGGTAAAAGTGGGGTTTCCCCCTGCCACCGGTTGCGAAGTGGGTAGATTACTCTAAAATGGATTCCATCCATAAGCCACAGGATTGTGTGTAGGAGGTGCAGTATAAGAATTTCGGGTCGTCTTAATAGAAACAGGGGTCTCAAAGACAGGAGCCGGTATCCCTCCGCCAAACAACGAAAAGGGAGAGCTTGTAAATGGGGCCAAAATCAGAGTTTGGAAACTTTTCCCATAAGAGGTATTGTTCCCAAATTGTACTCCTACATAAGAAGGTGATGGGCCTACGTATGGAGTGGATGGGGGAATGTGCCCCCCATTCCAAGGAAATCCTTGGACGAATGTCGAGGATCCTACTAGACTGCTCTGGGTAATATATGGAAGGGAAGAAGGAACAGTAGGTATACTAGGGATCCTAGTAACTATATCACCAAAAGTACCTGCTAGGTTTGAGTGAACTAGTGGTTGAACCACCCGGCTTGCTGGAGTCAAAGGTGTAGAAGGTATACTAGATCTAGGGGCACTAACTGGGGGAGGTGGTACCCCTTCAACCAGAATGGTTGAGGTGGACACAAAAGAAATTTCTCCTACAGAAGACATAATCCTACCCACAGGGACACCTAAAATAGGTGAATCAAAAGGTCTAACCTAAACGATCACAGGATCGTTTAAATCAGTCAAGGGTGTGTTAAAATTCCTTGCAAACTCATCAGTCTGCAAGTCTTCTATCTCAACTATTTCAAGATCAAAATGGTTAGCTATAAGTTCTGGTTCACCTAGAACTTCACTTACTCCTACCAGTTCAAATGAACCATCCATGTCCAATCTCCGCCTTTGGGGTGGAGTTGGAGGATCCAATGTAATGAGAGGAGGAAGGTTTCACAACCTTCTTGACCTTCTTATAGGTTGGTCCTCCACGATTGAAAATTTGACAAATCAAACACTAAGGCCAACTAAACATAGGAAAAACCACAGAGCACACACTATAAAAATCCTAAAGCCTCAAACAATCAATCAAGGGTGAAAGATATGCTTTCCTGAAGAAAGCTGAAGAACGATTACTTGGCGTCCTTGAAGTGGTTCTTAGGCACAAGCAGAAGAATCACCCACCACCCTTCTACACTTACAACAAGGGTTACCTTCCAAGCCCGTCCAAGGTGAACCAGAAATAGCCTTCCAGTTTACCTAGGTATGAATCCTAAATGTCAAGAGACTAAAGGCTACCTTAGCTATACCAACAGTCTGGGGGGATAGTCGCAAGCTTGACTCGTACTCATGGGCAGGGTAGCTGAGCTTGAAACTCTGTCTAGGACAGAATCCCCAAATGCATAAAAGTCCTGATTTACATTTTGACAAGGAATCGGAGGGTTATCTCCTTAGTCCAATGCTTCCACGCGGCCTCGTGCTTGACTCCCTTTCGAGAGGAGCTTCCTAGATACAATTGATAAAGTCAAGGATTTACCTAAAGAAAGGTCCACTACGTCTAAATTTTAAAACTTATGGGAAGTTTACACTTCCTATCCCACAAGTATAGCCTAAGCTAGTAGGTGAAAGGCCCATAAAAATAAAAATTACTAGTAAATTTTAGTTATTGCGTTCATTTTAAAGGGCTTTTTCTTACTCAGAAGGAAATGGAGTGATGAACTATGGTGTTTTTGACTCAATAAGAAATAAAAAAGTAAAGGTGTATTCTTTTTTCAAATCAAATTACCACTATTAAAGAAAACTTCTTTTTCTTTTTGTAAATATATATTGATGAACAAATCCAACGATAAAGAGAAACTAAGGCTATGTTTTTTGTAGTTTTTGAGATTATATTTTAAAACTGAAAATGAAAACTACTTATGCAAAAGCAAATGCAAAAGCTTGAAAATGTTTTCCTTTTCACTTTTTAAAAATGCTCAAACTCTAGCATGCACCTAAAATGCACTAAACTTGAGTATAGTTGGATCAAATCACTGTATAAAATAAGCAAACTGAAGTAAACAGGTCAATAAAACCAAGAATCAACCAACAAAGGGAGACGGGAACCCTAGCTTGGGTGTGTACAATGACAAGAAATCACTTTAAACTCACTAAGATAAGTGACAAACCAACCACTATCAGAAGATAGACTGGAAAAACAATGCCCAAAACCATGATCACTGATTCGAACAGAGACACTTCAACCTATAACCCAAACTGGCCAACCTACTTCAAAATGCAAACAGAAGACAATCCAAACAAAAGAAACCCAAAGTATTTACAAGAAAGCACCAAGTGTGGTCACCAATGTCTTTAGACTAACTGCACAATATCCATAAAGAAAGCCAACTAACAAACATGAATTACACAAAGACAGGGACAAGCAAACCCTAGCCTAAAAATCCCTATTTTCAGGCTTGTACGCGACTATGTATAAGGGAAACTCACGTACTGTACGCGACTGTCCAAGAGAGCAACCCGCATATGCAAGCCTCTGTATGTGACTGTGTAGTAGAGCAACCCGCGTATAGGTACAAAATTTTTCTCAAAAAATAAGAAAAATCCACAAGGCTTTCAAACACTATGATAAGAATGAACAAGGATAAAATACCACACACAAACTTCAAGGAAAAGACTGGTCAGGGGTGACAGAAACAACCTACAGCAGTTTGGGCTCCCCAGTGGAGTCGCCAGTTCTGTTGTACAGGAATAAACACCTTATAATCGAAGGTCTGGGGTTAACAAAATACTCATAAAACTTGCAGGCAATCAACCCTAGAGTATAGAAAAGGAAATAAGAGGATAGAATAGACTCACCCGATACACGACGGTTGATCCTAGCTTTGTCCTCTTTCACTTTGCTTCTCCTCCAAAGCCTTCAGGGATGCTTCTCCTTCACCTGTCAAGAGCAAATCCTCCAAGTGCAAGATGATACATGTATATAAAACAAGTCAGATAAATCATATACAAAGTGCTTAATCATAAGTATTCATCAAACCATAATACATGAAAGATATTCAAGACACATATGGAAGAAGGATTCTCTTTATTAACAATAATGAATGAGTTTAGATTACAACCCAACACCTGAGACAAGGAATCCTTTGCAACCAAAGTATTTTGGGTTCCACTGCTCCAAAGACTTCTAAATAGACTCCACCAGCATAACTTTTCTCTCCAAGTATGATTGATTAATACCCTCCCCAAGGCCTTTATTTATACTTAGTAAAATAAGGCAGTTTTGAGGGTTGAGGAGGTTGAGACATTTAAGGTGATTATGGTTAAGGGATTAACAAATCTCAAATAATCACAATTTATTATTTTTAATGTCAAAGGAAGGTGTACGCGGGTATTAATATTGGCAACCCGCGTATGACACGCGAGTTGCTCTAATGGGAACCCACGTACAAATCTATATGCGAGATGCAATTATCGATACTCGCGTACAACACGCCACATGCTTTAATGAAAGGCACGCATGTACGCGAGTTGCACATAGGAAGAGGGGCGTACAGCACGTGACATATTCAAAGTTAAAAATAACCAGCTGGATGGATGATAAATGTAATTCATAATATGCCCATCTATAGTGTTTTAGGCAACCTTCAATCCATAAATGTCCTTTTGTGTGCCGACATAAGGAAAGTCGGCACTCGGACAAAGAACTGCCATTCAGGTGGATAACAGTAGTGGAGGCAGCAACATACAAGAGAAAGTCCTTTGAATAATCTGGGGGGTGTATCATGGGTGAATGAGTCAGAGCGTGTTTGAGATTATCAAAGGCACGTTGGGCTTGGTCATCCCAAAAGAACAGAGTATCCTTTTTAAGGAGACACATATAACCGTGAGTTTTCTCTGCAAAATTGCACACGAAACGATGGAGAAATTTTTCCTTCCCTTGCAAACTTTGGAGTTCAAGGAGATTAGTTGGGGCTGGTAGAGCCAAAATGGTGGCAAGTTTCAAAGGGTCTATCTGGATTCCATCTTTATAGACCCAAAAACCTAGTATACGTCCCATCTCAATGCAAAAAAAACATTTAAGCAGATTGAGTCGTATATTATAATGATGACATCTTAGGAAAATATCTCTAAGATGACCAGGGTGGTCCTCCCATCGGTGTGAATGAGTAGGGAGGTCATCAAGGTACGATTCAACAATATGTTTAATATCGTGAAACGCATAGGACATTACATGCTAGAATGTCACTCCAGCATTTTTCAATCCAAAAGGTAACTTGTTATATACAAAGGTTCCCCATGGGAAAATGAATGTCGTCTGTACTGATCGGTGGGTAATATCTCAATCTGATTATAGCTAGAGAATCCATCCATAAATGAGAAGATGACACTTTCAGCATAGTTGTCGATAATCTGATCAATGTGCAGAGTAGGAAAGTTGTCCTTGGGACAAGCTTTATTCAAATACCTAAAGTCGATGCAGACTCTAATGGTGCCCTGTTTTTTATTGACAGGGACAACGTTCAAAACCCATTCTGTTAGGGGTACGGGATAAATAAACTCAGCTTTGAGAAGTTTCTCAATTTTAGCTTTAATAGCTTCAGCCTTCCATGGATGGACTTGCCTTAGTTTTTTCCTGATAGGCTTGGCCATGGGATAGGTTTTGATCTCGTGGACCACAATGGATGGGTAAATACCCAACATTTCTTCATAGGACCAAGAAAAAATATCATGGATTTCTTTGAAAAGTGCCCTGTATGCTTCAAATTCATCTGTCGAGCAGTTTTTCCCAACATGAACATGCTCGATGGTACTAGGCTTGGCTGATATGTCAATCAGATTTGTCGTAGTAATGTTGCAAAGGTTTCCTTTGGAATCTATGTCTTGCAACAATATGAGACTTTGGGGTACGTTGACAATATTAGCAAGAAATAGGTATGCGTAATCATGGTTAACCAAATTGGTATTGGGGAGGAACATGGATTTATGATGGTGATCCTCCCAAATGGACTCGTTCGTACTCATGATCTCCATAATAGACTGGTCGGAAGGAAAAGTCTTAGAGAGATAATCTAGAACATGAAGAGACAGTTCTAACCAGTAAGGTAAATGGTAAGGATCCAAAGCCACTGGATGAAGATCATCAGTGTGATCATCGGAAAGGGTTTGAATGGTGCCATACATTACTTCATGTGAACTCAACGAGGTGGACTCAACAACTTGTTTTCCCTTAGGCTCACAATCAAATGAGGAAATCATATTGATTTTCACGGAATCTGTGTTAGGACGAGTGGATGGAAAAATCCTCATAAGGGATGAATCCTTCAACATGCCTACCCCAATCGACTTGTAAGGAGGAGGGGACTAGCCTAACATGGGGATGTTATTAGCCATAGAGGTAGTAACATCAGACATACAGAAATCAAGCTGTTCAATAGTAACAATTCTCCCTAGATGCAGAAATTGGATTGTTCGGAATATTGTTGAGGAGTCAGTAGGCATGGCATAAACCAATTTATTCCTAGAAGGAGGTTGTAATCTAACGGGGCATCTACCACTTCTACTTGAATGGAAATGGTTTTTCGCCCAAGATCAACTACAAGGGTTGATATCAGACCATGGGGCTAGAAACCTCATCCATTAAAGGCCTTCAGAGTCATAGGTGATGTTACAAGTTCGGGCGATCCAAGAGCTTTCCAACAAAATAGAGACAAAACCGAGGTCGAAGCTCCTTCATCTAGAACCATTCTAAAAACCTTCTTTCCAACTACTTTCTTAATGATCTAAATAGCGAGTTTATGAGGTAGCCTAGACTTATAGTTCTCAATATTGAAATGAATCAAATTAGTATTATCCGGGTGTAAAGTTCCTAATGCCGTTAACAAGTTTTTGCATTGTGTAGGACAACTTTGGAGTACTTCTAAGGTAGACATTGCACAAGGTGTCTGAGTGAGATCTTCAACTACATTATAAAATTGAGCAGCTCAAGAATTAGGGTTAAATACAGCCTTCTGAAGAGTACTCTTGGGTCGGCGCAAAATCATGCCGAGGGTAGGCTTCTCGATGGATAGGGGGATAGTAGACGAGGATTCCGAAGAACTAGTAGAGGGAGCTTTCCCTAAAGAAGAATGTTTTTCTTTCTTGTCTGTGGGTTTGTCATAATTCTAACTTCGAGTTTGTAGATTAATGGTATCCGAGGACATCATACGAATTTCCTCTGACAAACTAGAGTTACCCTGATTAGATATGTGGTCTATCAGTTGTTGTTTAGAGGAAAAAGGAACCATGAGTAGTGCGGGTGTGGGATTTGATTTTATAAATTGGGATATTTCATCCCAACAGGGACACTCTTTTGTGAAATGGTCACCTCCGCATAGCAGACATGGATATTTTTCCTTTCTTTTCCCTCTATCGTTATCATTGTTGGTTGGTATTAGATTCTCCTGTTGGTTTCCAGGTTTTTTATTCTTACTTTTACCCTTCTTTTTATTGTTTCCTGAGGTTTGAGTACTCTGAATATAATTGACCTCGATGAAAACCTTAGGAGTCAAAGGAGTAGGGGTGGCAGACTCGGGTTTCTTGGTAGGTTTTGCTGCTGACAGGGACTAGATTGAACCAACAATCCCATCAACAGGTACTTCTGCTGGTGGTTTTGCGGGGTCGGTGCTTGGGCAAGGAGCTTGAGGAATAAAGTCATAAATAGTTCTAGACTGGGAATATACCAAGTATAGATACTGGGCTTGACTAATATCCTACCCTTTAGTAATGACACCGCCCATATCTACATCTCGGGAAATTGGATGCAACAAAGATTTGGTAAACCAATAAGCTAATAATTGATTCGGAATAGGGGCCTTAATAAGCCTTCTCCGCCTTCTCCACTCATGGATATGATCAGATATGTGGGTGGAGGTGTTCTATTGTAGAGAGGTTAAGAGACCAATACCCATTTCATAATGGATAGGGAGCTGAAAGTGTGTAAGAAACACGGTTTCCAAGGAGCCAAAATCCACAAACAAATGTTATGGAAGTTCAATGTACCACTTCGCGGCTGTATCGGTCAAAGTTTGCTGAAAAAGTCGTAACCAAACTGAATCATCCATAAGGGAGTTTGAAGAACATCATAGATGGAATGTCATGACATGGTTTTTTGGATCGTCTCCCTGCTTCCCATCAAACTTTGGGATGTCCGATGGTAACTTTACCAGAATGGGAGGCCACGAGGGATTGTGTCGAATGGGGTCATTAATCAACTTGGACAAGTCAGGCAAGTCCAAAGTTGCTAGGAAAGGTAAATGATGGTTAGGTTGCACATACTAGTAATATTGATATGGAATATAATTACCAGTAGGACCATAAGTAGACTGATGAATAGGTTGTTGTGATGAAGAACTACCAGAAAATCCACCCGGAGGGGGTTGATTTCTGGGATCAAAACTGTTAGGACCTCTAGGGCCTCCGGGAGGAGGACCACCAAGACCATTGGGACCACTAGGACCACCGAGACCACCAGGATGCAGACCACCAAACCCTCCAAGGCTGCTAGGGGGTAAACCTCCAGAGCTTCCAAAACCACTAGGAGGAGGGCCACCAGATCCTCCAAGGCCATTAGGGGGAAAGCCACCAGCCCCCCTAGGACCACCAGGACCATTAGGACCATAAGGAGGAAAGCCACAGGCCCTCCAAGACCATTAGGCCTCCTAGGGGGAGGACCTCCATGAGGCGGTCCTCCTGTACCTCCTGCAATATGTATAGGTATCCTACCCATAGCTGGCATGTAAGACCAGTTAAGCTGCCCCCATGGCGTAAAAGTGTTACTAGGGTATATAATTCTGGCATAAGATATTCTTGTAGGATTGGATGGACAATTAATATTTCCTACAGATATTTGATAACCATAACCTCCAGAAGATTGAATGGTTACAGGTTGTGTCCCCAAGGGATGAGCTAAAATGGATGGGGGATTAATCATATTAGTATGGGTGGGAGGGAGGGACATAAACTATAGATTTTTCTATATTAGAGGTCTGTCCTTGACTAGGTACAATTCTGATGCTAGATAACATATCTTGTGCTAGGGGCTACCCCTTGAAACTAGAAGGTAATGATGAAACAGGAATTGAAGGTTGGGCCCCACGTGCAGAAGACCTGGGAGGATTGGGAATAGACATAACATAGGAGGTGATGGGGTTGGTATTTTGACCTAGGTTGTGTGGTGTTACTGTGTGATCTATAATCGGTTCAATGAGTCTCAAAGAATCAACAAGTGAATGATATCCCACAGGAACAGTTGTAGAACGTGATGGTGGTGTGCCCAATATGTCATCTATTTTCCTTTCAATCTCCTGTGCATGAAGAATGGCTTCGTGGTATTGTCTACGTTCTTCTTCATCTGGAGAAACATCTTTGGAAGAGTTTAAATGGGTTCCAAATGAGGCAATGTCCTGTCCTATAGAGGTGTCCCAAAATGGAGCATTGGGACCATAATCTGGACAGGAAGTATCATCAATATGACCTTCTATGGGAGAATGGAACGAGGTATTTCCCCGAGAAGGTTGTTGGCCCAATGGAGGTGAGTGTGAAGAATATGGTCCTCCACTTTTTGCAACCACATTATCTCCCACTTTGGAGGTGGTAGTCGCTCCTTGGTCAATAGCTTCCATTGGATTTTCTCTTGAACCAGGAATAAAATCGGGTGCAAGCCACGTACTCTTCTAGACCATCTTAGCTCAGCCAGTTTGTACAGTTCCTATCTAACCTAGGGTCTGAAAAACTAGAAAAAACACCAAAACATTTCCCTACGCAATCTATAGGTCAAACAAGCACACTTAAAATGACAAGAGGAGTTCAAATAGTTAGGTCTCTCACTAGGATTGTCAAAAAGGTGCCACTTGCGATATACCTCTAGGGTACATGTGTAGTAATCTCCTCGAATGCTATTTTCGGTGTATGGCTCCAAGCAAGACGGCCTAAGGGATTTTCTCAAATGGATAAGGTATCCCAGTGGGGTATCCCAATATACTCAAGGTACGTGGGAGCTCGAATCGGTAGTAGTGTTGTCTAATGCATAACCATACACAAGGGGCCTTCCGATATACAATTGAGTACGTAAAGTACCTTTCTATATACCTTAGGGGTACGCGAAAGGATGTTTGATATACCGACATTATGTGAAAGAACCTCGCGAGGCCCGAGATGTAATGCAGAGAAATAACGACGGCTCCTATGCTTGACGATGCCCGAACACGTCTCTAACCTATCACTCCAATTTCTGTGTAAATTTTAACCTATAACTACCGTTAATTTTAAAGTGGACGGTTAGGAGAATGCATGGTGTTTTGACACAAAAAGTAAAACCATGCAATATGCATATGCAAATATTTCACTTTACCATTCAGTATGCCTACCTACAGGAGGCAAAGAGAGTATTTTCTTTTGTTTCAAAACCAAAAATATTTCCAAACAACAATCATGAACACAAAATCAAAGACAAGTAGCACTTTCCAAACCGATTTCTCTTTTCTGAAAGCAATAAGAAGGGGAAGAGTCTCTTTTCCTAAAAGAAAAACAAGAATCACACTACATGCATATGCACTCTATTTTTCATTTTTTCTTAAAACATAGATAAATCTAACTTAAAGCTACCATATTTTTATTTTGATGAGATAGCACTAAATGCATAAGAGACAAAAGAACATAAAGAGCCTAAAATCTTGTAAGGCCAATTAGAGATCCAATGTCTAATGCTCAATGATGATAACCTAATCTCAGTCAAAAGTTTTCTTTTTTAAAGGAGGAAAAATAAGTTCTCTATGAAAACAAGAAATGAAACTAATATGCTAATCAAATGTTTTTCTTTCAGTCTATGCAACATAAATGAAAAGAGATCTTACTAACACCCTAATATTTTCAAAAAATAAGAAGTCCTTTCACAATCACAACCAACAAGCACAAAAGTGAATGAACAATCAATAAGCCTAACCTAGATTTTGAATTTTCCAATCAAACCAATCGTTAACCATAAAATTTCAAACCACAAGCATCAGATTCTAATACACAAGCCTGGCAGTACAGGGCTGAAAGCAAATCAACTCAATTTTTTGCAAAAAATGAGAAAAAAGAGGTCTTGGAATGTTGCCTACCTGGAACCGTGCTGCAGGGGTCTTGACATAGCGGTTCTGGACTAGTACCGCTTCTCACCAATAGGACTCAGGCAGTGGAATGACATGCTGCTAACTAGGTTCAAACAGTGGAACTGCTTCTCACCAATTGCAAAAGCGTGGTTCTCTGTATAAATCCAAAACACAAAGGAGAACGACAGATCAAGTCAAAAAAAGATTAGATCAAGGTAAAAACTGCTAGATTGAGAATAAAAAAGAGCATAAACGGTCAAAATAATTCAGATCTAGATAGATCTAAAAGTTTCAAACCAAGATTCACTGAGTTAAATAACAGATCTGACTGGAGAGAGTTGGAGATGGAGCCTGGATTCAAATAAGAGTTGAATAACTGAGGAAGATCAGATCAACTGATACATATATCTACTCCCCAGTATGGTCACCAGATTTGAAAGCAGGAATATTTCACCTTCTGTGGATAGAAGTTGTTCCTCTGGTCTGAATGGTTCATATCTAGAACAAATGAGTGAACGACAAAGGATGAAGACCCTCCCTGGATGTTGTAGACACTTGGAATGTCGCTTTGATAGTGAACCTGTGTACATGTAATCAGATCAAACATACAAACACATCAAATATGCCAGAACATCATCTACTTATCCATGTTAGTGACTAAGGAATCTAACAACATTTACATGCAAAATCGAAACAAGAGTAATGTGGGACAGAACTAAGCTTTGCATTAAGATGAATGGAGAAGTTTACAACCAATTAATCCTTATTATTGACATGCATCTCCATGAAACCAACACCTTCATCCCCATAAGCTCCAACTTTGCTCTCTATGCTCTCAAATGGCTTGGGCCAAGTGGTCAATCCAACACCATAACAATACCTCTATGGTTCTCCCCCTCAACCATGGACATGAGCTTGTATTTATAAGGCTCAATGGATAGGGATGGTTGAGATATTTGTGGGTGAGGTGGCCTCTAAGATCCTATGATGGGGGATCTCGAGCTGAACTCACCCACTATGATAGGGATAAGGGAGGACATGAGGCTCATGATCTAGAAGCCTCGAGAAAGTTCTCTTTTTCCCATTTTACCCAGGGTGCCACTTTTTGCCTCTTATGATAGAGCGGTTTAGGTTAGAACCGCTTATGGACCAAAGGCCATAGGTGGTGGCACCGCTTATGGAAAACAAGATACAAGCGGTGCAAGCAAGGTACTACTCATGGTTAACAGTGAAAGCATAGTGCTGAGTATTTTTATGTAAGATGGACAAACAACACGGGTTTCCACTCCAAGTGCTGGGATTAAAGGAAAATATGTAAGTCAAGGGTCTTATCACATGGTGGTGACAGGATTTGGGTGAAATCCTACGATGAAGTGTTGATATTCCATTTGAACGAGCTGTGTTAACCTCTCTTCAACAACATTCCCATCGGTCATCTCTGTCAGCGCAACAATCCACAGGCTCAGCACAATGTACTCCATTGGCACAACAACTTCCTGTCCATGTACTAGTTTGAATGGTGTGTGCCCTGTCAGTCCCTTGCAATTTGTGCGATAGGCCCATAGCACAGCTAAGAATTTATGATCCCAGTCATCTCGACACACATTGCATACCTTGGTCAATGCATTCTCCAAAATCTTGTTGAAAGCTTTGACCATTCCATTCACCTGAGGATGATAGGTTGTTTTCTTCTTATGATGGATCTGAAACTCTGTATTCATCTCAGGAATCATTTTGTTAACAAAATGTGTACCTTAGACACTTAGTAGTATCTTTGGACAACCAAATCTAGTGACTACGTTTTCAAACAAAAACTTTTTTGCAATCACAGTGGTACAATCTTTAACAGGAACAACTTCATCCCATCTAGTTAAGTAGTCCTCTGCTATGATAATGTAGCGTACGCCAGTCCTTTTCCCTGGTGGACTGATTGATCCAACAAAATAAACTACCCACTTATCGAATTCTTGAAGGGTTATCTATGGCACAAGTGGCATCTCATCGCGACGTGATGGTTCTCCTCTTCTCTAATAGATATCATAGTGCCTGTAGGATATTTTAGTATCCATGTGTATGGTTTGCCACCATGGTTATTCCTACAATATCTTACACACAGTTTATTTTCCTGCATAGTGTCCTCTTGTGACACCAGCATGTGCTTCGCTCATTATCCAAGGTCGTTCACAATAAAAAACACAGCGGCGCAATATTTCATTCGCGCCTAGCTTATACAGATGCCCCACAATTAATGTATAATCGATAGCTTTGACAACAAATTGTTTCTTATGATTAATTCACATTCCTTTAGGTACATATCCTGTGCTAAAAAATTGAATGAATTCATTAAACTCATGGTTCTGATAGTCCATCATGTGGATCGCAAATAGTTGTGCATCAGGTAAATTATCTTCCATGATGGTTGGATCTTCACCACTTTCCATCCTTGATAGGTAGTCTGGCGCAACATTCAGTTGACCAGGTTTGAAAATGACCTCAAAATCAAATTCCTGAAAGAGGAGAAGCCATATGCAGATCTCTGCCCCCAACACTGGCTTGTTGACTAGGTATTTCAGTGCTGAATGGTCAGTGTACATCTTAAAATTCTCACCCAACAATTAGTGTCTGAAATTTTGAAATGGATAGACCATAGAGAGGCCTTCTCTTTCCATCATTGTGTAGTTCTTTTCTGTTGTTGATAGATTTATGCTTGCAAAAGCAATAGGGTGGTTTAGCACACCCTCTCCTAGTTGTGTCAAGACTATGCTGAGTGCAATAGATGACGCATCGACATGAACATGGAACTCCTTCTTCCAGTCGAGGAACACAACTATTCACACAATGGCCATTGTTTTCTTCAATTTATCCAAGCTTTCCTAGAAGGCTGTTGTCCATTGAGACTTTGCATCTTTTTTTTAACATTTTCTCCATAGGTGCAGTGATCATTGCATATCCTCTGATGAACTTCCTGTAGTAGCTTGTATGTCCCAGCACTGTTATGTCCCAGCCTGTAAGTCAAGAATAATCACAATCTTTGTTGGGTCGACTAAAATACTGTCATGAAACACGATGTCACCCAATAGCACACCAAACGGTGCATAAAATATACATTTCTTGGAATTGAGCACAATCTGATACTGGTGATAGCAGGCCAACATCATGCACAAACTCTCAATATGGTCTCTTACTAGACCAAACCCAGTCCAATCATCAAAGTAGACTTCAAGAAATTTATGAATAAATTATTTAAAAGCAAAGAACAGCATTCTAGAAAAAATAGAAGGTGCATTCTTGAGTCGAAAGGGCATTACCGTATACTGGTAGCATCCCCATTCAGTGACGAAGGTCATTTTGTGGCGATCCTCCTTCACTATCCTTACTTGATGATAACTAGAGAAGCCATCAGTAAATTAATACATTTCTTGCCCTTCGACACTTTCAAGGATGTCGTCGGTAAATGGTGTTTGGAATGGATTGTGTAAGCATGCATCATTCAACTTCCTTAGGTTGACACAGATCCTTACTTATCCTGTTGTTTTCTCATCATGTATCACTATAGGGATGATCCACTCTGATTCCTCAATAGGTTCAATGATTCCTTCTTCGAGCATGTGATCCAATTCTGATTTTACCTTCTATTTATACCTTGGATTCATCCTATAGGGTTGTTGCTTACTATTTTTAGCATCTAGTTGACAGGGGTATTTTCAACTCCCCTAGATCTCCTACAATCCCCTTCATCTCCGAAAATTTTGCAGGGAATAGGTCCTGGTACTCATGCAGAAAGTCTGTGACCTTCATGACTGTCTCTTCATCCCAATAATCTCCTATATTGGCAAACTTCAGCTTCTCCGATGACCCAATGTTTACTTTCTTGATTTTCAATGGCTTAAGGAACTGGTCTCTTGAAATACCGCTTCCTTCTACTGCACAGGTGCCCTCTGATTCCGGTATGTTTATGTTGGTCGGATAATCATTTGGGCCTTCAACCAGATTGTAGCAAGCCATCCATTTATGAATATTCATACTGCATTGGTGAGAATTGTCCTCTTCAATAGGTATTTCAACGAATATATTATCCTCTATTGTTTGAAGGACAACATCAACTTTACGCTTCTCATCAGAAAATTTGAATGTGTGTACAAACTACTGAGCGAACCCTTCCCAATCTTGGGTTCCTTCCTGCAATTCCATAGATGCATACCAGGCTCTAGGTTTCATTTCCAATGTATGTATGAAATTATGGACCCATTCCTGTCGCGGGTATTCTGCAAATACTGTGCGCCAATGGTTAAGATGTTCAACAGGGTTTTCCAATCCTGAGTACTTGTGATTGATGAGGGTAAAGTCTTTGCCAAAGATGACTTGCATCAATCTTCTGCACTGTGGCCAATCTGTTATAGACTACTTATGCGCACCCTACCATCTAGCAGGCATAGCTTTTAGCACATGATCTAACACAGACAAGCACTGTGATTCTGTTACAAGTACTTCAAACTCAGTTAGGAAGGACACAATGATAGGTAAACCCTCATAAGTGGGAAGCTCTCTTAATTCATTCTCCACCTGTCGCATAGACCTTGTAACTCTGATGTACCTTCTCATAAAGACCTCATTTAGTCTATTTTTCCAATTCTCCAAGGCCTCCCTTGAGTCAGATGTGCAGGAACTAGCACTCTTCTAGCTCAAGTTTCCATCCACTATTGGATTGATATAGTCTTGCATGGCAGTGACATTGTAGATCTGGTTGAGATAGTCAAATTGTCCCTCATTGTAAACAGGCCCAACGTATCTCTATCCCTCTAATGGATCAATGGGTGACACTACCCTCATCTCGTCATCCTCAAATGAGAGAATCCTTTTCTTTAAGTTTATAATGGTCTGGCTATCTATGGACCAATATATCCCCAACAGTGTGGGGTATGGGATTGTGTCATCAACAATATTAATAACTTCAAAGCCCAGAAATGTGCATAACCCTTCAATGTCGACAGGAACCTGACTCAACCCGCTAATGGGTAGGACCTTCGCCTTATTTGCAAGTCACAATTGGATAGGGGACCAGTCCAAACATGACTTTCCCATACTTTCCCAAGTTTTTAGCATCAAAATATTGACATCAGATCCCAGGTCTAAGATGATGTAATCCATGTCGTAGTCTCTTATTTGTGCAGTCATTCTTAACTCGCACCTAGTGTTGAATTTCTTTCTTACTTGGTTAAATTTATTTTGAGTTTACATTTCCATGGGTGTCTCTTTTATCATTGCCTATAGCTCTACACTAGCATCTTTGTCTTGTATTATTGTTAATCAGCTTGATAGAAAGGACTTGAGCTTACTAACCTTTTGTGGGCCATTCTTATGGAATATGCACTGGAATTTTTCAGGAATATCCCCGATCTCTTCTGATGTTGATAGTTCTTTTGGATCCATAAATTCTGATGGCATGCCCAATAATACTTCCTTCTGTTTCTAGACGTTGATGGCACCTTCTTTTGCGTTGCAGGTCGCACCTATGATCGCAATTGTTCTTGCGGTTTATCCTGTTCAATTTTGGTCGTAGCACCTCCTCTTGTTACAACGACAACTTTCGGATCATGTGGTTCAACCACAATGATCTAAACATTCATGTTAGGATTTGGGTTTGGTTTCTGCATAGGGTTAGGTCCTGCGATGGTCCTTGCTGGCCACTTTGCGATCAAATGAGGACATTTCTCCACATTATGGTCCTGTCCCTTACAGTATGAACATGTCTTTACAGGTTCGAGAAAATATCTAGCATAATTTCTTGGTTGTCCACAGTCATAGCATGCAATCTAACCTCTCCCTCTACCGAAGCCTCCTCCTCCACCTCTTCCTATGAAGTTTCCACAACCCCTTCCATGAGGGTGTGGTTGTGGTGGCGGATATTGATTCTACTGGTAATGTGGGTGCTAGTGATTTTATCATGCATATGGTTGTTGTGGTGTATACTGAGGTTGATACTGGTTTTGATACTGAGAGGGTGGGAACTGCGCAGGATGGTATGATGGTTGCACTAGTTCAGCCTAAGCCTACCCCTCATTCTTCATCAAGGATGTGTCTACCGTCTTTTCCTTCAAGAGTCGGTACACTCTGCAATATTTTTCTTCATGTCCTACTGAATTACAAAATTTATAAAAGAGGTTTTCTGGGGTACTTACTACCTTTTGCAAATATAAACACTCTACTTCTTGTCCCAACCCACAACTCAATTACTCAACACAATACCAACATGACACCCCAAGACATCAGCTCTATAGAGCAACATCAATCGACAACACCCACGAAGCAAGCATAGTCTCACCTAAGATATATTAGTGGGTAACTGCCAAAACAATGTTTTTGCAGTTGGCGAGGGATTGTAATCCCTTGGCATGCAACCAGGTCACTTGACAAAGATGATAGGACAATGGATCCTGTCCTTGCATGACTAGGGCACAAGTGTATGTCAGTGCGTGTGTGACACAACCCTCACCTTAAGATCAAAAACATGCACAACTTGTGCAACGTAGCTGATTCCTTCCATTTCATTAAACAGGGCATGACTTATATTTTAAGTTAGTAGTTTAACCATGAACTCATACATACATTCCAATAATGCTTTAAAAAATTCATTCATTCACTAATTAGAAAGATGGTGTCATACATTCAACAATAACTCATTAATACACACTAAACAACTACTTGACATTCACATAAACATTCCATATCAATCAATCATTCAAAATAGGAAATAACGTGGAAACCAATCTGGGAAAAACCACCAAGGTGCTCTTCATATGGCATGAGAAATTGTGTATAGCACCTTGCATTATACAATATGTAGACTGTTCTTAAGATATGTCTTTCTAAATCAATCTTCTTTCTCTCATGCTCTCTGGGTTATTCTTATATCTACTCATATAGATTCACACACAGCCTAGTTCGACTCCCTTTCCAAGGTGTAGAGTACCCATTGCTATAGATGGACGGTCAGGATGAACGTTTTGACGTAGGAAGAAGAGTACATAGGCCTTCATCATCTTTGTCTTGGAGTCATACTATCAACCTCGTCTAAGATGATGACAAGCCTTAGGGAGGGTTACGCTAGCGTGCCTCGTAGGAAGGACCTGGCCCTGGTAGGTCGACAAGAATGATGTGCCCGATGAGGAACAAACATTGTCAAAGGGAGGAGGTGTCTTACTCCAGTCCTTGCTAATAGAGGTTGTACTAGGAGAAGGCCGGAAGCTCAAGAAGTCTCAGGACCCACTCAAGCCTATAGAATAGGGAGATGCACAAGAAAGATAAAACTATTAGAGAAGTGGCATTGTCAATACAAGCAATCCTACATTCATACACCATAGTACCATTCTGACTAATGTGTGTGTCATAGTGCATGGCCTATTTCGGTAATGAAATCGTGGTGAAATAGCCACCTAATATAGTTTGTTAGGATTTTGATATGATGATTTCGGTTTAATCTCCTACTTTGTAACCATTTCTGATCCCCTAATTCAAGACGTATCCCAAGGGTAGTTTACAATATAAATATAGCCTCCTCATAGGAGGATGGACATTGGATTGATTTTCATTTTTTGAGGCCTTAGCGTCCGTTTTGTAGCTCCGCAAAAAAAATTAGGAGTATTAATGGAAACGCTTCTTGGAGGTTATGAGATTCATCATAGTGTATGTGTTAAGTTTGTGTTTCCTGTCTATTTCATTTTCATGTGTGTTTTTTCTGCCAATATATTTCTAGATTAGTGTTGAGGAATTTGCTCTAAGTTAAGCACTCTTGCATCAAAAAACATGTTTGTAATGTGACTGTAATAGCTTTGACAGAATTCATCCATCGATAGATGCTCTATTTTTAGCTGTTTTAGCTGTTTTCCTTGATAGACACCTCTCTGTTTCATCTGGCTATTTCCTTATTTCGTCATGCCATTGCTTTAAATCTATTTGACTAAATGTTTCTCTTAGTTTTGCTCATAATACATAGGAGAAACCCATTTTCATTATATGTTGTAACGTCCTTAAACGTTTAAGATTGTGACTCCATCACCCAATGATTTTAATATTTGTTTGTATTTCAACCCCTTTTATTTACAATTATCCTGTTACAAGCATAAATCTAGTCTTCTGCGTTCTTTTTTAAAGATAAATGTGTATGTGAATGTTACCATGACAAGAGAGATCCTTCTCTAACTTCATTGGCTAGAATGCAGTCTAAAGATGGTTGAAATGGTTACCCCTGTGACTTCCTACAACAACCATAGGAAAATCACAGGGTTTTAACATCTTGGCACCATTGTTGGGGAGCAAATGATCAAATCATCCCTAGGAAAAATGACATTGTCATTTCTATGACCTCGTTGAGCAGCTAGTTCTAGACACATTTTTGGTTGTATATGCTCTGGCGAATCCACTCAAGGAATTTGAAGGCAACTCCACTGGGAATCCTGAACACCCAGAAGCTACAAATATTTTTAAAGGTTTCATGATGACTCCACTGGGGAAAATGAACCGAATATAGTGGAACTAGGAAGGTCATGGTACAAGATGAGTTACTCTGTATCCTTTCTCCAAGTTATCTTGTCCCTCCTAGTGTAGCTTTTCATATCCTTCCCTGGGCTGATCAAAACAGTTATCCAATATCTGTCATGGTTAGTGCAAGACCCTAGACTCACCCATGTATATCCCTCTCTAAAGACCGAAACCCCCCCCTCTTTGTCTACATATACCTCTGGCCAAACCCCTTCATCCGCACCCCATGAGGCTCATGATGATGCTACTAACTCTGCATATTCTCTTGATCCACCAGAAAGGGATCTCCTTCCCCCTTCCAATTTACAACATTCTCTTCCCTCCTCTAAACAGGCCTCATCCAACTCCACAGTCAAAGGACCAGTTGTTGTTGCTACATTTCCTCCCCTCCATTCAAAATTTGAAGAGCCTACGTCATTCAATGATTTATCCCCTCTTGAAATATATTCCATAACCCCAATAAGGGATAAACACTTCGCCCCTATACTTCTCCCTCCAGTCCTCCATGACCTTCCTAAAGGTTATGCCCTAAGGATTAAGCAATTTACCAGGAAGAAGGAATATTTGGGTGAGGAACGTCTAGGATGGTTTGTAGATTAGATTGACAAGAGGTGGAACATGAAGATATTATGGTTGAATTTTTTGCTCAAAGTCTTATTGGAGAGGCAAGGAGATGGTTCACCGGTCTCCCAAATAGTTCCATCTTGGGATATCAAGATTTGGAGGACGACTTCAAAGAGAGATGGGAAGAAAAGAAAGACCCCAAGAGGCTCTTATCTCAATTCTATGCCATCAGGAGGGATGAGAGTGAAACTATCCAAGAATTCTCCGGCAGGTTTATGAAAGTATATAACACTATCCCTTCTAAGTTCATACTGCCTCCTCGTGTTGCCCAAGTACAGTACGCTGAGGCCTTTGATAGCAAGTTCTTTTTGTGGATCAGTGAGAAAAGGTCAACCTCTCTGGAAGACATGATGAATGATGTTGCAGAGGTGGAGATGAACCTGACTTCTGCTAGGGAGAAGGGAACAGAAGAAGAAGAGAGAATATAGAACGAAGCTCTCCCCTAGCTTCCTCTCTCTAACACACCGAATGCCATAATGGAGGAGAGGATGGAGATCTTGGAAGGATGGATGGAGCGATTCATGATGAACTACAACCCCTTCCCCATAAGTGATCAAGAAGTCGGAGGACCCTTGTGTGTGTTGAGCAAGCTCAAACTATCCCTAAAGACCTACAAGAAAACATAGGGCCTTCTATACCAGAGGAAGAGGCCAAACAATGAAAGTCTCCTCAGCACTGTGATCCTGTTTTTTATGAATAATATAGTCAGCATGAGGAGGGTATCCTACCCTTGTTCTTAGCCTCATTTGATTTTCTGAAATAGAGGTTAAAAATTTCTAATCAATCGCAGAAAATGGAGGTTAGGAATGAGGTCGTGGAATTGTTTAAAATGGATGATGGGGGACATGAGCAATGAAATATTCTTTACATCATGGTTTTCCTTTTATGAGCACACAGACGAACAACCTGACCCCATACAGAAGGAGTATTACAATTTGTTTGCTGAAGAAAATAGCCTTTCTATCGCAAGCCCTGTCTGTGGGGATTTTGAGGAGGTTTCAAGCCTCCACTGTATGACGAGTATGAGGATGACTACTTAGAGGATGAAGGTACCAAGTGGGATATTTCTTTCTGCTCTTCCAATACAAAATACCTATGTCAAGAAGAGTGCAGTTGACTAGATTTCATTGAAAACATTCCCTATGAAATGCAAGAGGAAGAATAGGGCATGGTTTCTGGCACTCAAAATGAGGCAGCTAAGGTATCAGGTATAGATGGTCATGGCTTCCCTTTGCATGAGTATTTTGAAGAACAACTGAGCAGTGTGCAGGGCAAGGTACTTTTGGAGTAGAAATCATGGAGCCGATAGAGGCCGGGAGCAGTTTAGGACAGTCATGGATTTTATGATCTTGTGGCTGAGTACGTGGAGCACCTTGGTCATGAAAAGTGTATAGAAGGATTTATGAAGGGATGTCATGACCCAATGGTGATACCTGTGGAGAAGCTATATGATGGGAATGATAGGACAATTAATCACGATAAGAACTAGAGGTTCAAGAGAAACCTCCCATCGTTTCGTTTCACATTACTTCCCTCGATCAAGCATGAAGGAAGAGCTTCCAAGCCCAATCACCTGCTTGAATGCCTTCACTGGAAGTCAGAAGTCACTTGAATGGGTGAGAATTTTATTTCTGCAATTTTTCATGATAATATTATCTATTCATCTTTTGTTTTCATAGCACACTAGTAAGTTTCTGGGAGATAATCGCAAGCCGACCCAATGGATCAGGCACATGCTCTATGCATGTTCTTTTCTACCTCACGGGGAGGATAACATCCTCGAGTTGGAGCTGTTGTTATCCCTCATGCTTAAATTTTGAATTTGTGATAAATGGCTAGTAGGAAGGGGGTATAGTTAGAAACTTTTTGAGCTTGATGAATTTGAGGTAGATAAAGAGTCATATCCTAAGGTTGAGTGAAGAAGTGAATGTTCCCTTTACACTTAAGAGGGCCTGAGTGGAGCCATTCACCACTAGGAGAAGGCAGTGCAGAGCAGTGGAGGTCAAGGAGTTCAAAATGTAGGGGTGCTCAGAGAACTAACCTATAACAATGCACGAAATTTGTGGCTCGTCCTGTTTCCCCCAGCGATCATGATTAGGGAGGAATAGATCTAAGGCTAATCATTTTTTCGCCACTCAAACTTGCATGGTAGATAAGGAAGAGGGTGGCTGTGAAATGGAGGAAGGCCCTGCATGTTTGGATGGTAGCGATCGGAGAAGGATCTGATCGACGACCTTGATTGTGGTCGCAGCGAGAAGGTGCACGGTGGACAATGGAAGGAATCGATGTGAAGACACGTACGGTCTCCCACATTCAACAATAGATATATGATGGGAAAATTAACTAACAAAACTGATCTACATCATGATAGGGACATGCGTGAAGGATAACTGAAGTTCGGATCACGAAGCGGGTAGAAACCACTCGGTTAGATGGTCGAGGTACAACATGCAAAAGATCTACGACTAGAATCTGCCCCAATGTTTGAAGATTCTAGGAGATATAGCAAGGGAGTGTTGATGGCGTGGGTCTCATATTGGGATCCCTGACCTCATGACCAGAGACGCGCAACAAGGACAAACTCCGAGACAGGTTGGCAGTAGAAGGTAATAATGTCCTTTCCACGGTGTAAAACAACAAGACAGTGGGCACCGAGGAATAAAGGTTACCATGTTGGCATGATAATAAATCAATGAGATTCCAAATGTAAAATCCATGCATCATGAGAGTGCTCAAGGCCGATGATGGGTAAATCCAAAGGTCACCTCGAAATAGTACCAGGGTTCGCTATGGAAAAGGGCGTTTTAAGTGGAATCCTCACATTAGGGAATTGGACCAGGAGCCCACGTGATTAGCCGTGTTGTCATCATCCCACTTAGTGATGGAGCATGTGTAAAATCAACAAGAACAATGTCAAACTCAACTTCCTAGCTCAATATACAGCCACAGTCGAAGCAATTCGAGAATATGGGAGAAATTGATTGTTGCTGGAAATTGTCTATGATACTCTACTAAGGACCCTAGGAGTCTTAGTTGAAACCTGTTATTGTTTTCGTGATCGAGAGATCCTTAATTTTCTTGGAGGCATGGCCCCTACTGAGCCTTGACATGTTAATAGTTCCATCCATCCGGGTAAAGACGTTTTCTGTATTGGGAAGGTTTTTTGATGCTGGTAGAAACCATGTGCGCTTGGTAAACTATGATACTGCTGCTGGGGTAGTATTTGGAATCCCTATCCTTACAAACATTTTTCCAAAGCACACCATAAAAGGCCATGGACTCCCTTTCCATGGTGTAGAGTACCTATTTCTAAACATGGATGATTAGAACGAATGTTCTGACGTAGGAAGAAGAGTGCATAGGGATTTGTCATCATTGTCTTGGACTCATACTATCAACCTCGTCTAATATGATGACAAGACTCAGGGAGGATTGCATTGATGTGCCTCGTAGGGAGGGCCTGGACCTGGTAGTTCGACAAGAATGATGATCTGGGTGAGGAACGAACATTGTCAAAGGGAGGAGTTATCTTACCATGGTCCTTGCTAATAGCGGTGGTACCAGGCGAAGGGATGGAAGCAAAAGAAGTATCAGTACCCACTCAAGCCTACAAAACAGGAAGATGCACAAGAAAGATAAAACCATTAGAGAAGTGTTGCTGTCAAGGAAAGCAAGCCTAGATTCATACGCGATAGTACCTGTTGGGTAAAATATTGTCTTGAATAATTCACCTATTATTTAATTATCGACCGGGGTTGGTAGGATTAGAGTTGTTACAAAATATATGTGAAGGTAGAGGGATTTGTAAGGCATCATGGTAATACTTTCAACAAACAAAAGATCGAAATATCTTTCAAAATGAAAAACTGAGTTAAACTCCTTAGAATTCAACTATCAGGATAATCAAACAAAATACTAGACTAGAGCATTATCACATTATACTACTCTACTCTATACACATAAGGATATTAACAGTGTTATGACAATGGATTATTCTATCTAAGGAGATTTATTTTACTGCTAAACAACTTTAAAGACCGATTGTTCAGAGAAGGATTTAAAATAACTAGTTATGCTTTCTAAAAAACTATACATGCAATTAACAAATGCACATAATGGTTTAAAATAGCTATCTAGTTCCATTCTCCTTGATTATTTTGAGGATAAGGGTTCACTATGAGTGGAACAGGGGTAGGAGAAGTGTCAAAGTGACTTTCAAATGAGGTGAAGAAAGTAAAGGGAATCAAATCTAACTTAATCTCTATGAAAATATGTAGACTAAGAAACGTCCAATTACAATCTATAGGAAACATGATTATTTAAAAACAAATAACTCCTACTTGCAAAAGATAAAATAATACTACAAGAAGGCAGACATGATTAATGAACAAGCAGAAAAAATTCTAAAGGTGATTTAAGTTCTATCTTATAGATTCCTTTAATAACTATATGATGGAGAGCACAAATCGTATTGCTATGAACAATGTATAATATACTTAATCTATTAATGCATTTAAGATTAAACCTCACATGCAAAGGGACAAATCAAATCCAACCGAAGACATAATTACAAGGCAACATAGTAAACATAATTTCAAACATCAAATGAGGAGGAAGAAGAAATAAGAATAAGACTTAAAAAATACTCTAAGCAATCTCATCTAAGGTTTTTAAGAGAAAGTACAACCACTGTCTAACTACTACTATCAAAACAGAATCAGAAAACTAAAGAGACAAGCTCAAAATAGATTAAAACCACACAGGGTTGAATGAAATACTGGATAGAAGACTTAAATAAAGGTCTGCATGAGAGGAAGAATAGGCTGTCTTAATGACAGTCTGTCTAAAGAAAATACTAAAAATCCAAGAAAACAGTGAATGTAAATGATTTTTTTTAGGACAACTGACTCATGCATATGATAACAAAGTGTAAAGGACAGAAATGAGACCTATGTAGCAATTAAATTCAATTTAGAATTAAAAGCATCATTATATATTCATTAAATAAATTGTAATATAACTTTAACTGAATTCATAACAGAATGGAAAGGACAGAATTGAATTTACTGTATTTGACTCAAAGAAATGTATTCTACTAACATAAACCAAGCAATAGACTTAAAAAAAGGAATTTGAAAACTAGACTATGCGCAATCGGTTGCTTAACCTATGGAGGAAATTACATTAACAACATAATCTCAAAGTCTAAGCTACATGAAATAAATAACATAAGCAATTTCAATAACTATTTTGCAGAAACAAATTATAGATAAACTATGCTAATTGCAAAAGAGGGAAAGAATGAAAATACATAGAAATAAGAAGCTCTGGTTGACGAGGGGACCTGCCAACAATAAGAGTGCTAACCGGATCACGCTGCCTAGGACAAGATCATACACAACATCCATAGAACTTCCATTAAAGTAATGAAAAAGGTGTTACATAATTTCTGAACAAACTGATTACATGTATCAATTGAAAACGATATGTCTCTCTCTCCCTAACTCTCTCTCGCATAACAGCGTTTGTATATATAATGTTTGACAAAGGCAAGCAAGTCGACCCTTTCAGTGGTTGAACTCTATTAAGATAAACCAATAATTATGACAAGTAACTAAACAAAGGCCACTCATAATGTCTTCCTCTGTCTTCGCAAGTCTGGTTTTTTTCCTAGCGTGCGATGTGGCATACAGGCTCAACTTAATTGTAACTAGTGTCAAGGTGTCACACAGAGGCATCATATAGGTGATCTTCTAAAAGGAGGCTCATTCTAACATGCTGGCACGTGGGAACAATAGTTTACGGTCGTTTCATGATTTTAACACTCAGGAATCAATTAACAACAATGCACAGTTGGCTCGGCAGTTCGAATGGTGAGATGGACAATGTACTGGATATGCTCTGCGCATATCTAGGATAGATGCAATACATTGTAATTGGTTCACTGAAGACCATGATTCTACAATGACAATTTCATACCTTATTATATCATTACATACCATCGAATTTAAACAAGAAAATCGTGAAATAATACAAATAAAACATAACTTGCATAAATTTAAAATATGGTTATACTTGTTGCTGAATGGCGAACTGTATGGTAGAAAATACGCCAAAAGGTAACAAAACATGTGTTCAATATGTAAATTATTAACCAAAACTAGTGACAAAATGAGGACCAACATTCCCCCAAACCAAAATAATTCCAGGTCCCACTGGTCAAAATGAAAGATAACATTAGGAAGAAGGTAGGGCTGCGACAGAAGTTGCCTTTGACTTTGATGAAGCAGATGGTTTGAACTTCAATTTCCTATCCCGTGATTTGAAAAGGGCATGCCTTTCTTGTTGATTCCTTTGTGTCAAACTAACAGTCCTGTGGAGTTCCTCAACGTTTTTAACCTGTAACCGCAACTCTTTATTCTCCTCTTAAAGATCTGAAATCAACCTAACATATCCTTCATTTTGCTTTGTTAATTGAGTCTACTTGTAAGTTAATTGGTCTATTGTTGGCTGAGGTGGCGTAGCTGGCTCTGCGGACTATTTTGGAATCTCGTGGATGACTCATATCCCTTAATGGTGAATCCAAATCAATAGTAGGAATGTGTTCTTCAGGGATAATATCCTGGGAAGATGCAGGAATGTTTGTTTGGTCGAAATCCTTTAGTAATTCGACAAAAAGGCTAGCTAATGATAACAAGGATGAAGTTGGGTCATTTTTCTCTAATTCGGCCACATCATCTTAATGACCGGTCTGCACACCATACTAAACTGAGGTTTGGGTACTGGGCTGGAGCATAAGCTGAACTTTTTTCACCTTTTGTTTCTTGGTGCAACGTCGTGAGAAAGGTATGAAGTCAGTGGACACAGGACTAACAGGGGTATTTTGTGCAGATGGGCTAGGTTCTGAGGTATCTTCGTCAAGGTGTATGATGTTTGGGTTTTCCTCTTCTACAGGTGGGGTTTGAATAGTCCCACGGTAAAGATGACGGGATCGTTTGCAGATGTTAAGATGGGGGTTAAGTACCTTGAATAAAAAATTCTCCCAAGGTTGATTTCGCTCGTTGAGCTGGTCTAGGATTAAAATTTTGATCAAGCTATGGTGGTATAAGCTACTTTTGTGGTGAAGGGTATTTTTTCGAACCAGGTTCGACATTTTTTCTAGACTTTGAAGGAAAAAGAAAGGAAAATTAAGACATATATTATCGATGAAATGGGATGATAAATAGAGATGACAAGATTTAAAAACACTAAACTTACCTTCATAGGTAACTAGATGAATAATGACCGTCAATGGATTGGTGTATTCAGGCTTTATCCAACTATGGTGATAACCTTTTATGACTATCACATGCCAGAATTTGGGCTTGAGGGAAAAATAATGCGATGCCCATGGAACAAACTAATGTTTATGCCATCTCTCGCCTTCTCGGGGAAGCTTAGTTGCATGCGCAATTGATTCCTCCGTGAATTGGAAGGAAATATGTCTTACCCTAGCCATTCTCCATCGAACACCATCACAAAAAGAAATGAGATTTCCTCATCGTATTCTTGCAGTATATGGAGAAACGATTTCCAACTGGCGCAAAAACAATACTTCTCAGCATTCTCTAAACTCTATCATTTGGAATAAATATTGGTAGATTTTTGGCTGAAATCGGTTCGACATGGTTTAAGCAGAGGGAAGGATACAAGGTTTGTAGGGAGTATGAGAGAACGGTGGCCAAAACGCTCTACATTGGTAATGGTCAGTGAAAATGATGGAATGGGAGAAGGTTCACATAGTGTTGGTTTAAAACGTGCCGCATTCAACCTACCAAATGATCATGCAAACAACTCGGCATGCTTAGACGATCATTTCATTATGGCAATCTTTGAAACGTGTGCCGTCAAAAATGTGTAATTAAATGAGTTTCTAAAGTTTAGTTAGTTCAACCATGTCCAAAGTAAACTTTGGACAGGTTGAACATTTAACTTAATACAGATGCATAACCATATTCATTACCATATCTTTAGTCTAACAAGAGGGTCGACTTATCTGATAGCTTATGCGTGCAAGCAGAAAAGAGGATAAGGGTGATGGCAGAGTCACGAGGACTAGGAAGTACCCTATGGTCGTATCATATCCATATGGAGATAAAATGAAATCATATTATATCTAATTTGTACTATCATGAATCGAGATTAGTCATAATATCATGTGGATGTGACTCTAATGATATGACTTAGATTTTTTCCCCCCAAAAATTAAGCTAACAATTAACCATAGATACAAAAATGTCATAGTTTTTATTCAGATCATCATTTGACTTTTTATTCATACCGACATTCAACCCTTCATATGATCCTTCATATAGATTTCTATAAAATGAGCTTTGCTGGATCAGACTGTTGCTAATCGTGGATGTCCCTAGGATGCCAGGCCACAAAGAAGTCATATGAAATAATTCTCTAGCTTTCTTCCTTATTCATCCAATATTTTAAGACCAATTTCGTTATTTTCATTATCCTGGAAGTGACTTTGTCATTTGGCAATGAGTCTCTTATAAGTAAAAAATAAAGATAGATAGTAATCTCCCCCAAACCAAAAATATGGCATGCCCCCAAGCCATACAAGAAAACTAAGTAATTTCAAAATAAATTAATAGAAGCTCAATCATGCTGTTGTAATTTTGTAAAAGAGAGAAAGAATAACTAATAAATGGAAAGGATTCAGATATATACATTCATCCAAAAATAACAGTGCTCAAATATGTATATATGTAAATTTATCATTTATCATGTGATGAAGATATAAGTGAAAGTACCATAGGGAAAACTAGTCATCCCTGCGTCGTTGTAAGGATATCCTATCCTCTCAAGAATTCTTGAGCTCACCTTCGAATTTGTGGGCATTTGAAGATATGGGTCCCATTTCTAGGATAATCATATCCTAGTTATTAATTGAATTTAGATTGTTGGATCCAAGGCCAACTTACGGTTATTCTTTAATGACATCATAAACAATAGGCCTAAACATATTTTTCTCTTGAACGATGTGCTTAATGGTGCATTAACCAGATCTCTTTTACCCAATATTTCCCCTCTTCCAGTAGGCCTACTTAGTACCTCAGCGGGTTTATCTTGGTACCATGCAAGCATATCCCCGCTTCCAGCGAGCCTGTTCAACACCCCGACGGTTCACTTGCATTTATCAAACTTCCTTGTTTTTAAGTTGTTGCTTAGCATTGAATCGCTACTAGCAGGCCTGTTCAGTACCCTGACGGGTTTTCCTTGTATAAAGATTCTGAGTATATGGAAGTTGATTGGTACTAGAGCGTGCTAAGCCCCGGTAAAGACATGATTTATATATTATAATTTTTTTTCATAAAATGGCCTTAACTATAGATCATGTCAAAAGAGAATAACTTAAAGATGTTCCTGGGCTTCTCAGTCTATCTTCTTTATAAAGGATAATGTTCCCCACAGGAAGAAATTCCACTTACCCTGGAGTGTCCTCAAAAATATTTAAGAGTCAAGTTTCAATAACAAGTGTAGATGAGCTAGTAACCCATAGGTGTGAAAATTCTGAAGAACATGATAATTTAAAGTAAGTATTTTGAGCGACTCTTCAAATAATAGGAAATGTACAAGTCTGGAGCATAGCAAAATCATAAAATAAGTGGTTTGAAAATGGTGTACAAGAATTCTAAAATTTCAAAGTTAAGGTATGTTTAGAGTACTTTCTTTTTCAGGTAATATCCCATGAGCTACTCAAAGAAATAGAAAGATCTATTTGTAAACAAATTTCAAAACCATTCATTAGATGGTTTATTTTATTATTGAAAACATAGAAAAAGTTTCCTCTGCAAAGAAATGATTAGAAATGACTCTTATTTATTCAAAGAAATATACACATATTTACATATATACAAGTGATGATAAGCCACAATATTTTTAAGGATCAGGAGGTAGAATATTTTTTGGAGAGGGGATTCCAATGATTAACTCTATCTTGGTAGGATCCATATTGATTCCTTGGAGAAAAACATGATGCCCCATACAAATGTGACATGAAGAGGTTTTGTTTAATGGACATTCCTGTAGAGGATGTTTCGTTTCACATTTTGGACAGAAATTGCTCTTCGCTGCTCGTTCCTCTTCCTGCTTCTTTATGTAAGTTTGGTTTCTAAAGTGAGTATACCTATAAGGTTTCTTTCAAGGTGAGAATGGAGCATCCCAACGTTCGTTTCCATGATAAATATTCCTCCGATCACCCATTATTTTATTGGGTCTTATAGGAATAGGAGATGCTACTGTGGATGTTTCAATTTGTGGGGTTACTATGTTTATTGAATTGCCAAAGGGAGATTTCACCTAGGTGAGATTAACAAAATTAGTGAAGTTCAGCTCCTCTAAAAAGTTGTATCATCTAATTTTGTGACTTAGTGGAAGGTTTAAGGGTTCCCAATGGTTACTTCTTTTGAACTTTGTCAGGAATGAGGCCCTCAGAACCTCCTACCAGGATCTCTTCTATGGCTTCCCCCCTAAGATGTCCCGAAAGAGTCGTATATGTTTCCAGCATACCTACTTCCTACAGGTGTTTTTTGTTTTTCAATTCCTTTCCACTGAGTTGATACTTGGGGTTTTATGTCCCTCGTAGAAACTTAATAAAAATTTTAACAAAATTTTACTATCTTAATGAATCTATCCTGAGAATATTTAGGTTAGCTGATAAAAACTTAAAGGGAAACCTATGCTATTGCTACTACTGGATTTGGGGGTGCCTGTTATAATAGATCCGTAGGTTCTTACCTCTCGTCTTACCGCTCCCCCACCACCATCCTATATCTATTCTACCTTATAGAACAACTCCCCGACAACGGTGACAAAATGTTGGGTAAAATATTGTCTTGAATAATTCACCTAATATTTAATTATTGACCAAGGTTGGTAGGATTAGAGTTGTTACAAAATATATGCGAAGGTAGAGGGATTCCTAGGGTATCGTGGTAATAATTTCAACAAACAAAAGATCGAAAGATCTTTCAAAATGAAAAACTGAGTCAAATGCCTAAGAATTCAACTATTAGGATAATCGAACTAAATACTACACCAGAGCAGTATCACATTATACTACTCTACTCTATAAACATAAGGATATAAACAGTGTTATGACAATGCATTATTCTATCTAAGGAGATTTACTTTACTGCTAAACAACTTTAAAGACTGGTTGTTCAAAGAAGGATTTATAATAACTAGTTATGCTTTCTAAAAAACTATACATGCAACTAACAAATGTACATAATGGTTTAAACTAGCTATCTAGTTCCATTCTTCTTGATTATTTTGAGGATAAGGGTTCACTGTGAGTGGAACAAGGGGTAGGAGAAGTGTCAAAGTGACTTTCAAATGAGGAGAAGAAACTAAAGGGAATCAAATCTAACTTATTTTCTACAAAAATATGTAGACTAAGAAATGTCCAATTACAAGCTATAGTAAACATGATGATTTATAAACAAATAACTCGTACTTGCAAAAGAAAAGATAATACTACAAGAAGGTAGACGTGATTTATGAACAAGCAAAAAAATTATAAAGGTGATTTAAATTCTATCCTATAGATTCCTTTAATAACTATATGATGGAGAGCACAAATTGTATTGCTATGAACAATGTAAAAGCTACTTAATCTATTAATGCATTTAAGCTTAAACCTCACATGCAAAGGGATAAATCAAATCAAACCGAAGACATAATTACAAGGAAACATAGTAAACATAATTTCAAACATCAAATGAGGAGGAAGAAGAAATAAGAATAAGAACTAACAAATATTCTAAACAATATCATCTAAGGTTTTAAGAGAAAATACAACCATTGTCTAATTACTACTATCAAAATAGAATTGGAAAACTAAAGAGACAAGATCAAAATAGATTAAAAACATGCAGGGTTGAATGAAAGAATGGATAGAAGACTAAAACAAAGGTCTGTATCAGAGGCAGAACAGGCTATCTGAATGACAGTCTGTATGAAGAAAATACTAAAACTCCAAGAATACAGTGAATCTAAATGATTTTTTTTAGGACGACTGAGTCATGCATATGATAACAAAGTGTAAAGGATAGAAATGAGACCTATGTAGCAATTAAATTCAATTGATGAAATAATTTAAATTCAATTCCAAATTAAAAGCATCATTATCTATTCATTAAACAAACTGTAATATAACTTTAACTGAATTCATAACCGAATGGAAAAGGACATAATTGAATATACTGTATTTGAATCAAAGCAATCTATTGTACTAACATAAACTAAGCAATAGACTGAAAAAAAGGAATTTGAAAACTAGACTATGTGCAACTGGTTGCTAACCTATGAAGGAAATTACATTAACAACACAATCTCAAAGTCTAATCTATAAGAAATAAATAACATAAACAATTTCAATAACTAATTTGCGGAAACAAATTATAGATAAACTATGCTAATTGCAAAAGAGGGAAAGAATGAAAATACACAGAAATAAGAAGCTCTAGTTGACAGGGGGCCCTCCCAACAATTAGAGTGTTAACTAGCTCATGCTTCCTAAGACAATATCATACACAACATCCACATAACTTCCTTTAAAGTAAAGATAAAGGTGTTACAGAGTTTCTGAATGGACTGATTACAGTGTATCAATTAAAACTTATATGTCTCTCTCTCCCTAACTCTCTCTCACATAAAAGCATCTGTATATATAATGTTTGACAAAGGCAGGAAAGTTGACCCTTTCAATGGTCAACTGATCTTAAGATCAACCAATAATTATGACAAGTAACTAAACAAAGGCCACTCATAATGTCTTCCTCTGTCTTCACAAATATGGTTCTTTTTTGGTGTGCGATGTGGCATACAAGATCAACTTAATCGTAACTGGTGTTAAGGTGTCACACAAAGGCTTCACATGGGTGATATTCCAAAAGGAGGATCATGCTAACATGCTGGTGCATGGTCACAAAATTTTACGGCCGTTTCATGCTTTTAACGCTCATGAATCAATTAATAGCAATGTGCGGTTGGCTCCATGGTTTGAACGGTGAGCTGGACAATGTGCTGGATATGCTCTGTGTAGATCTAGGATAGATGCAATACTTTCTCATTGGTTTACTGAAGACCATGATTCTGCAATGACAATTTCGTACATTAGTATATCATTACATATCATCGAATTTAAACAAGAAAATCATGAAATAATACAAATAAAACATAACTTGCATAAATTCAAAATATGACTATACCTGCTGCTAAATGGCGAACTGTATCATAGAAAATAATCCAAAAGGTGACAAAACATGTGTTCAATATGTAAATTATTAACCAAAAATGGTGACAAAATGATGACCAATAGTACCATTCTGTCTAGTGTGCATGTCATAACGCATGGCCTATTTCAATAACGAAATCGTGGTGAAATTGCCACCTAATATAGTTTGTTAGGATTTTGATATGATGATATTGGATTAATCCCATACTTTGTAATTGTTTATGATACCCTATTTTGGGACGTATCCCATGGGTAGTTTACAGTATAAATATAGCCTTCTTAGAGGAGGATGGACGTTGGATTGATTTTCATTTTTTGAGGCCTCAACATCGGTTTTGTAGCTTTGCAAACATTTTTGGTAGTATTAATGGAAACTCTTCTTAGCAGTTATGAGATTCATCATGGTGTATGTGTTTATTCTATGTTTCCTGTCTATTTCATTTTCATGTGTGTTATTTATGCCAATACATTTCTAGATTAGCATGCAGGAATTCACTCTTAGTTAAGCACTCCTACATCATAAATAACGTTTGTAATGTGACTGTAATAGCTTTGACAGAATTCATCCATCGACAAGTCTCAGTTGCAGATGTTTCCCTTTGTTATTTTTCACTAAAGGTGTTCTTAGAGATTTGTCCTTGATAGACGCCTCTGTGTTTCATCAGGCTCTTTCCTTATTTCTACCTGCCATCCCTTTAAATATATTTGACTAAATGTTGTGCTTACTTTGCCTCATAATACATAAGAGAAATGCATTTTCATTATATGTTGTAACGTCCTTAAACATTTCAGACTATGACTCCATCACCCAATGGTTTTAATATTTGTTTGTCTTTCAACCCCTTTTATTTACAACTATCCTGTTACTAGTAGAAATCTAGTCTTGTGTGTGCTTGTTTAAAGATAAATGTGTATGTGAATGTTACCTTTACAAGAGAGATCCCTCTCTGACTGCAGTGGCTAGAATGCAGTCTAAAGCTGGTTGAAATGGTTACCCCTGTGAATTCCTACAACATCCATAGGAAAATTACAGGGTGCTAACAATGTATTTGATTATTAACATGTGGTATGAGAATGAGTGTGAAGAGAGACACGCTGTGAGACGACCACCTACTGTAGGACTATGTGGAGAGGTGCCAGAAAAACGTTGAAGGTATGACGCTGGAGGAAGCTGTTTGTAAAAACATTGAAGGTGTGATGCTGGAGGAAGATGTTTGGAAAAATTATGGAGGTGTGACGTTGGAGGCGACTGTTAAGGTGCCTGGGGAAAGGAGCTAACAATTTACTGCGCTATCTGGACGGATGGAGGAGAGCCGTGTGTGGAGAGTTATATGGAAGAAAAGAACCATGTGTGTGGAAAATCATGTGGAAGGGGATCGTGAGCCTGTCTTGAAGAAGCCCGTAGACCGCTGGATATCGTGATTTATTGCTCCTGTATACCACTAGAGATCACATGTGACCATGAATTCCCTCTTGGAGGATCTTCAGAGCGTGAATGTCCACTGCTGGATAAAGGTCGCATTTGAAGAAAAGCCAACGTTGTCATTTCTAGTGAGCCCATGGCTGGATAGAAACGATATGCTACTAGATGTCAATGTAAGAGGGAGTCTGCATGCAGCCACCGGTGAGCCCATTTACAAAGGATTTCTGGGTAAAAAGAAAAAAAAATTACCTGTTCTATTTTTTTATTGGAATTGAAATATATATATTTATACGAAGGATTTCTGGGTAAAAGAAAAAAATTTACCTGTGATATTTTTGATTGGAAGTGATATATATATATATATATATATATATATATATATATATATATATATATATATATATTTCAAGGCCATTCGAATTTCAAAAGTTAATCCAAAACTATAGTGGGGAAAATATGTGTTGTTTATATTACAGAGTATATTGCGGTGGTTTTTTGTTTGGGAAAAAATATATATATTTTCAATAAACTCTAGCACAAAGTTTGCGATTGAAAAATTTAATGGTAAAAACAATTTTGAACTATGGAAGTTAAAGATGTGAGATTTATTAGTTCAGTAGGGGTTACAGAGAGCTTTAGATGGAAAAAGAAAAATACCTCTCAACATGATAGATGATGAACGGGAGGATCTAGATGCCAAAGCTCCAAGCACAATTCCATTATGTCTTGCAGATGATGTGTTGTTCAACATTATTGGAGAAACATCAGAATTGAGCCTATGGAACTAGTTAGAAAGTCTGTTTATGACCAAATCAGTGACAAACAGATTTTACTTGACGCAACAACTGTACAGTATGAGAATGAAAGAAGGTACAAAGATTCCAGATCATTTAAATGTTTTTAACACTCTTATTTTCCAGTTGAGTAGTATGGATTTCAAAATTGATGATAAAGATAAAGCAGTCAATCTCTTATGTACTTTACCTGAATCTTGGGGTCAAGTAGTTTCTTCTATTATCCTTAGTACAAGTGATACTTTAGAATTTGACAATGTGGTTGGAGCATTGTTGTCTAAGGAATTAAGGAGGAAATCTAGTCTTGAAACCTATTCTCCTAAAGCTTTGGTTTTTAGAGGTCGATCCAAAGAGAAAGGAGAAAATTCAAGAGGTACTTCTAGGTCTAAATCGAAAGGCACAAAGAGAAAATTAAAATGTTGGTACTGTAACAAAACTCGTCATCTCAAGAAGGACTATTGGAAGAGACAAGAATCCAAGAAGGATGACTCCAAGTTAGAGGTAAATTCAGTTAAGTCTTCTGATTCATGTATGATTGATGAGGTATTTCCTGTTTGTAATATTTTTGAATATAATGAGGAAGGGCTATTAGATTATGGTTCTTCGTACCATATCGGTCCTCATAAATATTGGTTTGCTTCCTATCAAACAGTTAATTATCAAATAGATTTTTTAGGAGACAATCGTTCATTTAAAACTGTTGGAATTGAAAGTGTTAAAATTAAAATGTTTGATGGAGTAATAAGAACACTTATAGATGTTATACATGTACCTGAGTTAAAGGAAAAAAATAATTTCTTCGGGAGTATTGGATTCTTGTGGTCATAAGTTTACAGGTTTTGATGGAACTCTAAAAGTTTCCAAGGGTGCTTTAGTGGTCATGAAGGCACAGGGGATAGGAAACCTTTACAAACTGGTTGAAAGGACGCAAGTTAATGGTACTGCATTAGTATCTGAAGAAGAGTCAGGATCAACTTAGCTATTGCATCAACATCTTGGTCATATGAGTGAAAAGGGACTTCAGGTATTAATGAATAGTAAATTGCTTCCAAACTTGAAAACTCTAAATTTGATGTTTTGTAAACATTGTAGTATATGGAAAGCAGTGTAGAAAAAAGTTCAAAGTAGGTAGCAATGTTAGTAAAGGTATTCTTGACTACATTTATTCTGATTTGTGGGGTCCATCTCCTACCATTTCCTATGGGGGAGTAAAATATTAGGTATTATTTGCGGATGGTTTTTCTAGAAAGGTTTCAATCTATGTACTAAAAAGAAAATATGATGTGTTTAACACATTTAAAAAATTTAGAGTTATGGTGGAAAAAATAGCTGGTAGGACAATCAAGTGTTTAAGAACAGATAATGGAGGTAAATTTACTTCTTTAGAGTTTGAAAAATATTGCAAAGATGAAGGTATCATAAGACACAAAATCAATGTTCTAAGTTAGACCCTAGATCAAATAAGTGCATCTTTGTTGTGTATTATGATGTAATGAAAGGATATAGATTGTGGGATCCTACTGCCCACAAAATTTTCACTAGAAGAGATGTAATGTTTTATGAATCTTCTCTGATTAAATCCGGAAGTGTAAGAGTTGATGTGGAACAAGAACATGTAATATCAAAACAACTAATTCTGTTGGAGAACCAATATTATAATGACTTAAAGAAACAAGACAGAGTTTTTGGTGAGAGAGAAGTCATAGAAGATGAAGAAATTCAAGAAATTGTGGAAACACCACAACCTACACAGAGAATATAATTAAGGGAGAGAAATCCTCCTAAGACGTATATTGAATTCGTTTTGTCTATTTTATTTGCTGATGATGGATAACCCTCTTTTTTTCAGGAAACCATTGAAGGTATTGACATTGATAAGTGGAAGGTGGAAATGAAAGAAGAAATGGATTCTATGGAGAATAACAAGACATGGGAATTGGATAAACTCCCTGTTATAGCTAGATTTTGTTTTCTTTTTTTAGACTATATGTTGTTATGGATTAAGCACTCTTGTAACCTAGGATTTGGGGTTACCAACTTACTTCTAACCTTGCAGACAATTAGCTTTAATAAAGTACAAAAAGGAAATAGGAAGAAATACTTGACTCATCCGATTACCGATGGTTGATCCAAGCTTGATCTTCTTCCACTCTGCTTCTATCCAAAGCTTTCAGGGATGCACCTCCTTCACCTGCAAAGAGAAAATTCTCCAAGTACAATCTTATATATGTATATATGACAGGTTAGATAAACAATATATATAGTGCTTAATCAAATATATTCATCAACCATAATACATGAAAGAGACTCAACACAATGTTGGAAGAAGAATTCTCTTTATTAACAATCAGTGAATGAGATAAGTGTACAACCCAATGTTTGAGACAAGGAATCCTCTGCAACCAAAGGACCATGAGTTCTGCTGCACCAAGACTTCTGAAGATATACCAGCAGCATAACTTTTCTCTCCAAAATTTTATTGATTAATGCTCTCCCCAAGGCCTCTATTTATCCTTTGGGAAATAGAGTGGTTTCGAAGGTTGAGGAGGTTAAGATAGTTGGGGTAGTTAATGATTAGGGCCCAACTAATCTCCATTAATTGTGATTTATATTTTTTAATGTCGAATGGAGATGTATGCGACTATTAATTTAGGCAACCCGCGTATGACATGCGAGTTGCTTAAAGGAAACCCGTGTATGCTTATGTACATAGGTTGCAATGGAGATAGTCGTGTACAGTACGCGAGTTGTCAATGGGGATAGTCGTGCACGTACGCAATTTTCAATGAAGATAGTTGCATATGCCAATCAACAATTAGAAAAATAATATGGTAGGCTGGTTGAAAAGTAAATGCATCTCATGTCATGCCCATCTATAGTGTTTCAACAATATTCAATCCTAAAATTTCCTTTTGTGTACCAACATAGGGAATGTCGGCACTCAGATGGAGAAGTGCCATTTGGGTTGAGAACAGATGCCCCCTAATGTGTGAGGTCAGAGGGAAGTATAGCCAAAATACATTATAATCATTATCTTTGGAGAACTCAGAAGTCCGATGGAGCAAAGGTGGTACCTGAAACAAATACATGATAATGTCATATACAAAGTCATATATGAGGATGCTATATTCAATATACTGGAACACTAGCTCCTTTACAATATTTGATTACATCATATAGTACGGGTACAAGAACACGTATATTAAAAAGGTGGATTTGTTACCACCTAAGTTGTACTTAGTGGTTTTTTATCAAGTGAGCCTGGTGAACCGGACAATGATAACTTGTTCAGACTTTAGAAGACCTTTGGAAGTACTTCTATGAAGTGCTTGTTGTACTATATCACATGTTCATACCACATGGGGGAATTGTAATAAATGTTCTAGCATGATAGTGTATGTAAAAGACTCAGTCTCTTAGACTTTATTTGTCAATCCGATCAGCCCAGGGTGTTTTTTCCCTTGGTTATTATTGGTTGTTGAATAAACGACTGATAATTTCTGAGTTTTTCACTCCATACCTCCAAAGTTGTGTGGTCGGCTTGGCATTTAGGCCTATTAAGGATATTAGAGTCTATGTGTCAATGTATAAACATGCTAGACATCATGGTCGAGTCATATGAACATGTCTAAGTCCCCTAGGTTTTTTCAATTTTTCAATTTTTTAGTTTTTTTAGTGTTTTTTATTAAAAACTTAATTTTTCCAAAACTTAGGCTATTTTTTAATAGTTTAATTGGAAAAAAATGATTTTGTAATAAAAGTGGGAAAAATAATCATTTTCAGCCATGTAGGTGCTCATTTTCAAGCTAAGAGCACCATGTAAACCCATGGACCCACTATTTACTAGTTTTGAGTGATTTTCCATCACTCATGTCAGAAAGCCCCAAAAATCAATTATTAATTATTTTAATTAATAAATTGAAGAATAATGGAGCAAATCCAAAATCATAGATCAGTGGATTCTCAGCCAATTTGATTGAAATCAGTCAGATCTGAACCAGATTAACTAGATCTGACAAATCCTTGATTGAAGGAGGTGATCAAATCAGATCCAGAGTTGATATTCAGTAGCCTTTATGGGGAATTGTGCTCTCTCTCTCTCCTCCACACGTGTGGACTCTCTTGGATTCTCTGTGGACTGATGTGTCGGTTTATGGGTTGATGTGTCAGCTCAATCAGCCCCCCGGATGACAAGTAGGCTCAGTTCAGCTTCAGATCTGCATTGATTGACTCTCCATCAGGTGATTTGATCTGTCTCCTTGGGATTTGCACCCCCCTGGGCTGGATCTCCTATTTTTTGTATAAATCAAAGCATAAGCCTCCTCTTCCAAGCTAGTTAGAGTTGGATTAAAGGGATTGCTATTGTCATACTCTTGTAATCTTTTGATTATTGAAATAAAGAAGCTTTGGAGGCCAAATGGTGTAATGCTCTCATATGTGTGGATTAAGCATTGTCTTATGGCCATTGATGTTGCTGGCTTTTCTCTCAATTTCTGCATCTGAACCTTGTCTGGATTGAACGATTCAACTGAATCAATAGGACTATAGTTGGGCAAGTAAGTTTACTTTTTTTTCTTATATCTCATAGCATATATGTTAGAATATCTAAATTATACATGTTTAATAAGTTTATTTGCATGTAATTCTTGTCTCTTTTTCATATATATATCCAGATCTCATGAGGTTTCGTGCAGGATTGTGTGTTTAGCTTTTGGGTAGCAAGAATTGGATGAGTTGGGGATCTAGTTTGAATCCACTGTACATCCAAAAGATTTGTGAAGACATTGCCTCTCTGTATTCCACTAACAAGTTTCCATTGCAGATCTGCTTCAACAACAAGCACTTCTCTTCTCCTTTTCCTCCTTCAAAATCAATTTTATTTACCTGGTTACTTTGTTCACAGCTTTGATATTGTTTAGATCTATTATCTTAAAGTAAATTTAACATAATCTCCTCAAATACCATAATCTAGATCTTGTTCTTAAAAGCTTTCATAAGCATTCTAGATCTAGCTTTAGGGAAATTGTCCTTTTTGCATGGAATTTTAAAGAGAATTTGTAGCTTGCATGCATTAGATTTCTGTTTTCTGTTATAAACTAAATATAGAAATCAGTGCACATCATATTGGATTCCTAAAAATCAAGCCAAGATCCCAAGGAAAGATTGCTTTCCTTGGTTTCCTTTTTACCTTTTTTAACTAGTTTTAACTTAGTTTTTTTTGGGTTAAAAGTAAGCTGAACCAAAGGTACTTTCAGAGTGCTTTTGGGCATATTTTAGTCTAATAAGATTGCTGGTTTTTATCAGGTATAACAGAAAAGAGGAGGAGCTACTGTTCGAAAGTGACTTTTGGGCCTTCTGAATCCTCCTAGGGGTCTCCCTTTTTGACTGAAATCTTTAATTTTTGCACTTTGTAAGATCTTGGTTTCATTTTGTATAAGAATCAAGAGGCATCATATTGGTTTTATGATATTTTAACCACTAGTAATAAAAATAATTCTGAATAGGCTCTTTCGAGCCCATTCCCCATCCCCCCTGGGGGATTTGCGTCCGTGTCATTTTTTGCTTTTCGTTCATCTTTTTTCAAAATATCATAGTACTAATATGCAGGGTTGTATACTTTGATTTAAAATCATTTCCATATTCCATTTCTATTGGTTTCAAAGTAACTTTAATACTTACCCCACGAGCCTCCTTTTGAGCCGAAAGGTGAAGAAAGGTTCGTGGTAGTCTAATTAGAAAATTGTGGTTTGCTTATCTTTTTATGTTTCATTTGCTATCATCATTTGTTTCAGTAACCATAATAAAATCAACCCCTCCGTGATTCCCCGATTGAGTCCCACTTGGACCGAAAGAGGTTCCTGGAGGGTTTTCTTTTTAACAAGAACATCCATCTCAAAATTTACTAAAATTGACTAGACTCTGGTGTGTATGCTTTGCACTTGGCTGCAGTTCATCCAATCAGTCAAGCTGTATCAAAAGCACTTGCGTGACTAGTATAATTAGGATTCACTCTCCCAATTGACAAACCATCAGGTGAAAATCCAACACCAAGATCAAACGATTATGGTGGCAAAATACCCAAAGCAAGCGGGAAATTCTGAAAAGTGACCTCGGGGTGCCGATCTCTATCACACCTAATGGGTGCGTTATGAACAATATCCCCAAAGACTCCATTCATCCACATATTCCTTATGGGTAGCCGTGAAGGTTTAGTTTTGGACATACTCCGAGTACTCTCGGGTATATTTGGAGTCCGCCCCTTCGCCTAATTTTAATCAACTCATATTTCACATTAACTTGAAACGTACCAAGAGGCAATTGCAAAACATTCACTCCAAGCACATGCAAGTACATTGATTTTCTTTTGACTCCATTTTAAGGCACTGGTTATTTTCTTACTATATATATATATATATATATATATATATATTGTGTCTCAGCATTGTGCTTTCGTGCGCTCATTTTGTATCTTGTCATCTATGGTTGTTTATGGTTAAATTTCAAACTCCTAAGTAATTCATTCAGTTTAACATCACCATACTAAGTAATTAGCCTTAGTAACTTAATAGGGTCTACCCGCCTTGGCTTTGTTAGGAGTTGATCCTAAACGGAGGAGTCAAGAGCAAGGCGATAGCCTTGACTCGAGACTTGCCCCCAAGGACACACCGAGTGGCTTGAAGATTTCTACCACATGACCTAGGTGTGTGAAAGGCGGCAACACTTTTTGGCGTCGTTGTCGGGGATAAATATTTTTATTCCCGAGTACGACTTAGCTTAAATTTTTTCTAAACAACTAAAAAGATAAAAACTTTTGATTGATCTAGTCTTTAAAAAACATAAAAATTAAAACTTGATCCATCTGGCGACTCCACTGTCTAACATCCCTTCAAGAATTTCTACTCGAAGAAACCGCCATCAATTATTCAATCCTCTCCCTGATCCCGAAAGGTTTATTAGGGAAATATTGAATAGGAAGACTTCTCGTAGAAACCTTGAATATTTAGGAGACCAATCCCTCTCAGATATCCATCACATATTTGTAGAGAGTCATGTTCACCAATCTCAAGAAATGACAGAATTATTCAAACCCCTTGACTTTTCTCAGATAGCAGGTGCTCCCCATGCCATTCCAAAAGATGCTATCAAGAAGCTCCCAATAGTTCAGGGAAATAATGCCATCACTGCCAAGTCTCACCTTTGAAAGTTTGAAAAGCACCTAGTTAGTTATTGCAGTGATGCTGCCCATGACCATGATGATGTCAAAATGAATCTCTTTGCTTTATCCTTTGAAGATGATGCTGAAGAATGGTACTTCGACCTAGATGATGATTCATATAAAACTCTTAGTGAATTCCTCGAGGGTTTTAAGAAGAAATAGGGAGAAAAGAAAGAACCAAGACATCTGCTTGCTTCCCTTCATAACATAAAGAAGATGGAGAATGAAACCATGGATGAATTTAACACTTAGTTTAGGCATGTGGTTTTGGACCTCCCTAAAGAAATCAAGACAAAGGATGCCTCCATCCTCATATATTACATCGAAGCTTTCATTGGTGATTTGAGGTACCAGTTAAGAGACAAAGAGCCGACCGATCTAAAAACTGCTCAGGAATTGGCCGAGAAAATAGAAAAGAATATGCAGTCTTCAGGAAAATCCAACATTACATGTTACACTAAGGGAAACACTTCATACAACAAAGAAAAGGGAAAATCCATTGAATCAGAAGAAAAGGGAGCCTCTAAAGATCCCATTGAAAATGTAACAGACATGATAAAAGACTTGGTTACTAGTCAAAACCAACTTATGGAAAATCAGTCCTCACAACTGAATCATATGCATAATAGATTGGTCACAATGGAATGAAATAATGGACCTAGGAACTTTTAGCTTAGGTAGAATCAGATGTATCAAAAGAATTTTCCTCAGTAAGAGCCTAGGATTCCAAACCAGTTAGACTCAACTAACATGGTAGAAGAAGTAATTCCATGATGCAGACCCTGTGAACAATTCCACCAAGAAAGCACTTGTTATGTTGCAAAACAAGTCATGGAACATGGACTTCCTGAGGTCAGTAATCAGGAAACAACTTCAAGCAAGCCTGATCATATATACATGGTAGGCCAGGCCTATTCTTTGTCACCAGCTAAACAGTACACACCTACAGATGAAACCATTGCAGAATCTTATAGTGAAACTTCTGATGAAAATTGTAATGTACATGATGGGACTCCTAAGTGTTCTCCATATAATGATGACAGTCTGGAAGGTTTACTGCCTTGTGACATTTTCTTTGAAGAAGATGAGTATGAAAATGAGGACAAGTATAGCTTAGAGCATGATAAAAGTGACGAAGAATCCCTTATCCCTGACAAAGATATTGATGAGGAGTCCTGGACATTCATGGAAAATCCAGTCTATCACATGAATAAACAGGAAAATAATGAACCAGCAACTTTTGATGGTTTTGTTGATTTTTCTATCTATGGCATATCTAAAGGAGAGAGCATGGACCATGTGGCCTTGGGAAGCTTTGATATGAAAAAGGAGCATGCCGTTTATCCACATGATCAGTCTAAGCCATATATCAATATCAGTAATGAAGACAAAGAAAACTTGATATTGGAACCTGATATCAGCAATGGAGAATCCATCACATCTAACAGAGATGATGGTGATGACTATTGGGATTTTTGTGGATATCTCATTAAGAATCCTATCTATGCTATATCCAGCAAGGGGAGTGTCTATTTAGAAATTTGTGGAAGTCCAATCTACTATACTTCCATAGAGCGAAGCATGGATCTGGAGACCTTGGAAAACCTTAGTATGGAAGAGGGGCATTCAGAATTTTCATGTGATAATTCAGAGTCATATCATGTAGAGCCACACAAGGGTATCGGTAATGAAGACATTGAGAAGTAGTGTTGTGAGAAGTCAGATGTGATGCCGTCAGTGGAATATCAGTCTCAGCCATCTTTTTCACATATAGAGGTTCCTTATGATTTGGAGCTACTTGGGGCTTGTGCAATGAGTTATCATTTGATAAGCCCCGATGATCAGTATGATGATGTAGTCAGTCTGCCTCATCATTCTGATTAGTATATCAGTCCTATCCAGTCATGGATAGAAGCAACCTGCATGAGCACATACAAGTTGGGGAAGACTTTTTATGACATTATTCATGCCTATGATCTCCCATCCATCCCGCCCATTCTGAATCATCATGCAGGTTTGCATTTTCTGAATCAGATATCCTTACTTTGGCTGGTAACCAAAGACAAGGATTTTTTTTTATGTTAATAAAATGGTTAGGTGGTTACATTGGATTTTTTATTACACTTAACCCTTTTTATATCATGCTTAGAGTAGGAAAATAAGCTCCTTGAAAGAGAGCATTTACTTTCTGCATTTCTATTTTACAGTAAGCTATAATAAAACTTTGCTTCTTTTAGTTAGTTACATTTATTTTGTTTAAATAAATCAGCTTAATGGTTCATTTGGTTTTTTATAAAACTTGTGCTACTGAGGTTTTTCTTGTCAAGTTGAGATGTTTTTATAGGGTGTATAAACCAGAGATTATCGTGTTCTCGTATCCTCTCCTTGCCTTAAAGACCAGATCGAGCACATGTCCCATAGTTGGAGCCAGAATGTTACCACCTAAGTTGTACTTAGTGGTTTTTTATCAAGTGAGCCTGGTGAACTGGACAAGGATAACTTGTTCGGACTTTAGAAGACCTTTGGAAGTACTTCTGGGAAGTGCTTGTTGTACTATATCACATGTTCATACCCCATGGGGGAATTGTAATAAATGTTCTAGCATGATAGTTTCTATAAAATACTCGGTCTCTTAGACTTTATTTGTCAATCCGATCAGCCCAGGGTATTTTTTTTCCCTTGGTTATTATTGGTTGTTGAATAAGCAACTGATAATTTCTGAGTTTTTCACTCCATACCTCCAAAGTTGGGGTGGTCGGCTTGGCATTTAGGCCTATTGAGGTTATTAGAGTCTATTTGTCAATGTATAAATATGCTAGACATCATGGTCGAGTCATATGAACATATCTAAGTCCCCCTAGGTTTTTTTCAATTTTTCAATTTTTTAGTTTTTTCAGTGTTTTTTATTAAAAATTTAATTTTTCCAAAACTTAGGCTATTTTTTAATAGTTTAATTGGAAAAATTGATTTTGTAATAAAAGTGGGCCAAATAATCAGTTTCAGTCATGTAGGTGCTCATTTTCAAGCTAAGAGCACCATGTAAACCCATGGACCCACTATTTCCTAGTTTTGAGTGATTTTCCATCACTCGGGTCAGAAAGCCCCAAAAATAAATTATTGATTATTTTAATTAATAAATTGAAGAATAATGGAGCAAATCCAAAATCATAGATCAGTGGATTCACAGCCGATTTGATTGAAATCAGTCAGATCTGAACTAGATTGACTGGATCTGACAAATCCTTGGCTGAAAAAGGTGATCAAATCAGATCCAGAGTTGATCTTCAGCAGTATTTATGAGGAATTGCACCCTCTCTCTCTCCTCCACACGTGTGAACTCTCCTGGATGCTCTGTGGAATTATGTGTCAGTTTATGGGTTGATGTGTCAGCTCAATCAGCCCCCCGGTTGACAAGTAGGCTCAGTTCAGCTTCAGATCTACATTGATTGACTCTCCATCAGTTGATTTGATCTGTCTCCTTGGGATTTGCGCCCCCCCATGGGCTAGATCTTTTGTTTTTTGTATAAATCAAAGCATAAGCCTCCTCTTCCAAGCTAGTTAGAGTTGGATTGAAGGGCTTGCTATTGTAATATTGTTGTAATCTTTTGATGGTTGAAGTAAAGAAGCTTTAGAGGCCAAATGGTGTGATTCTCTCATATGTGTTGATTAAGCATTGTCTTACAGAGATTGATGTTGCTGGCTTTTCTCTCAATTTCTGCATCTGAACCTTGTCTGACTTGAACGATTCAGCTGAATTGATAGGAGTATAGTTGGGAAAGTAAGGTTACTTGTTTTTCTTATATCTCATAGCATATATGTTATAAGATCTATATTATACATGTTTAATAAGTTTATTTGCATGTAATTCTTGTCTCTTTTTCATATATATATCCAGATCTCATGAGGTTTTGTGCAGGATTGTGTGTTTAGCTTTCAGGTAGCAAGGATTGGACGGGTTGTGCATCTATTTTGAATCCACTGTACATCCAAAAGCTTTGTGAAGACATTGCCTCTCTGTATTCCACTAACAAGTTTCCATTGCAGATCTGCTTCAGCTACAAGCACTTCTCTTCTCCTTTTTCCTCCTTCAAAAACAATTTTTTTTACCTGGTTACTTTGTTCATATCTTTGATATTGCTTAGATCTATTAAATTAAAGTAAATTTAACGTATATCTATCTCCTCAAATCCCATAATCTAGATCTTTTTCTTAAAATGTTTCATAAGCATTATAGATCTAGCTTTAGGGAAATCGTCCTTTTTGCATGGAATTTTAAAGAGAATTTGTAGCTTGCATGTATTAGATTTCTGTTTTTTATTATAAAATATAAATCTAGAAATTAGTGCACATCATATTGGCTTCCTAAAAGGCAAGCCAAGATCCCAAGGAAAGCTTACATTCCTTGGTTCCCTTTTTACCTTTTTTAACTAGTTTTAACTTAGCTTTTTTTTGGTTAAAAGTAAGCTGACCCAAAGGTACTTTCAGAGTGCTTTTGGGCATATCTCAATATAATAATATTGCTGTTTTTTAGCAGGTATAACAGAAAATAGGAGGATCTTTTGTTCGAAAGTGACTTTTGGGCCTTCTGAATCCCCCTAGGGGTCTCCCTTTTTTACTAAAATCTTTAATTTTTGCTCTTTGTAAGCTCTTAGTTTCATTCTGTATAAGAATCAAGAGGCATCATATCAGTTTGTTGATATTGTAACCACTGGTAATAAAAATAATTCTGAATAGGCTCTTTCGAGCCCATTCCCCATCCCCCCTGGGGGGATTTGCGTCCTTGTCATTTTTTGCTTTTCATTCATCTTTTTTCAATCTAGCGTATTACAAATCTGCAAGGTAGTACACTTTAATTTAAAATCATTTCCATATTCCATTTTTGTTGGCTTCAAAGTAACTTTAATACTTACCCCACGAGCCTCCTTTTGAGCCAAAAGGTGAAGAAAGGTTCGTGGTAGTCTAATTAGAAAATTGTGGTTTGCTTATATTTTTATGTTTCATTTGCTATCATCATTTGTTTCAATAACCCTAGTAAAATCAACCCCTCCTTGATTCCCCGATTGAGGTCTACTTGGAACGAAAGAGGTTCCTGGAGGATTTTCTTTTTAACAAGAACATCCATCTCAAAATTTACTAAAATTGACAAGACTCTAGTGTGTATGCTTTGCACTTGGCTACAGTTCATTCAATCAGTCAAGATGTATCAAAAGCACTTGATTGACTAGTATAATTAGGATTCACTCTCCCAATTGACAAACCATCAGGTGAAAATCCAACACCTAGATCAAACCATTATGGTGGCAAAATACCGAAAGGAATCGAGAACTTTTGAAAAGTGACCTCGGGGCATTGATCTCTATCACATCCTAATGGGTGCGTTATGAACAATAGCCCCAGAGACTCCATTCAAGCCACATATTCCTTGCGGGTAGCCGTGAAGGTTTAGTTTTGGACATACTCCAAGTACTCTCGGGTATATCTAGAGTCCACCCCTTCACCTAATTTTAATCAACTCATATTTCACATTAACTTAAAACGTACCAAGAGGCAATTGCAAAAGATTCACTCCAAGGACATGCAAGTACATTGATTTTCTTTTGACTCCATTTTAAGGCACTGGTTATTTTCTTGCTATATATATATATATATTGTGTCTCAACATTGTGCTTTTGTGCGCTCATTTTTTATCTTGTCATCTATGGTTGTTTATGGTTAAATTTCAAACTCCTAAATAGTTCATTCAGTTTAACATCACCATACTAAGTAATTAGCTTTAGTAACTTAATAGGGTCTACCCACCTTGGCTCCATTAGGAGTTGAGCCTAAACGGAGGAGTCAAGAACAAGGTGACAGCCTTGACTCGAGACTTGCCCCCAAGGACACACCAAGTGGCTTGAAGATTTCTGCCTCGACCCAGGTGTGTGAAAGGCAGCAACAAAATCGAAGCCATAATATACAATAATTATGAGTCTTCAAAGATCTGGAAGCTGTGTAAGTAACCACAACATAAGCTTGCACAACTTAGTCCATGGATGTGAAACTAAGGTCTTCATAAAAAATACCAAAGAACCAGTACAATCCAACCATGTGAATAGATTTTATTGAAGTCGAACATGGAGTAGATTCAACAGATTTTCAAACAATAGGTGATAATCGACAACTGAAGCAAAGGAATTCACCAATAATGAAAGTGAATCTTAAGGTATGATCGTCAAAACTCTAGGTCTTCGTCGTCAAGAAGTGCTAATGCGGAACCATACTATGATAAGGAAGGAAATAGATCCTCCAACAGATCACAAGAGTGACTAGGAACTTGGTAAAGGAAGGGATATACAAGTAGTAACGGATACGACAATGATGGAATTAGGATATAGATCAGACACAGGGTTAATTCCTTGAACAGTGAGCACGACATAGAGATGACCCAAGGCAGCTTTTAAGTTTACATATAGTACAACTAGACTTATCTGTCATGTAGGAAACATGATCAAATTCCCTAGGTAAAACTGACAAGAGGAGGAGTAAGAAGCTTGAAGTAATATTTGAACTGAAAGTAAACACTGAGACATGAGTATTGGAAAAAATAGAGAGTGTTATGTTCAAGGAGGACATGCTGCCACTGACTGAGAACCAAAAGAAAAATTCTTCCTTACCTTCCCTGTTAATTTTTAATGAGTCCGGGAAAGTCAACTTGAATCTCTCTTCATTTTTTGACAAGCTTGAAGAGAAGAGGGAATAATGCTTGATAGTGTCACTGATTCAGGGATTTTATGAGCCCAAACTAGTACATGCTCACTTGGTGTTTTCACGTTTAGAGAGTCTGAAAACTATAAAGAAGACTCCAGGGGGGTCCTTTTTCATCCAATTTAGTCTCATGAGGCCAGAAAAGTATAAAACATACCACAGAAGAACTCTCTTAACTTTCGTAGAAGAAAAGGTGAACCTTTTTTTGTACTTAGTCAGGGAGGTCCGAAAAAGGTTAAATTACCACCTACCCAACACTTCTTTGAGAACATCATATAGCTTGAGTTTTATGAGTGTGAAAGAAATCAAGATCATGTAGAAAGATCCATTTGAGTACGAGAAATGGGGCTTACAATAATAAACTCGATGCTTTGTTCTTGGTGTTTAACGAGCATGACAAAGACAAAAAGTACACTTGGAACATTTTTCATGTTTAGGTCCAGAGCACGAAAAAGAGAAAACTGAGCTCATATCGGGGGTTTCTTTTCCATAAATTTAGTCTCTCTGGTCCAAAAAAGTGATAAACCTGTACCTGAGAATGCTCTTCTCAATTCCGTAGAAAGAGAGCGATCCTTTCTTGTATTATTCGACATGGTCCAAGAAAGAGATAACCTACCACTAATGTGGATGCCTATTCACGTATTCTTAATGAGCTTGAACGGACAAGTTTACTCGGCAGTCAAGCCTATTTTAAGGAGTTAGACCTGGGCCTAAAGAAACTCTATAAGGGCGAGGAGTCCTATAAAGGGATAGCTTGTAAAAAGAGACCAAAATGAGGCTCAATTTGGCATGAAAAATAGTGAAAAAAGATTCCCCTAAACCTATGACAGCTGTAGCATGAGTATCGATAGACAATAAATAGGTTCTAAATGAGGATACTCATGGGAGGAAGGTCCTATCCATGGAAGAACAATGGTAAAGACAAGGAGATGCTGGTTAAAAATACCATAGTCCGTGGTCAAAGTGTTAATGCTAGGATTAAGATGGAGTAGGTATAAATGCAAAATGCATGTGAAATGACCAAAAACCATCCTATATGAGCAAAAAACAACTTAAAAACGACGATAAACCCGTCACATGGAAGAAAAGATATGGAATTAGTTTAAAAATGATGTACAATTGGGAAAAAACCCACTTGGAAAATAAATTTTCTATAAATAGTTCAAAATATGAATAAACAACTCACCATTTGATTTTTAACCATAAAATGACAAGTTTTACCTCTACCTTTGATTGCTCGGTGTGGACGATTCAGAGGACCATTCTCAAAACCAAGAGTGTTAGGTAAAACTACACTCCATGCTTTTTCATTTGATTCAAGCAATTGTTAATTTTGAGCCCTAATCTCATGTTTTCAAGTGCCCTCAAAGCAGGAATGTTGTGTACATGGGTATGGTATGTTAATAGTTGTGTACAAGCGTTTTGTACACGGGTTTCCTGAAATACAGTCATGTACAGTATGCGACTTGCCTAAAAGATAGTCGCATACGCTGCGTGAGGTATAAAAATAATGTGTAGGGTCAAAAAATTCAAATTTTACATGAATCTAATGGTTTTCAATTGCTTGATTATTATATTGAAATATGATGCTTGAGTGGAGGGAGAGGGAACATGAAGACATGGACCAAGAATCTCTTCAAGATGCCCCCACAGTGAATGTTTTATGTCGAAGTGGGTTATTGAAGTTTTCTTGTACCTCACCTATGCGAGAAAATGCCTGCCTCTTAGAGTTCTTGATAAATTATTAGGATCATGATTTGGGCATGTTTGACCTTCAATGTGAGTCTTTAGAGATTACATCGGAGGATGTCTATTTCATTGCTGGTTTATCACGATGGGGAGCTCTGGTGAACTTGGAAGGCACCGATAGAGGCAGTGACCCTCTAAGTGTACATAACTATATCGATATATATTGTGAGCCATGCACTCAAAAGAGGGGTAGTCGCATCCCTATTGTTCACATTTGCAACTTTCCTTTACAGGTGTTGATGAGCACTGTTGGGACGTAGAAATGTCCCTTTTTCATCCACTTTATCTTCCACTATTCCTCACATTTCATCGTCCCATTAACCTTTTATCATACCATTTCCATACATATATGTGGGTTTTACCTTATTATTTCCACTTTATTTATTTTAGTATTATAAGTGAATTTATGATTAAAGATTAGAAAATTAACATTTTTTCACTAATATCTCAAAGTATGGATGAGCTTTGTAATGTGTAGGAATATGTGAAGGATTAATTCAAAGAAAACAATTCACGTATATCTCCTCCATCATTTCAAGGAGATAGTTATGCAAAGAATATTCTAAGGAGAAGATCATGGAGATTTGGTTGAGAGATATGTGGAGAATTTGTGAAATATATGTGGAAGATTTGAAGGGATCATATCTTGTAATAATAGGAAAGTAGTTGAGTGGTTGAGTGAATAGTTGATCTCTCATTATGAGATGGTTATTTATTTCATGTATAAAAGAGAGTACTCTCTCTTCATTTCATAATAATTATTAAGGGGGATATTATCTTAGAATATTTTAGATCTTAGATTATCTTAGAGAATAGTATATTGTAGAAGTTAGTATTGACTTTGTAATATGGAGAAGGGAATTCTTAGATTTTGTTCATAATATTGGTTTTGATGCTTTCATGATTTGCCATTTATTCTTGTGATGTAAATTAAGATTGCTTGATTGTTAATGTGAGCTCACATGTGTTGTCTTGTTGCTCTTCATATGTTGTCTTTATTTTATGCAATTTACTTTCAGCCGTGTGTTTCATCTTCCAGCATTATATTAGTAATTGCTTGTTTCAGTTTAATGGGGGTTAGATTAGATTAGTCTTAGTTTCACGGGGGGTTAGATTAGCTTAATTTCACTTCAGTCATGCATATACTTTGCAGGTGCTTCGTAATACTACGAACCTCGGATTGACAAATTAAATGGCTGGGAAATTACTACAACGGAATTAAAATGACATTAATTCGGCGCAACATTTTGGCGCCGTTGCCGGGGAAGCACGATGGATTGAGGTGTAGATTTCAATTCTTGCAAGTGTGGTAGTGTAGATTTCAATTCCTGCAAGTGTGGTAGTGTAGATTTCAATTCCTGCAAGTTTAGATTTCAATTCCTGCAAGTGTGGTAGTGTAAATTTCAATACATGCAAGTGTGGTAGTGTAAATTTCAATTTTTGCAAGAGTGTTTAATTTTCGCAACTGTGAAGAGTTATTTATTTTTTAGAGTGTTTTTTTTTAAATGGTTTGTTTTTATTTAAGATTTTCAAATTTCAGTTTTGGATGCTATAAGAATCCATTTTTCAACATGGTTTAACAATGAGTATAAGTTTGGAACTACTCACTCATGCCTTAGCAAAAGCTGGACTTTCCTCTTCCCAAGAAAAGGAGGTCTTGGCAGTAATAAGAGATTTAACTACTCCTCCAGAATCAAACGAGGAATAGTCATCCGAAAACTCTTGTGCATGTGAAGGAGAACAAGTATTTGAAAAGGATATCGATGAAGACAAACAGGAGATCGAGCACGGGGACTTCACTTAGTGAACCTCTAACATAGCACGTACGATCGTGGGATATTAAAGAATACCCTTAATTTCCAAAGATATTGACCCAAACTCTTTTTGTTGAAACCCCCTCCCAATACTTAAAACCTCCTCCCCACCCCTTTTTATACCTCAATCCTTATAAACCACCCTACCCACCCCCAGCTTAAACCCCTCATCCCCCCAATACCTGCAATATATTGGTTCAATTTTTGATAATTTTAAAACCCACAATATGAACCAACGTGATAGGATATTGGTCAACAAGTGAAGACCCCGTGAGATCGAGGAGGACCACGAGAAGTTGCAGCATGATCTGAGGAGTGAAAACTATGCCTACGAAAGCCCTATCGAATGATGGTTTCAAGCGAGAATGAGGTTAGAACAATTTAGTTTTTCTTTTTATTTAGTTAGATCATAGCCACAACAATTAAATTCATTCATCTTTGTATATTTTCATTGTTCATTCATGGGATTGAAATATAATATATTCCTATTACTGTTGCGTGTATGGCTACACTGGCTATTTGATTACACGTAACTGTTTTCTAATTCCCAATTAGCATAGAGTAGGTAGGATTTTATTTTTAGTCTTTGCTTTCACCTAGAATAAGTATGCTCTCCTCCGCGCTTCGTGCGATTGCGAGGATCAGAAAGTAGGATATTTTCTAAAAATTTTCAGGAATGAATAATTAATGTTTTGCAACATGCTTAATTGATTTCATCTTTATTTTGCAATTCATTATCTCCATTTGCTAAAACCTTTTTCACTTGTTAAATAAAAATAGTCTGCAATTTCATTTTAAGCTGAACAAATGCTAAAATTATAATGATGAAAAGCAGCTGCAACTCCAAGCTGAAACAACGCAAATCTATTGCATTTTTTTGGACATTTTGGCTTGTTAAAATTCGCTAAAACACAGTCGGGACAGTCCTATTTTTAGGGACCATAAGGGCTTATTTTTAAAACCTGTTTCTATCCAAAGTAGCCCTTTAAGTATAGTTTTCAATCCAATTTCAATTCTTCAATTTGGTTCTAAAATGAAAAAGATATGGTCAAAATACTGACTGGGGGTGGAGTAGGCAGCTCAAGAACATAGTTGGGACAGTCACATTTTGGGAGACCTAATGGATGAATTTTAAAAACTTGTTTCTAATGCATACTCTCCTATAAATTTAGTTTATAACAAATTTTGAATCATTTGATTTCAATATCGTACGAAGGAGATATGCCCAAAATACTGACTACCTATCCTAAATCTGCACTCTAAAAAATTTCCTTTCTCAGCTGTTCATTGACATATTTGACCCATCAATTATTCTTGTATTCAAAACTAGTTCCTATTGGAGATACCTAGATGAATATATTTTCATCTCCAATTGGAATCACATCAATCCATATTTTAACGAAAATTTTGTACTCAAAATAGTGACCGTTGGTCTAGGCTGAAACTCACAAACAACATTAGGATGCAGGTTGTTATTCAGATTATATGATATACCATACCATATAATTTTTAAAACCTATTTCTACTGGAAGTAGCCCTATGACCCACTTTATTTTGGCCTTGAAATCATTCAAATCGGGCATGAAACAAAGAGGTTATTACCAAAACACTGTCAGGTAGTCTACGTTGGCCCAACATTTTGGCGCCGTTGGCAAAAGTGCAGAATTTGATTTAAGGATATATTGAAAATTGTGGGATATTTTTTCCTAAAATTTGGACAAGGAATGCATAACATCATGAAGAAAAAACGTGGCAAGTTTCAGCTCACTCCAGTGCACGGTTTTCAAAAAAATGACCATCATCACCTACAGCCAATTCACATTTTTCTTGAAATTCGTGATGTGGGTTTTTCTAATTTTTGGTTTGGAGATGCATTATAATGGTAGTTACTTACTTGAAAAATTTCATCCCAACCCAGTTTGTATTTTGTGAAATATTGGTTCAGGAAGTTCAGCTGCAATACATTTTTATTCATGTTTATCTACAAAAGTGCTGAAATTGAAATGGGTATATCCTTCAATTGGTAAGTTGGATTCTCATGATGTTTTGACAGAAAGTTTATAATACCAAGATGAACAAGCTTGACAATTTTTATCCCAATACAATGTACGGTTTTTGAGAAAATGGCCATAATCACATACAACCAATTTGCATTTTTCTCAAAATCTGTGATGTGGGTTTGTTTAATTTTTGGTGTGGAGATGCATTATAATGGTAGTTACTTACGTGCAGAATTTCATCCCAACCTAGTTTTTATTTTCTGAACTATTGGTTCAGGAAGTTCAGGTGCAACACATTTTTATTCATGTTCATCTACAAAAGTGCAGAAATTGAAATGGGTATATCTTTCAATTGGTAAGTTGGATTCTCATGATTTTTTGACAAAAAGTGTATAATACCAAGATTAACAAGCTTGGAAATTTTCATCCCAATACAATGTACGGTTGTTTATAAAATGGCCATAATCACCTACAACCAATTTGCATTTTTCTCGAAATCTGTGATGTGGGTTTGTCTAATTTTTGGTGTGGAGATGCATTAAAATGGTAGTTACTTGCTTGCAAATTTTTTTTTCTTAAAGTCACTTTGACAATAATCACAGATGAAACTAGCACGAGAAACAGGTAATTTTCTTTGTAGCTTATGTACTTCTTTCTGCATGATATGTTTTCTTTTATGAACTTTTCACAATTTTTATGCTAGGTTACATGAGGATATGCAACCAGATTAGTTCGGGAGGGAGAACTATATTCAATACATATTCACTAATAAGTTTTCATGCAGGATTTTGTACTAAATTTTTTTCAGGTTTCAGAGATAGTCGCATTTTGCTGCTGAAGTGATTTTTCAAAGAAACACAATTTTTTTTGGGAAGCATGCTTTGATAGACAGCCTGAAGGAGCTGTTACTCATGATGTTTGCTCATAAACATCATAACATTGGTTATTACATAGAAACCATGCATAAACTTGTGTCATGATTGTTTATGCATATTTTTCCTTTAGAGCACCTTCATCATCCATGTCTTGAAGTCCACTTTCCATCACTTTATCTGTCATGACTTCACACATGCCTATCTTTCTGAGTTGCATACATCCCTTTATTTTTTCTTCAGTACATTTTTCCATTCCAGTTCGTCTTCTGAATAAAACCATCTCCCTTTCCATGACTACATAGCCTTGCCATATCCATTGTTTGACTCTGATATCTTTTCACTGATAGTCCTACCAATCGATTTATACCAAATCGCGTTGACTGATGTTGGATTCCTTAAATCCCACCTTTCAACAAGTATTTTCCAATCGACCTCGGCACCTTATCTGGGATATAGACTAGAGTTCATTATTGAGTACTTGGAGGCTTGCATGCCTTAATGGCAAGTTCTCTTGCTGACAATCATGGGAATTCATCAATTTCCCTTGATCATCAGATCTTGCAAGTGGCTCGACATCAACACATCTATTCACACTTCGTAATATGTACTTGGGTACCTTGGCACTCATTGACATCACTGGTGAGTTGCTTCGCATTGGTTAACGGCATTCATCAATGGTTGGTAATCCAATGATTTCTCTTCAAGCTTGACCTCGACACATTTATTCGCATGACTAGAATTGTACCATTGGGTTTTGTAGCAGGTGAAGACTATACATTCTTTTTCATGACTCCATCAGCAGTTGCAGAAACATGACTTCAGATCTATGAGTATACCACAGTTCCACTTTCTGCCTTCCACATTTTCCATTATTTATCAGCAGCAGTTTAAATTCCTCCACTTCACATTACAGCAGTTCCAGCAGTTACAGCCGCGGCAGCATTTACAGTTACATATTCTCCATGATTCAGCAGCAGCAGTTTCGATTCCTTTACTGCCCATGATCCAGCAGTTACAACCGCAATAGCAGTGACACATTCCATGATCCAGCGGCATCAGCTACATTCCTATTGCATAGTTCATCTACTTTTTGGGTAAGTGGGGGTATGTTGTTTTCTAAACTTTAATCATGCAATTCCTTATATGCTAAAAATGAATAATTTGGAAAATTCTCTGACCATGCTCCATTTTTTTCACTGCCCATGATAGGTTGCATGAGGACATGCAACCACATTAGTTGGGGAGGGGGAACTATATTCAATACATACTCACTACTATCATTCCATTCCTTTCACCACCATCACCCATTTTTCATCTCATTTACCATTCACGAGCATTTCTTTTTTAACAAATCCTCTATTGCACTTTAATTCATACACATTGATATACATATTGGCATGATTCATAAAGAAAAGGCTTTCTTATGCACGATGATGCTTTCTATGCACATTAATAGCTTATCATTTTCAGTGAGTGTATGGTTAAATTATTATGCAGCTAGAAAATAGATGACTAAATGAATGTTGTTAACACAAGAACCAACATTCTTTACATTCATGGTTGTCACAAAAGAACCAACCATAAGGAAAATGCCAGCTGTTACTCATGCATTTCACATCATGAAATGAATGTTGTTAACACAAGAACCAACATTCTTTGCATTCATGGTTGTCACACAAGAACCAACCATAAGGAAAATGTTAGCTGTTACTCATGCATTTCACATCATGAAATGAATGTTGTTAACACAAGAACCAACATTCTTTATATTCATGGTTGTCACACAAGAACCAACCATAAGGAAATGCCAGTTGTTACTCATGTATTTCACACCCTAGAAATATTCATTGTTAGAAAGACATCATCAAAAACCAAAGTTTAGATTCCAAAAGTTCTTGAGAAGAGCCATACATGGTTACATGAGGACATGCAACAAGTTCAGTTGGGGAGTATGTTGGGACGCAGAAATGTCCCTTTTTCATCCACTTTATCTTCCGCTATTCCTCACATTTCATCGTCCCATTAACTTGTTATCATACCATTTCCATACATATATGTGGGTTTCACCTTATTATTTCCACTTTATTTATTTTAGTATTATAAGTGAATTTATGATTAAATATTAGAAAATTAACATTTTTTCACTAATATCTTAGAGTATGGATGAGCTTTGTAATGTGTAGGAATATGTGAAGGATTAATTCAAAGAAAAGAATTCACGTATATCTCCTCCATCATTTCAAGGAGATAGTTATGCAAAGAATATTCTAAGGAGAAGATCATGGAGATTTGGTTGAGAGATATGTGAGAATTTGTGAAAGATATGTGGAAGATTTGAAGGGATCATATCTTGTAATAATAGGAAAGTAGTTGAGTGGTTGAGTGAATAGTTGATCTCTCATTATGAGATGGTTATTTCTTTCATGTATAAAAGAGAGTGCTCTCTCTTCATTTCATAATAATTATTAAGGGGGATATTATCTTAGAATATTTTAGATCTTAGATTATCTTAGAGAATAGTAGATTGTAGAAGTTAGTATTGACTTTGTAATATGGAGAAGGGAATTCTTAGATTTTGTTCATAATATTGGTTTTGATGCTTTCATGATTTGCCACTTATTCTTGTGATGTAAATTAAGATTGCTTGATTGTTAATGTGAGCTCACATGTGTTGTCTTGTTGCTCTTCATATGTTGTCTTTCTTTTATGCAATTTACTTTCAGCCGTGTTTCATCTTCTAGCATTATATTAGTAATTGCTTGTTTCAGTTTAATGGGGGTTAGATTAGATTAGTCTTAATTTCACGGGGGTTAGATTAGATTAATTTCACTTCAGTCTTGCATATACTTTGCAGGTGCTTCGTAAAACTACGAACCTCGGATTGACAAATTAAATGGTTTGGCAATTACTACAACGGAATTAAAATGACATTAATTCGGCCCAACAAGCACTATAGTGAGGGTTGCAGGGTCATCATCACTTCACCTTACAACCTGGAACCAGATGAGACTAGCAGTAGACTATATGCAGGGAGCCCTATATTGATGGTGCTTAGGAGTGATCCTGATAATAAGAAAACAACTCTCTGACTGCAACAGAGGCAGGAGAATTTTTTTTGGTTATTCCAGCATATTAGTAGTTGTTTTCTTTGAGAGAGTGCCGGGATTGAGTCCTGCAATACCATTTCCAGTTCGTTCTCCCCGTTAGCCTAGGTTGAGTAGGTGGGGAGATATCTTCCTCCGCTAGGGAGGTGGTGGCTCGATCCAAAGTGTATATGATGACGACTTCTACTTTTGGTGAGAGCGACAGTTGCCATCCTTGGAGCAGTTTCCATATGTTGGATTAGATTTTCGTGGTGATACTGACCTCGTCCTCCATCTAGGAGGAGCATGGGGAGAGTTAGGTAATTTTTATTTTCAAATTTTTAAAATTTTTATGAATTTTAAATATAGAGATATATACATATGTATAAGAGTTCTAATCCTTTTAAAATGTCAAAATGCAGACATTGGACCAGTCCGCCCTACTGGGCATCCATGCATGTATGTGCATCATGTTTTGGGAGAATACTAGGGCTTGATTAGGGTTCTTGAGAGGAAGCTGGCCAGGATTACCCAGAGAGTACCTACCTTATGAATTGAGCACATCCTAACCATCATGCAGGAGCTAGTGGTTGGTGTACCACCTATCTAGATACGCCTTCTGAGGTGAGTAACCAGAGCAGTACTTGTGTAGATAGATGTTGTTGAGGCTGCTGAAGCCGAAGAGGCTGAAGAAGCCTGAGTGCAAGGTGTCGGGGGGACCAGGGGGGTCTAAGTGACCAGGGTGGTCCAACTTAGACCTAGGAGCATTTTATGGACTATGATCCATGTTTTGTATATTTTTTATATATTATACAGTTATGACTGTGTTAGGGAGAGAAATTCCTATGGCTTGGGGTACCACAACAGACAGCTTGACTCCAGAAATCAATCCTTTCCAATATGCAATAGAAATGAAATATCTAACACTAAAGGATCAGACCTCATACCTTATTTCGGACGGTTGAAGTAGATCCCCGTTGAGCTTTCCAACTTCAGCTTGAATTGTCAGATTACTTCCTCAACAACAAGTAAACAATACAAGCATACTATAGATATTGGTGTTAGATCTATTCTAGCATATATAATCAACAATGTATAAGCATTTGAAAACATCCATGGATAAAGTTTTCATTCAAACATACATTATTGGACAGGAAAATATATTTCTATTAATATAAAATCAGATATTACAATGGATACAACCTCTGTCGGCACGTCTACGAATCGGAGAAATTGAATCCCCCACTTGGGCCACCACCACCTCAATCCTTTATCTCTCGATAGCAAGCTCACAAGAAAAAGGAAATCTTGGGAAGAACACACAAGTGCTCCAAGGGACAAAGGGATGTAGACTCAAGCATAAGTTCCAGCAACAATGGACTATAGTTTCTTTGCTCTCAATTCTCTCATAAGCCTTCAATGTACCATAGAGTTCCTTCTATAGATTTTCAAAGGGGTAATGAAAGGTTGAATCCGAGTGATCTCAAGGCATAGGGAAGGCCAGGAGTCAAGTGATTCGGATCCATGTCCGAGGAAAACTCCAAAAGGATTTGGATTTTGTAAACATCCCGATGTACATGGTTTTAGGGGTCAAACCCACATATATACGCGATTAAGGGTTTAAAAGTCGCATGTATCATTTTTTGCATGTTTTTAGGCATGGTCAAGGAAACATCAAAGGACAAAAAATGGTCCAAGGGGTCCAAGGAGTCTACAGAGGGACAGGGGAAGGGCCATACAAGTGTGATTCACCTGGAGTGGTAAAATCAGCTATAACAGATGCCCCCTAATGTGTGGGGTCAGAGGGGTCATACGATGGCCAAAATACATTATAAGTCCATCCCAGAAGTGGAGTGATGAAGAATCCCAAATGGAAGACCAGCCACCCAATCAGCATAGTACAATGATACAACTCTGCACATAACTGCAAATACATATAGCAGTCCTAGATACATAAGAGTACAATGGCCATGAATAGGCATGATACAAGATATCACATAAGTGGTCATCGCCACGTACAATATACATAGATCAAAATCTCCATGATGAAGATATACAAAGGATGAAGATCTCCATAATGGTTGAACATATACAACGGATCAAGATCTCCATAATCGCTGGAAATGTCTGACATATACTGGAATCAAGTCACGATCAAGGAGGTAGCATATAACAGATGCCACCAATCTGGAAGGTCTTCTACACAAACTGCTACAAGTCCATGTCGTACTATGTGAATAGAGGTATCGATGTCGAACATAGTAGTCCATCGTCTGATTACCGGTCATTGATGTATACTGTTAACAGACACAAGATCACCCACCGATAATGAAAATGGGAATCAAGGTACTAGAGTGCAAACTAACAAGCTTGAATAAATGTGTTGAGGTAGAACACTTCAAAGGATCCATCGATCAAGGGACATTGATGTATTCCCAAAGAATATCGATGGCGAGAGAACCTGCCACTGATGACTGCAAGTCTCAAGGCACTCAAAATGACTCTAGATTCCAATCCCAGAATAAATGATCTAAAGTTGATGGGATGAAATCTGCTGGAAGGAGGGAATTAAGGCATCCCCCATTATCCAACATGAGGTACTCAAATAAGCTGTATAATGTGGAAGGACTCGATCATAAAGTGCACAAACCAGTAACTGTACCGGGAATGGCCGACATGTAAAGCCAAGATAATTGAGGAATGGCTGACTCAGGTTTCAACTTCCTTCGAAAAAGAGCATAACAATGAATGATGACTGAATAAAGGCAGCATAGACTTGATAAACAAACTGGGACATCTCTGTGACACAGGAGGAATCGACAAAGGCTCCATGGGGACTGGAAGCTTAACCAGTCTATGGAGATAAACTCAGATAAATGAGTACAGCTCCTAAAGACAAACTATAAACCCAACCAATGGATGTGATATACAGTGCTCTGTTTGAAGGCCGCATGACTCGACAGCTGCCAAAGATAACATCTTTCATTGTCCGACTTTTTGGTTTTTTGATTTTTTTGGACTTTTTCAAATATCTAAAAAGCTTGAAAAAGAATAAAACTGCTTTATAGTTACAGACTAGGAAGATATGAGTCTCATAGGGGAAAACAAACTAGTTCCAAGCAGTGGAACATACCTATGCTCAATGCAAGGACACATGTGTAGGATATCGACACTCAGGGGAAAATCCCCTCCCGGTAAAAAAGGAAATCAAGCTACAAAGGATATATAAAATGGCTCTACATGGCTAGACATGAGACAAGCTTGGGCTATATGGCTGAATCACAATGTCAAGGAAGCCGACATAAAGCTCAATAAGGCAGGCAAAGCTCATGATAATGCAATCACAACTTGACATAAGGGAGTCCTGATGGAAATAGGCCAGCAAAAAGATAAAGAGGAGTATGAGGCTCTTGCGAAATGTCATGGCAATACTATACAATGGACTCCCACACCCAAAAAGACAAAACATCAGCATGGGCACCAAATGCAAATAAGGCGCTAACTAGGGTACCCATGTAAGTTCAAGCTCTACCACTCATACCATGCCACTTCTAAAAAATCAAGAAGGTTATGTGACATAATAGAGTGGGTTCGTATCTAAGGCTATGATGAAATGGTCATAAGTTCATGCAAAATGCAAGCAGATGTGAAATCCTAACCTATATGCCAGTTTAGACATGATACCTATGATAGGAAAGAATGGGTCGAAACCTCGGAGAGAGTGTGCAAAAACTGGACCCTACATGACAACCATATTAGTCCAAAACAACCCAAAATAGTCAATAAAGAATCCAAACTATAGGAAATAGGGAGGGATGATAATGACAACTACACCCAAAGGAAACAATGCGGTGAACGATGGGACATAAAAAGGCAAGTAAGGTGTAGACCCAACGTTCACACATCCACTGCCACCTCCATGAGGGTGACCACTGGTGTAAATACTAAACGAAAGGAATAAAAATCCTCCACAAATGGAGTATAGGATGGAATATGACCATTCCCAAATCTATGAGCACAGTAAGGGGCTGTGATGGCCCCAAGTCTGACACCAGGGCCCGTACTAGGACCAAGGACAGGTGATAGGATACAAGGCATGCCGAAAATAAAAGGATCCAAACTCAAGAGAGCATAAATATACTTAAGTAAGATCCCAAAGGCCAACTAGCGCACAAAGAGCACACTCCTAAGAAAATCTACAACCAAAATATAAGCAAACCAAGGGGAGGATATGTGAGCTTTTGAAAGCAGCAGGTATGTCTTTCCTAGGAGAGGCTCGAAACTCCCATACACTACAAGTAGAGGTATGTAACCAATTAAAGTGGTCCTCAGCTTCAACGCATAAAGCAACTGTGCTGTCTGACCTCTACCTAGCCAGGACACCTATAGAATAACCTTTGCAAGTACCCCCTCAATAACCTATGTAAGGAAACAAAGGTCACCTCAATATAATCAATGCTCAGGCGGACAGTCGCAGGAAGAATTAATCGTATGGGAAGGGTAGCAAAGCCTGAAACTCTCGAAAGAGCCCCCACATATGAATAAAATCCTGGAAATATCTTCGGTGCTACTCAGTTATGACTAGGGGTCATCCCAATCAATAACCTCTCACACTGCCTCGTGCTTAACTCCCTTTTGAGAGGAGGATCCTGAGAAACACTGGTTATACCAAGGAATTTCACACACTCGCCTGGACAGACACATACATGTTGTTGTTTAGTGGTCTTGGAGAATTTACTCACAATGAACTATTCCAAGACGCTAAAATCTAATCTTGTTTGTGAACCCTATAAAAGAAAAATGTGTAGTTCATTTTAAATTGTATGTTGATTTTAATTGGCTGTAATTACTCAATGGGAAATGGCCGTGCAACTAATGACATTATGACTCAGTAGTTAAATAAATATGCACACCATAACAAACAATGCTAAGTGCAATCTTTGTCAAATGTAAAATAGGGTATGCCACTACACGAGATGCATAAATATATATTCCTTTCTGAATGCCAATGCAATCCTTCCTATATGAAAGCCTAAACACAACTCTCATCCAAGCAATCCAATGCAAGTACCTCCTCAAATGCATATCTAAGATGCAACTAAGAGTGCAACTACTTTGTATTTTTCAATATAAAAGAATGAAAAATGCATAAAAGTCATCTAAAACTCTCAGTCTCTGCAACAAGTATAAAAGACAATCCCAGCAAGACACCGAGACAAAAAAAGTAATGCACTAATGGAAAAACAAAAAGGATAAATGACTAAAACTACTTTCAAAGAAAAATCAATGAAAAAGTGGTCTCTGGTCACAAAAGAAGCATCCAACAGACAACATTAGACCCAAGGAAGACCAAACTACACTCACAACCCACCCAACAACTTCCCACAACATCAAACTCACCAAAAGGGGGGATGTACATGACTGTTTAAAGAACAACTGTGTATATATGCGGCTTTTGGAAAAAAACCTGTGTGTATACGTGGATTTTGGCCAAAAACCTGTGTGTATACACGACTTTTGGCCAAAAATCCGTGTATGTACACGAATTTTTGCCAAAAACCTGCGTATACAGAGAAGGCAGTGGTAAAAAGCAGGCCAAGGGTCAAAACAATAAAGGGGAGTGTCAATGGATGAACATACTATAAAATGCAACATAGAAACAAGGAGAAACAAGGAGAAAATCAATAATATCAAGCACATTGTGCCGCTAAACCCCAAAGAAAGACAAGGAACATCCCCAACAAAGTTGCCAATTTTGTTATGAAGAGAAATTCCTATGGCTTGGGGTACCACAATAGACAGCTTGACTCCAGAAATAAATCCTTTCCAATATGCAATAGAAATTAAATATCTAACACTAAAGGATCAGACCTCGTACCTTATTCTAGATAGTTGAAGTAGATCCCCATTGAGCTTTCCAACTTTAGCTTGGATTGATAGATTACTTCCTCAACAACAAGTAAACAATACAAGCATACTATAAATATTGGTGTTAGATCTATTCTAGCATATATAATCAACAATGTATAAGAATTTGAAAACATCCATGGATAAAGTATTCATTCAAACATACATTATTGGACAGGAAACGATATTTCTATTAATATAAAATCAGAGATTACAATGGATACAACCTCTGTCGGCACGCCTGCGAATCAGAGAAACTGAATCCCCCACTTGGGCCTCCACCACCTCAATCCTCCATATCTTGATAGAAAGCTCACAAGAAAAAGGCAAGCTTGGGAAGAGCACACAAGTGCTCCAAGGGACAAAGGGATGCAGACTCAAGCATAAGTTCTGGCAACAATGGAATATAGTTTCTTTGCTCTCAATTCTCTCATATGCCTTCAATGTACCATAGAGTTCTTTATATAGCTTTTCAAAGGGGTAATGAAAGGTCGAATCCGAGCGATCTCAAGGCATAGGGAAGGCCAGGAGTCAAGTGAGTCAAATCCATGTCAAGGAAAACTCCAAAAGGATTTGGATTTTGTACACATCCCGATGTATGTGGTTTTAGGGGTCAAACCCGTGTATATACGCGATTAAGGGTTTAAAAGTCACATGTATCATTTTTCACATGTTTTTAGGGATGGTCAAGGAAGCATCAAAGGACAAAAAATGGTCCAAGAGGTCCAAGGAGTCTGCAGAGGGATAAGGGAAAGGCCATACAAGTGTGATTCACCTGGAGTGGTAAAATCAGCTATAACAGACTAGATCTGAGGATCAGAGACTTGACCTATCTATATGGACAGATATTCACACACACACACACACACACACACATATTGTCGGTTTATTTACAAATGTTTTTTATGTATTTGCTGTATACTTTTATGTAAAATGTGTTAAATGCCAATCCAAGATGTAATTAGCGTATGCATCAGTTAATGAATTTTTATTCCTTGGAATATGATTGAATGTAATGAACTCAGAATTTCTTTCCAATAACCTAACTTGCATAAACAGATGCATTAAAATAGGGTTTCGCACTTGATAAGCCCGATTGAGCTGGGAAACCACCAATTGAGAGTCCAGTCAGACTTCTAGCTGAGTGATACCATGTGACAAAGAATCCCATAGAAGCTCAATTGCAGCGCTGTATTCAACCACATTATTGGTAGCAGGACCTAAGCAAGTGACTCCTGAGCCAACTAACTGTCCCGAGGGCGAATAAATGACCCATGCAGCTGAAGCTAAATTACAAGTGTGGTGACTAGCGCCATAAGTGAAACCTACAAACCTCTCGAAAGACATCTGAAACAACCAGTAGATGGTATAAAAAACACAAACTGATGAACTAGTGTACATAAAAATACATGCAATAAAATAGAAGAAAAAGTGCTAAGCCTAAGAATAGTAATTTTTCAGGTAAAGCCCATTTCTAGGCTCAGGCAACTTATTCCCATCAAAATCAATCAATTCATATGCGCTCTTCTTTAACACCTTTGATAAGACATAAGGCCCCGTTGGTCAGATTTTCTGACTTGGCCAACTTAAGGAGATTAAGCCCACACAAGTTGCTTAATGTAGCTTCCGGTGTGCTTGATATGGCAAAATGTGACAGGTTTTGGTCCTGCTACCAACTGAATTTATTCTCTTAAGGAAAACTTAACAATTCAGTAAAAATTTATCTTAATTCTTTTACTACTTAAAATAAAACCCAAGAGTTAGTTTCCTAAGTATAAGTCATCCTAAAATGCTTTCTTAAGGAAAGTCTCCAGTTTTAGGGTTTTGTTTTAAATATTTTAACTAAAAAAAAAACTATTTTAATTTTTATCAAACTAATCTAATTCCATTTAACAGCTATTGAAATAAACTAAACTAAGAAATAAAAACCAACTAGCTATCCTATCTCAGCTGAGAGCAGCTTGGAAAACTAAATTAATTATCAATTAATGATTTAAATAAACAAAAAGATAGACAATAACAATTCAAATGAAAATATTTAAATCATTATCATAAAATCACTTTGTTGAATATGCACAACAACAGAAAATTAAAATAGATAACTAATTTTAATTTATTCTGTGATGCTCTATTAATTAATAACTAATACTCAATACTAAATATTTGAATAACAAGATGGTATTTATTCATGAAAACACTGTAGAAAATACAAATGAAATCAAAAATAAACATGAAAGGTTTATATTACCAAATTCCAATTATCAATACAAATATAGATTAACCAAATTCAATAATATTCTCAATCAAACATCAATACTGTCCAAACAGAGTATAATTTCAGATGATAAATACAACCATATCACAGCACAATTGCAAAAAAATATATGGTGAGAAAACAATATATAGAAATATATATATTAAGTTTTCAAAAGAGTAACAAGCAGTGATACCAGTTTGAGAACTCTAGTCACAATCCTCCATGTAGCTAAAACTTCAATAAAGAAATTAAAACTAGACACTGTAATTATATTTCTAATAAGTCTATTCCTTCAATACTCCATCCACCATCTCTACATCGAGCTTACTAACTTATATAATAAGACTAGTAACTCCTTCCAGTTTCTATGTAACAAACATTCTAAAAATATCTCTTTAGTTTCTAACAACCACTACATAATAAAGACAAAAAAACCTCTATCCCTATTCGATTGCATCGAATTTCTTCCAAGAAGGCACTTGGCAGATACATTTATCCTATGAAACAAAAATGTCAATTAAATGATTGGCTTGTATTATCTTCAACTCAGATGAATCGACCTATGACGTGGCTATCTTTAGTATCCAATTCTTCCAGAAGCACCAGCGAATGCCAACGGTGAAGAAAAAATAGTCTTCATTCTTTACAGGATGTCAACAATATGTACACCTATAACAAAAATTAATTTCTCATTAAAATCATTATAACGGAAAATAAAATAAAATAATACAAATTATAAGCATACCTACAAAATCTATGATTTTGCAGGTGTTCTAATTAAAACATTTTATTACCTGTCAAAATTGAAATTAAAATAACTAAAAATAAACTAAGTCATTGTTATCTGTAACTTGATTGCATTCTTGGCTTCTGACAGCTTGGCCCTAAGTTTCAAGATTTTTTCTTCATGGACTCTTTCATCTTTCAGTAATTTCTCATTAGTTGCAGCTAACAATTTCTTTTCTTCCTTGTATTTGTCTTTCTTGGCTTTCATTTGTTTCCATCGGTCTAGCCACATTAGCAATTCATTTTTTTGCTGTCATAACTCTGCTTTCAACCTATCACGAGCTTCTTCAATGTCTTTTAACCAATCAACCTTATGTTGTTTTTAAAGCATGATCGACTGCTTCGCTGCTTTTAAAGTCTCTGCTAGAGAATATTCATCATTTAATGGTGAATCAAATCGAGCTTCATGTTCAGACTGTGCTGGTAATGGTGAATTGTCTTTCACGAGCCTCTTAGGAGAAACCAGCACATCGTTGTGACTATTACTTTGTTCCTGTTCAAAGTCATTGATTGGGGTTTCATGAGGAGGAGATTCATCCTCATTATCACTATTATCTTCAACAACAATGGGTTCGCTACTCTGTTCTATGGTTCTTGGAACCGAAAGACTAATCATACTCCTAGTAAGCCTTCGATGAAACGTCTTATATTTTCTCATGCTAGAATCAAGAGTTTTATTGTCAGCTTCTAGATTTTTCCCTTTTACCTCATGCTTCTTTCTCTCCTCCATTACCTTATAATATAAATCACCTGTCGATTTAGCAGGGTGCGTCTGAACAACCAGTTTACTTCCCCCTTCCCCTTTGTTTTCTCTCTTGGATTGTTTAGGAGGGTTTGAAGTATAAAATTTCTCATTTTCAACTATTAGACAGAGCTTATCCAGCCCCTCATGATCAGTTATATGATTGGTCTCTTTTTTTACTTCTCCTTCACAAGGTCTTCTTCATTTTGCATGAGTCTTAGGTAAGTAGGTAGGCCAAAATTGGGTTAACTCGAACTCATTTTCTTTTAAGAATTCATCCCATGTTTTTGCTACTGTAACTAACTCGTACCGAACTAACATTTTGATCAGGCCATGATGGAAAAGACTATGGTCTTGATTACCAATGGTACGTTGAACCATAACAGCCATTTTATGCAAACTATGAAGTAGAAAGTAGGGAAGATTTAATTTCAAACCCTTAAGAGCTGTTAAAATTCTGAGATGATATAATTGGACATTTGAATACCGACCATCATAAGAGATGTACCTGGAAATAACTTCAAAAGGAGCATGCCATTGATTCCTCAAATATTTTATAGGAAAACTAAATTTAAGGTGTGCATTTTCTTTTGACAATGGAAGAAGGAACTGCTTAAAATTTTTCTTGTCAATTCGTGACCCTTTGAACCACGGTTCACTAGTCTGAGGCAGCTTCATAGCTTTTGCAATAAATTCTTCATCTATGACTAGTTGTAAATCACCTATCTGAGCAACATTTCCATCAAAAGACAATGCAGATTGTCTGGTAACTTCCTCTTTGTGTCCACTGAAACCCCAAAAGAAGAGTTTCCAATTAATTTTCTCAAATAGGGCAAGAACTTCAGGGTCGACTTCTAGCATTTCTGGACCAAAAATCTCAAAGCAACTTAAGGGAGCCATCTGTTCAACTATCAGTTCTTTCTGTGACAAAGGATTGAAAGGAGTTGTAAATACTGAAGGAATAGGGATACGTGAATACACAGACATGTTATGAACCTTCACATGATTCTAAAGGAGCTAATGAGTAACCCTCGACTTGTTCCTACGCGTGAGAACTTCACCATCAAACCACCGCAGGTATTCATCAAACAAATTGATGTGATCTGAAATCATTACATGATATTTGAAATCAAATAAATTCATGAATGTAAAATGAATGTTAGATAGGATGGTTTTAATATGAACACATCTTACTAAGGTAATCATCACATATTAAAATCCTTTTGAACAGGTGTCCTCAAACCAACAATTCGTAATCTTATACCATAAACATGACTGCCAACATTAATAGGCAAGGATTATACATGGAAGGCGATCGTGCCATTGAACCAGATGATGTGAAGTTGTCATTACAAGCAATGATGTCTTATGGGGTTTCATAAATCCAACGAATTACCAAGATCAACTTTGGGTAATAATTTAAATGCTCAAAACCATACTTATGCATGTAATCGATTCAAGGAGAAAATAATATAGTTTTGAATGAACTCATAGAATCCAAATCATTATATGACCTATTGCAAAGTATGATCGGATGGAAATTTATTAAAGACTAAACACTAGATCAAAAATCAATTACTATGATTATAACACAATGGACATTCGAAATGATATATAAAAATACACTTTAATTATTTTGAGAAAGATATATACACTTTCCACAATTTGTAAAATGACATAGTATTAAAAGATAAAGTTTTATGTAACAATATATTATTAGGGTTAAAATAAAATATTTCAATCAATTCATCAACCCTAATCATATAAATTACAAAAAAAACTAATAATGAATACTTTGTCCAAAATAAATCAATAAAACCGAATTGTAACAAGTTCAAAATGCATTTTCATTTTAATAGAACTATTTAGCAGACTATAATCTAAATATCTTGAATCAATATATAATAAGATGCATTGATAATAATAAAAATTGATTATATATATAAAATTACAAGATTAACAGCTGCTGATTTATTAAATTTATTAAAGTGTTTTCTAAATTTCTAATAAAACCCTTAACTCTTCTTAAATTGAGAGTACCTCCAGAATCGAAGATTCTGAAGGCACTCTTATATATTTTTTGTGATAAATCATGAAAGAGAATTGATCATTTTATTCAGCAAAGCAAAAAAAATTGAGAGGGTTGTTGCCTGCCAACAAATGGCGACGACCTAGGCGAACTAGTTATCTCTGCTCATACATTCTTCAAATGATAGTATAAACGAAATCTTAAAATCTATTCAAAGCAATAAAAAATTCTCAGTCTAAGTAAAAACCATTATCTGATTTATATTCGCAAGTATAATTCAGAAATATCCCATCTCTGTAAATAAAAGTTTTGTTAAAGATAAACTTAAAAATATCCTAATCAAAACAAAGTACTTATAGTAAAGGTAATATGCACCATCAGTATAAGATATAGAAATATACTTCACTGATAAATTTCTGGAATCTGTTCCATGAATATAATAATTTTCCTTTTTTTTTAAATTATTGAAACAATTATTTTGACCGAAGACTACTATCTAGGCATGATAACCCGATGTGATAGTATCATTCATGAGAACTGCCTAGAATAAGCAAGCCGGCTTGTGATGAGACCTCTTGTCTCTTGATCTTTTAACCAAGAGCCATCATCCTGATGATCAGAAATGAAGTTATACTAGACAACACTGATGATCATGATTAGGACAGCTCGTGATGAGACCTCCTATTCTTCAATCAAAGTTATGTTTCACTTTATTCAGTTTGAAATTTTACATTTTATAAAATAAGAGATCATTACCTAGCATGGTGACCAAATGGTAATGTCAGTCACTAATATTACCAGAAAATGAATCAGCTGGCTCGTGATGAGACCCCCTATCTCTTGGCCTTACGACCAAGAGCCATTATCAGTTTCCTAATAATGTCATGCCAATGATATTTATGATCTTGATCGGATCGGCTTATTACTAAGACCTTCTGGCTCTCATTTTAAATTTTAGAAATTTATTAAATGGAACAGATCTAAAAATTTTCCAGATTGTAAATAATTTTAAAAGAAATGACTGATGATAGAGATTTATAAAGATTTTTTTTTAAAGTACAAGTTTTGAAAAAGACATTAATTATCCATCTTAACTTATCAAAAGAAAATAGGAAAATGAGGGATAATCTGAACAATATTTACAAATATTTACAAATAATGATTGGTTCTTAATAGACTTAAGAAACTTTGATCATTCTGAACCAATTTTAAAAGACTTAGTCTAATACCATAATTTTAAACTAATGAACAAATGGAGTTTAAACCACAGGACTTATTTATTTACACTTGTCCTCTCAACAACGTATGTACATTAGTGACTGATTATCTTGAAACATATATACAGAGATTCGACAATCCTTGATAAATGATTGATATGTTAATACTTGATTAAGAAAATCAAAAATTAGTTTTAAGAGTATTTACATGGGTAAAATGATATTTGAATATACATAAGAATCATGAATTTATCATAATTCTGTTTGATAATCAATTTTATAAAATTTTATGATATTAATATATATAGGAAATTCTTAAAATTTAAATAAAATTATTTACAAATAGGAACTAAAAAAGAAAACAAGCTCATATACAAATTTTAGGGTCTGAAAAAGTCAACAAAAATACTTTTTTAAGGTTAGTCGATTAACTGGAAATGTTTCGAACTGACCTTCTAGGGTTTGTAAACCAAAAATGCTTGGACCTATCTTTTCAGCAATAATAAATGGGCCTAACCAAAGTTTTTGAAACATGGTATGATCTCCTTTCTCCACATGGAATTTGTCCCATTTTAACACCAAGTCCCCTTCCTGGAATTCTCGGTGAGAACTTGAGGATTGATCAAACCAGGACTTAACAATTTGTTGATGTTTTGTAAAATGTTGTTTTGACCTGTCTCTTTCTTACTCAAGTTTTAATAAAGTGTTAATCATTTTCTCCATTGCTGGACAATCTTCATCTTGAACAGACTGGGCTAATTGTAATTAAGGTAAAAATAATTTTGGTGGTAAAATAACCTCAGTTCCATAAACCAGGAAGAAAGGTGAGTTACCTATTGCAGGTTTAGGAGTTACTCTGTCTACCCAAAGGGCATTAAACAACTCTATATGCCAATCATGATGATGAGTTGAAATAGTTCTTTTGAGAATTTTCAACAAATTTTTATTTGTTGATTCAGCTAAACCATTTTCATGAGGATGATAATTAGCTGAATATCTAACCCTTATACCCTTCTCTAAGGAAAATTGAGTGAACTCAAGTGATGAAAAATATGAGGCTTTATCAAAGACAAGGGAATCTGGAACACCAAATCTCATTATGATAAAAGACTCCAAAAATAAGATAACCTGATTGGTGTTTACATCCCTTAAAGGTGCAGCCTCTTCCCAACGGGTAAAATAATCAATTGCAGTTATAATATACTTGTGTTGCATAGAAGAGGGAGGGTTTATTGGTCCTAGTATATCAATACCCCATTGCTGAAAAGGCCTTTCTACTGAAACAGGTTGTAAAGGAAAAGCAGGCTTCTTAACTCTACCTGTAGCAAGTTGACATTCCTGGCACTTCCTCACAAAAGAATAAGAATATTTATAATAAAGTAGGCCAATAATAGCCAGCCCTAAGAATATTATGTGCTGTAGTTTCTCCACCAAAATTACCACCTGCTGATCCAAAATGTAATTCTTTCAAAATCACTTCTGTTTCATCTTTGTCTAGGTATCGGAGTAAAACACCGCCTGAATTTCTCCTAAAAAGAACATTATCAACTAGTAAATAAGGAGCATATTTCAGTCTAAGTGCTCTCCTTTTCCTTGGTTCAAGGTAATCAAGAGCAGCTGCTGTTTCTTGAAGTGTCCTTAAATCTGTATACCAAGAATCTTGTGGTGGAGGATAAAAGTAAATTTCCTAAGTTAGCAAATCTTCATCAATAACAACTTCAGAATTACTATTACGAATATGAGCTACTTCAGCAACAAGTTTATATAATCCCTGACCCTTGACTACCGTAGAAGGTTTAATTTCCAAGTCATACTCTTGAAGAGCTGTCATCCACGGTGCTCTTTTTTCACCCAAATCTTTCTGTACTAACAAATTTCTGACTGAAGGGTAAGGAACTATCACTTTCGTTCTAGATTTCAATAAATATGGACGAAAGTGTTTGACAGCTTTGAAAACAGCAAAATCTTGCTTATCAACCTCATGATAATTAAGTTCAGCACGTTTAAAATTTGAGCTCATAAAATAAATTGGCACTTCACTATTTTGCTGATTTAGCTGAGTTAAAACTGTTGCATATGATATGTCAGAAGCGAAAGTATACAATATGAAATCTTTGTTAAAATCTGGGCTCAAAAGACTAGGAGCTTCTAAAATGGGTTCTAAAATTCTCTGAAAAGATTCATTTTCAGTTTTGTCCCCAATTAAAAATAGCATCCTTCTTAATGATTTTTTGTAAAGGACTGATGATTTCAGAAGAACTTGGGATAAATCTTTTGACAAAGTTTATTTTACCAAGAAACGATTGCATTGATTTTTTGCTAGAAGGGTGTGTTATTTTTGAGATAGCTTGGGTTCGTTCAGGATCAATCATGATCCCGTGTTTTGAAACCACACAACCTAATAAAATACCTTCTGAAACAACAAATATTGTTTTCTTTAGATTTAAGGAAACTCTGAATTTCCTACAACATTCAAATACTTTTCCAAGATGATTAATGCGATCATGTCGATATTTAGAGAACACAATAACATCATCTAAATGGACAACTACTGAATGATTAATTAACCATCTGAAAGCAATATCCATTGCCCTTTGAAAAGTTTCCCCAGCATTGATTAACCCAAAGGGCATCTTTTTGTAAGCATATGTTCCCCATGGATTTCTAAAGGTTGTTTTTAGTTGATCATCCGGGGACACCAATATTTGGTTGTATCCTGAGAAACCATTAAGAAGTGACAGTATCTCAGACCCATAAATTTTCTGAAGGATTTGTTCCATGGGAGGAAATAGGTAATTATCTTTTTCAGAAGACTTATTAAGATTTCTAAAATCAAGACATAGTCGAATATCACCATTTTTCTTCCTAACTGGAACCAAGTTAGCTATCCACTAAGTATGTTGAATAGGAAAAATAATCTTGGCAGCTAACAGTTTATTTAATTCCTTCTTAATTGTTGGTTCTAGTGACGGATGATACTTCCTAAGTTTCTGTTGGAAAGGTTTTGATTCCTGTTTTATTGGAATAATGTGTTGCATGACTTATGGATTGAAAGTTTTCAAATCGTCGTATGTCCATGCAAAGACATCCTTAAATTCTTTGAATAATATTATGAATGCTGATTTTTCTGTAGGAGTATAATCTATTCCTAGATTTACAGTTTGAGGATTCAATTATGTCACTAGATTTATAGTTTCATATTTCATTTGTGATCTATTGGTTTTACAATTAGGAACAGACCTAAATTTATCTTGAAGATCAAAAAAAATTTCTAATCTCAAAACTGAATTAGGAATCAGTTTTACCTTCTCAAAAGCTTTCTCAACTGAACAAAAATCATTTATTACTGAAAAATCTCGCAGATTTTCATCATGTGTAACTTCATCAATGGCTGAATCTTTAAAAGTATCATCATTTGTTAAGAAATTCAGCACCTACACATCATTATAAAAAACACGCCATTTAAAGATATTGTCTGGTATAGAAGGCCTAAAAATCAATTCAACTGAAAAGAAGTCAGGTGTGAATTTTTCTGATGGAATTAGTTTTGATGCTAGATTTGCTAATAAATCTGCCTCTTGGTTTTGAAATCTTGGAACTGACATTATATTAAATGCATCAAAATGTAAAATGATATTCCATACCTCTTGTTGATAATTATGCAAATGTTCAGAAATGCAATGAATAGAATTACGGATTTGCCTGACGATGATTTTAGAGTCACCATATGCAATTAGCACTTTAATATCCAAATCAATCGCTTTCTTCAGACCCTGAATTAGAGCTTCATATTCCACAGTATTGTTTGTACAATAAAGTTCAAGCCTACAAGCTATACATGTTTTATTTCCTTTAGGGTCAATTAACAAGCAACCAACTGCTACTCCTTCTTTAGATTTTGACCCATCGAAATATAAAGTCCAAGTAGAACTGTTAACAACTACTTTAATTTCGATAATATTTACAATATTATGACTATCTACATCATTTACAATTTCCTTGAATGAAGAATCATGAGAAATAGTTGTCACATTAAGAATTTCTGATTGTTGTTTATTGTCAGAGAAAATAGAATTTTCAGATTTAAAATTACCAAACCCTAGTTCATACATATAATTCCCCATTATAGAATCTGAAAATAAAACTGGTTCACTGGGATCATGTCATTCTGTCATAGTATGTTTCACATATCTTTCTCTGTTTATCTTAATTTGATTTGACTTTCCATTCTTAGGTAACCATAAAGTTGACTAGTCTGTAGCAAAGAATCCATTCAATTGCTAAGACCAATCTCTACTCAAAAACAACCCATTTGCATCAGGAATGTCTACAACCACAATATTTATAATTTGAAAAACTGAAGGGTTACAAGCAATCCTTACCATAACATGTTTCATATCTCCTACAACCCTCACATTTGTCCTATCTAATTGAGTAATCTGTGACTTTGATAGAACATACTTTCCATTTAACCTTTTGCACATTGACAAAGGCATTACATTGGAAGATGCTCCAGAATCAACCATGCAATTGTGAATGTTCCTATTAAAAATCTCGAAGGTGAGAAGGAATGGAGGAGCTGTTGATTTTGAATTTTGTCCTATTAATGAAGCTTTATCAGCTACTGACTTTCCTTTATCAGTTGGTGTTAAATCATTATTAGAATTATTTGCAGCTAGATTTTGCTTAGCATTAGGAATTATGGAACTCATGGCAGGATTTATAATAGGACTATTAGGCATCGGGTAAACTTTAAGAAGATCATACATAATAATATTTGCACATGTCTTCTTTAAATCTTCAATTATATCATATTGTAAATCCAACTTTGGAGCATTTTGAATAGGCTGAGCAGTCCTTACAGGCTAAGTTTGTTTGACAGATTGAGTCTGTTTATTTGGTTGTGAATTATTGTTATTGTTACTCAGGTTAGAACTTGATGATGCTCTAGGAGTATTTGCAAATGTTCTACTACGAGTATTATAGGCATGTTGTCCTAAAGGAGGAATTTTACCTTCATAATCTTTTACAAGATTGTCCCATAAATGACTGTTAACTTGTTGAGGTTCTTCCAATTCTTCTTCATTTTCAGATTCCTCTTCCTCTTCGTTTTTAGTAGTATTTGAGGGAGTCTTGGATAAAGATAAGAATGCTCGAATAGTATTAAAAATTTCTTCATTTAGTGTTATATCAGGCGCTATACTTGTTTTATTATTAGTGTTAGGATTCTGTCTAAACTGATTTCTAAAATATCCTCTAGAAGAGGAAGCTTCAAAATTAGTTTTTTTTTAATCCCACAACTTCATTAGTTAATGCCCGAATAGCATTCTGCAGTTGTTATACATCAAATGCCTTATTAACAGCCTCGACTTGACCGTTTGCTTGAGGATAGAACGAAGATGAATGTTCTTGTCTAAATCCTAGCATAGTGGTCAATTTAGTCATCATACTATTTTGGAAATGGCTGCCATGGTCAATGAAAATCACTTTAGGTATACCGAATCATGCGATAATTTGATTAAACATGAAAAAAGCTGTAGTTTCCCCATAAGCTTTAAAGGTGGGCATTGCCTCTGCCCATTTCGTAAAATATTCTACAATGACAATGATATATTTGTGCCACCTAGCCGACGCTGGGTTACACATCACATAATCAATCCCCCACTTCATGAAGGGGCCCACTAAGATGACGGGAAATAACAGAGTGGGATGTCACCGCATCTTTCTGGTGTAAAGATGACAAGGGTGACAGTGCTTCATGGCTTCCACACAATCTTTAAAGACTGTGGACTAGAAATAACCGGCACGTAATATATTCTAGCCCGTTGCTAACCCAGATAAATGACCCCCACATGCTCCGCTATGGGCATCGTTTAGCACAATCCTTGCTTTCTCGTAGGTAAGACATCGATGCAAAATGAAATATGGTATAAAGTATCTCCTATGATGAGGTAGTTCTTGGCATGTATGCGTAGTTTACATCGTTCTTCCCACGAGAAAGCTGTAGGATACTTCAAATTCTAGAGATAGATAAGTATAACTCTGTACCAAGGGTCAGAGGTGGAAATCAAAAAGTAATGCTCATATGGGAATGAGTCTTCTTCAATAGCTACATCTTCCTCTACTAGAAATTATGCAATGAGCTCAATAAAAACTAAGGATTTTTTGGATTTGGCGGACTGAAAATCCAAGTCAAACTCTTGGAGAATGATTATTCATTTGTTGAATTTGCCTCCAACTATCTGTCGAGACAAAACATATTGAAAAGGATTAACATCCACCACTACCTTCGTAGTCCTTAATAATATGTAGTGATGTAACCTCTGAACAGCATAAATAGCTGCTAAGGCCAACTTTTCGACATGGGAATACCTAAGTTTAGGTCTGGCTAAAGCACAACTGAGATAGTAAATGACATGCTCTTGGAGCTTATCATCCTCCTAGACTAGGACTACCCCTATGGTCGACTCAGATGCAACCAGATACAATATAAAATCCCTAGAGTAAACTGGCGGACGCAATAATGGTGCCGACAACAAAGTTTTTTTCAATGCCTCAAATGCGAGTTGTGCAATTTCACCCCATACAAATGGGGTGTCCTATTTTAACAGACACATGAAACCCTTAGTAATCTTGGCATAATTTACAATGAAACGTCGAAGAAAATTGGACTTCCCCTACAGGATCTGAAGCTTCCTGATAGAACGAGGAGGAGGAATATTTACAATGGCCTCAACTTTCAAAGGATCCACCTGAATGCCTTTGTTAGAAACAATGAATCCAAGCAGTATTCCTGACTTGACACAGAAAACACACTTGTGGGGATTCAAGAGAATATTATAGTATCTGCATCATTCAAAAATCAAAGGCAAGTGATCTAGTTGATCGATCCTCTTACGAGAATGTGCATGAAGATCATTAAGGTAGGGTTCGACAATGGCCTTGATATCATGAAATGCAAAATTCATTGCCCACTGAAAGGTTGCCCCATCATTTTTCAATCCAAAGGGAATTTTCTTGTACACGAACGTACCCCAAGGACAAATGAAAGTTATTTTATGTTGGTCTTCCAGTTTAATTTGGATTTGATTATATCCTGAGAAAACATCCATAAACTAAAAGACTTCACTTCCTGCACAAGCATCAATAATTTGATCTATAAATGGCATGGGATAGTTGTCCTTAAGACAGGATTTGTTTCAATATCGAAAGTCAATACAAACGTGTATGGTCCCTTGGTTTTTATCAATAGGAATAGGGTTGGATACCTATTCTGTCAAAGCTATAAGATAAATGAAACTAGCTTTCAGCATTTTTTCAACTTCATCCTTTACCACCGCCACTTTACGTGGGTTGATAGGTCTCAACTTTTGTCGAACATTTTTAGCATCAAGGTATGTTAAGATCTCATGCTCCACTATAGATGAATCAATTCCTGGCATCTTCTCATATGACCATGCAAAAACGTCGCATAATTCCTTAAACAAGGCTGTATAGATCGCGATCTCCTCACGAGAGCAGTTTGCGCCGATATCTATATTTTCCACAATGTCAGGATTTACAACCATAGCTATGGAATTCCCCACACTAGTAGAACCTATATAATTAATCAGAGCTGGAAGATCAAAGGTGCCCATTATTGATGCGTACATTCCAGCCCTAAGCTCTATGAAGCAAGTTTGACCTGATTAACCAATGGCACAATGGACTCATTAGATTCTATGTGGCCTTTTTGAGTAAGACTGAGTTGGTCAACAGTAACCCACTTACCTTCGTGTGGAATCACTACCACCTGAAAGACAGCCGATTCAATAGAAGACATGGCATAAGTCCAACTTCTTCCCAAGAGAAAATTATAATCCAAAGTTGCATCAATCACTTCTACCTCAACAGACACTGCTTTCCCTGCCAGCTTAATTTCAAAATCTGATAGGATACCATGCGGACAGAATGACCTTCTGTTGAAAGTAGTAAGTAGGGTGTTTGACGGGACTAGCTTTGGGGATCCAAGAGATTTCCAACAAGACAAGGACATAACACATGTAAAAGCACCTTCGTAGACAAATGCTCTTCCAATGGTATTTCCACCATGGATAACATCTATTCGATAAGTCTACATGATATGGTAGGAGAATTTTGACATTAGACAAATTAAATTTCGCCATGAGACTCGATGAGTCCATACTGCCTAAGGCTGCTAAGAGTGCATCCCGCTAGGTGGCACAACTTTGTAACACTTCTAAAGCCGACATTGCACAAGGAGGTTGGGCTAAGTCTTCAACTACAGAGTAGTCTGCTGCAGGCCTAACATTAGGATTATGCAAGGTCTTCTTAAAGACACCTTTCGGTATCTTAGGCATAATTTCGGCATGTTTCTCAATCGTTAGAGGGTTAGAAGTTTCCCTTATTGACTTACCCTTCTCCGAGGTCTATTTTTCATAATTCTTATTCTTGGTCTGTAGTAAATTTTGGGATCGAACCATGTTGATATAATTGGGGTCAGGGGCATTTGGGGTGCCCCCTGCTGAATTTGAAGCTGAAGCAAAATCCTGTCCTTGGGGAAAAGGATCCTTCAGGACAGTCGATTGTTGAGCTTTTAACAGCTTCTAAGCTTGTTCCATATGGGGAAAAAGATGGGTGAGGTGATCTTCATGGCATAAATTACATGGGAATTTCACCTTCTTCTTTTCTTTCTTGCCCCCATCAGCATTTTTATGGGTTTTTGCTTGTTTTGGTTTCCCTCCCCTTTCTTTCCTCTCTTTGTTTTCCCACCAGGCTGCTGATTTCCCTTCTGAGAGGTTTATGCAAAAACATTTACAGTTTGGGGTTAGGGGGTAGCCTTTGCTTCCTCTACCATAGAATGTTTGATGGACAGCTGATGGAGTTGTTTGTCCAAAGATTCTACAATGGGAGAATTCATGGAACCAACCACACCATCGACATGGGGTCTAGGCTTAGGTTTCTTTGCATCGTGTGTTGGCCTCGGTGCCTCAAGGATAATCTCATATAAGATCCCAAACTAAGAATATATCAAATCTAGTTGCTGGGCCCTAAGGATATATTCTTCCTCATTCGTCACTCCTGAAGTAGATACATCCTTAGATATATAAGGCAATAGGGATTTAAGGAACCATTCTAATAAGAACTCAGGAGGAATAGTGGCTTTAATAAGGCTCTTCTGCCTCCTCCACTATTGGATGTGATCTGAGATATGGGTGGCCTTGTTCTACTGGAAGGTAGAAAACAAATCCGTTCCAAAATCATATCGGACAGGAAGCTAAAAGTGACTAAGGAAAGCGTTAGCCAAGTCCCAAAACTGCTAAATGTAGCAGAAGGCAACTCAATGTACCATTTTGCTGTAGTACTCGTCAAAGTTATTTATAACAGCCTCAACCGAATTGAATATTCATTCAGTGAGTTGGAAAAGCACCATAACTGGAAAGTGGTGGCATGAGCTCCAGGATCATCCCCAACTTTTCCTTTGAATTTTGGGATGTTTGAGGGAAGCTTGGTAGGGACGAGTGGCTAGGAGGGATCATGTCTCACCAGTTCATTCATCAGTTTATACAAATATGGCAAGTTTAACATTTCCAGGAAACGAAGCTTAGGTCTAACCGAAGCACTAAAAGTACAAGTTTGGGGATTAGAGGGATTTCCCCCATATTCCCATATGTGAAGGTGGGGTTGCCCCCTGCTGCCAGTTGTGAAGTGGATGGGTTGCTTTGGAAAGGATTCCATCCATAAGCCACAGGATTGTTTGTGTGAGGTGCAGTATAAGAGGTTTTGGCTACCCTAGTCGAAACTGGGGTTTGAAATACAGTAGCAGGTATCCCTCTGCTAAAAAGAGAAAAGGGAGAGCTTGTGAATGGAGCACAAACCAGAGTTTGAAAACCTTGACAATAAGAGTTAGTGTTTCCAAAATACACCCCTACATAAGAGGGTGTTGGGCCTACATATAGAGTGGATGGAGGAATGTGCCCCCCATTCCAAGGAAATCCTTGGACAAAAATCGAGGATCCTATAGGACCACTCTGGGCAATGTGTGCGAAGGAAGTAGGAACCGTAGGTACACTAGGAATCCCAGTGACCATACCACCAGAAGCACCTGCTAGACTTGTGGGAGTCGGTGGTTGAACCACTCGGCTCGCTGTAGTTAAGGGCGTAGTAGGTATACTTGATCTAGGGGCACCTACAGGGGGAGGTAGTACCCCTTTAGCCGGAGCGGCTGAGGTCGAAGTAAAAGAACTTTCTCCTGCAGTAGACATTATTCTTCCCATAGGGACACCAATCACGAGTGGATCGAAAGGATGAACCTGAATGATCACAGGATCGTTTAAGTCAATTAGAGGTGTATTAAAATTCCTTGCAAACTTGTCAACCTAAAAGTCTTCTATCTCAACTATGTTTAAATTGAAATGGTTTGCCCTAATTTCTAGTTCACCTGGAACTTTACTAACTCCTATCGGTTCAAAAGAACCGTCTGTGTCCAATCTCCTCCTTTGAGGAAGAGGTGAAGGTTCCAATGTAATAAGCAGAGGAAGTTTTTGCAACCTTCGTGACCTTCTGATAGCTTGGTCCTCCAAGGTTGTAAATTTGACTACCCAAACCCTAAGGTCAGCTAAACACAGACAAACCACAAAGCAATCACTATAAAAATTCCTAAAGTCTCAACAATAACAAGGTGTACAAGATATGCTTTCCCAAAGAAAGCTGAGAGACAATTTCTTGGTGTCCTTGAAGAGGTTCTTAGGCATAAGTGGAGGAATCACCCACCGCCCTCCTACACTTTCAACAAGGGTTACCTTCCAAGCCCATCCAAGGTGAACCAGAAATAGCCTTACGATTTACCTGTGCATAAAACCTAGATGTCAAGAGACTAGAGGCTACCTTAATATACCAATAGTTTGGGGGAACAGTCACAAGTCTGATTCGTACGCATGGGCAGGGTAGCTGATCCCGAAACTCTGTCTAGGACAGAATCCCCAGATGCATAAAAACCTTGGTCTACGTTTTGACAAGGAATCAAAAGGTTATCTCCTCAGTCCAATGCCTCCATGTGGCATCGTTCTTAACTTTCGTTTGAGAGGAGCTTCCTAGATACTATCGATAAAGAGAAGGATTTACTTATCGATTAGCCCACTATGTCTGAATGTAAGTACTTATGGGGAGTTTACACTTCATATCCCACAAGTCTAGCCTAAGCTAGTAGGTGTATGGACCTATAAAACAAAAATTACTAATAAATTTTAATTATGGCGTTCATTTTAAGGGCTGTTTTTACTCAGAAGGCAAGTGGAGTGAAATACTATGATGTTATTGACTCGATAAGAAATGTAAAAAACAAGTGTGTAAATCAATTCCAAAGCAAAATATCACTACTTAAAACAAACTTCTCTCTTTTTTTTTTGTAAATATAAACTAATGAAAATGCAACTAAGGAAGAGAAAACTAAGACTTATTTTTGTAATTTTTGATATTTTATTTAAAAAGTAAAAGTAAAACTACTATATGCAATTAGAATGAAAATGTTTCCAATGCTTTTCTTTTCACTTTTCAAATTCCTCAAAGATTACTATGCACCTAAATGCAAAAATTCTTGAGTATGCTTGAATAATCTAACTGTATAAAGTAAGAAAAATGAAGTAAAGCAGATTTATAAAAACCAAAGATTAACCACCTAAGGAAGACTTGGAAAACACCCATCTTGGGAGGACACAATGAATGGAAATCACTGAAATCAATCAAAGGTAAGTGACAAACCAACACTATTCGGAAATAGAATGGGACATACGGTATCTAGAACCTTGACCACTGATCCAATAAACCAGCACTTGGACCTATCACCCAATAGGAAAATCCACTTCAAATTGCTAAAAGAAAGACATTCCAAGCAATATAAACTCAAGGGATTACCAAAAAGCACGAAGTATGGTTAACAGGGCTAACAAAACTATAGTGCAATTCCAGTACTAAAGACCACTAAGCAAGAAAAAATCCACAGAAGCACAGGGACAAGCAACTTGTTGCAGCTGCAACAGTTTTCCCAAATTTCTAAAAAAAATTTGGACCCTCCTTTGCTTTGGATTAGTTCAGTCCTTTTCTTTTTTTCATCCTTTTGAGTTCAACTTATGGATTTCGAAGTGCCTGCATGAAATTTGAGCGCTTTCACTTAGCTGGTTTCTCAATGTTTTCATGTTTTCATTTTAAATTGAGCTTCTACTTGTTTTTGTTGCATAACCCTTAAAGTGTTCATTGCAAAATCTTCTCGGATCGGGAGGTTTCTTCTTTGGCCGATTCGCCGTTGCGGGTCCTTTTCAACTCATCTCTATCTTTTTTGCCCCGCCGTTGCGGGTGGCTTCCGAAACTTCATTTTCGTTCTTTGCCCCGCCGTTGCGGGTGGCTTTCGAAACCTGACCTTTGTTTCTCACCCTGCCGTTGCGGGTGGCTGTAGGAACCCGGTTGTTGGTCCACCCCGTCGTTGCGGGCCTGCCTCCATTCTTGGTTGTCATATAACAGTTGCGGGCGCGTTCTTAATATCGCGTCGAAGGGAGACGAACTCTGCCCTTGCCGCCGTTGCGGTCCAATGAAGGATCGAGAGATGCGGTTTATGGCCGACTACGTTTGTCGGCGCCATGGAGAATGTTGGCTTCCACGATGCACCCGCCGTTGCGGGGGTCGCCAAACTCCTGATCGCCCGACAAATGAATCGGTTGCCACCCGACCTCATTTTAAAGCGTATGCCCTTTGTTTGGTGATGCGGGTGGTGGAGTGAAGAGGGTGTCCCGCCGTTGCGGGCATAGATAAGTTGAGCCGCCCGCCGAGACTTTCCTATCCGGCCCGACTGATCTGACTCGTCGCACGTGCTAGTTTTTTTTATATATACGGGGCGCGTGGTTGTTTTTTTTATTGTTTTATCGCGTCCGAGCTGTCGCATTGTCGAGCTAGCGAGTTGTGTGGAGCTTCGTACCAGTACCCGCGTCCAGCTGTTGGTCAAGGACTCCATCGCTGTCACCTATTCGTTCGTGCAATCCTGCTAGGTAGGAGCTTAAGCCCTTCCTTGCAAAGTTTTAGCTGGGTTACTTAGGGCGAAAATAATTAAGAATTTACGGCCTGTTTTTTTTTTGTTTTGTTGTTCGTAAACGGGGTTTTTGTTTACCCGCGGCTAGGGTTGGTAGTTCCGTTCTCCCCAGCGTTTGCGCCCGCGTGTTATCTTATTGGGGGGGAATAGTTTTTGGCCGTTGGAGGGATTGGGTTTTTTTTCCCTTTTATAAAGCCGCGTTTTCATCTACCTCCGCGTTTTGGTTCATCCATAGAGATTGGGGAAAACAAGGTGCAGGCGGCCGTTATGCCGCCTGCACCTGGTTATTTCTTGTTGTGATGTGGACTTTGAAACGTTTGGGGGAGGGGTTTTTCACAGTTTGTCCATGATAGATGTCCGGCCGTTTGATTTCCTTTTCCTCGAGCCCTAGTCGTAGCCTTCGCACTGCGCATTCGCCATCGTTGGCCACCGTGAAGCCCTAGGGCCGTGTCGCGGTCATTATTCGAAGTTTTATGGGTATAATGAGCAATGGCGCTGATTGGTATCCTCCGCGCGAAGGATTGTCGTGGGTGTCCGTATTTAATTACCGTACCAATGTAATTGTCATGGCCGCGAGCGGCATAGGCTGTGCTATTCTTATTCTTGCTAGGGCTGGTTTAAGTTTGCAGGATAATCGTGTTGGTTTTGCATTTACATTACTTAATGTCATTGTTATAAATTAATATATTGATTAGTCTCGATGGCAGACCATTTGATGAAGTATATCCTGTAGCATTTATGGTTAGTTATATTGCAGAGATGGGTTGAGTTTTGTGCTGATGTAGGTTGGTTATGCATATATATGTTACACTGATATAAGATGATAGCATAAGCTCAACAGATTGCATAACTAGGTCAAACTCTGCAATATAAAGAACCTATGACTGATACCATTGTAGCCACATATACAAATGGAGAACGAATAAACCACTTCTTAACATCTTCAAAATCTGAATGGCTTCATATCATGATGTTTTGCTTTGCAGGAAGATTTCAAGATGTCCAAAAGACAGAAAAAGAAAGCACCTGTGGTAGAAGAGCAAACGGCCATAGAAGCCGATATACCTACTGAATACATATATGAATATACACAGTGTGTCACAGGGGTGGACCCTGAGTATAAATGGGGAGACATACACAGAATGATTTCCCGTAGGGAAGTTCCAGATGCGGGCCTGGAGGAGGAACATATCTACGCAAACATAGAGAAGTCTGCAATCATGAGGGTTGCCACTAGGCCCGAGATGTTTCCTTGTGCTGAACTGATGAGATGGATCCTTCCGCACACAAACCATGGTTCAATGCTGATCTGCAATGTTGGAGGTCAGGGCTATGCTTCCTTTAGCCCTGGGTATGTGTCCTTAGCCTACCACTTGCCTGAGCCTCAATTTTTCTTGTCGAATGAGTGGTTGGACAGTCTCAGGATGGATCTGATAGACACCATGAGGAAAATGCTATTGCCAGGGAAACTCTTTAGACATAGAGTTACCGAAGATTATGATACAGCCACCCTTAGACCCCCGTACAGATTCATAGCTCTAATGTTGAACCGGATCTTCGGGAGGGCAAATGGTAAATTATTCAAATTCGAATGGATTCCCCTGATGTTCTATGTGGCCACTGAAGGGACCATATTGAATTGGTCTGGCCTGGTATCCAGTAGTCTGTCTTCCTGTATAGCTGCAGCAAAGGGAGGAGTACAACAGAGAAAGTCTGAGTTCTACATGAGCTCGATCTTGATTGACTGTATAATGTGTCAGCA
>LPNX010405988.1:6225-52096 GCA_001517045.1 Pseudotsuga menziesii | reverse complement strand
AAGGATAGGCAAACTTTAAAGCGGGACCATGACCTGATCGAGTTTGCTGTTATTGCTGCAGAGGAATTTCAGAAGACAGTGAAGAAAACGAAGGGAGCATGTACAGAGTTCTTTATAAGAGCTCTTGTCACCTACAATCGCTGTCAAGTGGAAGCTGAACATAGGTTACCCGAATTCCCAGATCATGATACATTTACAGGGATGTTACAGACGAGGCATCAGGAAGGAGAAGCCAAGGTCCAATGCATCAGAGCCCTTGATGAGCCGATCCTGAGAAATGAAATTGGACATGCAGCTATTAGTGTACAGCTCTTGGAGGAACAGGTGCGTCTGAACAGGGCCAGGATAGAAGCCATTCAGAAGCAAGCAGATAAGTTCGAGCTGAATATACAATTCCTAGAACCCCAATCGTTTGAAGGACTCGCCAAGGAGGCAGTAGCATGGAGGAAATTTTTGGAAGACCAAGCAGGCCCCTCCAAATGAGAAGGACTGGTCAAACTTTGTAGAATGTAATATTTTGTAAAGGGTAGAGAGAAATTGGAACGTTGGGAAGCCCAAAGGTCACTTTGGGCAACCCAAGCATTTTTGTTTTTTTTGTATAAAACTAGGGAAGAGAGACAAAGAAAAGGGGGCTTTTTTTCCCAGTTAGACTGGAAGACTTGTTGTAAGAAGAACTACTTCATTTTGCAATAAAGAGTTTGGTTTGCCTGTTGGAGAAAGGACCGTGAAGTGTTCCAAATGTTGTACCATGGGCGGCGGAAAGATGAATTACTTTGTTTTTCAGCTTATGTCTGTGAATCGTGAGATTGTTCTAACTTTACGACCTATGTCTGGTTGAATAATTTCTGATTTTATTTATGGAAATTTCACTTAGAGTAATGTATGTGTTTGTATATAACAATCGGCTATCTGGTTGTTAGAATATCTTCTCATTCATGTGTTGTAAACGTAAATAGCAGCTATCTGTAATCTTGTTTAACATTCATGAAAGTGGTACATTACTCACGAATAATGATTTTCTGGCTCCCCGGGGATAGATAGTTAGTTATTTTTGTTTCATATTTGCATATGTGATTTAGGTGTTGCGAACATAAGACGAGAGGTAAGAACCTGCGCAGCACATTGTGTGGTTCCCGGCACCCTTATCACCTTGCATGGTTTAGATAGGCATGTTCATTGCATATATTAAGTCAAAATACAAATTCCGGTGGACCGGGCCGCAATCGGTAAACCCTCATTGTTACTTTGACCTACGGTAGCCGGACTGCAAACCGGACGGATTCCCTATACCAAACAGTCAGCGGGCTAGTTGGGAACGCTGATTGGGGAGAATCCTTTACTGTTTCCGCCTGCGATTCTCCAGGCCTCAACACAACCCAACCCCAAAAATTTTGTTTCTCAGACTTGTATGTGGCTATTCACAAGAGCAACTTGCATACTATATGCGACTGTCTAATACAACAACCTACATACACAGACCTCTGTACGTGACTATGTAGCACAGCAACCCGCGTATAGGAGTAAAATTTTTCAACAAAAGAAAAAATTATAAAGGTCTTCAAACACCACTACAAGTATGAACCAAGACACAACACCACACACTTAATCAAAGCAAAGACTGGGCAAGGATCTATAGAGTTAACCCACAGCAGGCTGGGCTCCCCAATAGAGTTGCCAGTTCTATTGTTCAGGATTAAACACCCTTGTAACATAGGGTCTAGGGTTACCAACTTACTTCTAACCTTGCAGACATTTAGCTTTAATAAAGTACAGAAAGGAAATAGGAAGAAATACTTGACTCACTTGATTACCGATGGTTGATCCAAGCTTGATGTTCTTCCGCTCTACTTCTATCCAAAGCTTTCAGGGATGCACCTCCCTCACCTGCAAAGAAAAAATTATCCAAGTACAATCTTATATATGTATATATGACATGTTAGATAAACAATATATATAGTGCTTAATCAAATATATTCATCAACCATAATACATGAAAGAGACTCAACACAATGTTGGAAGAAGAATTCTCTTTATTAACAATCAGTGAGTGAGATAAGTGAATGACCCAACGCCTGAGACAAGGACTCCTCTGCAACCAAAGGACTCTGAGTTCTACTGCTCCAAGACTTATGAATATATACCAGCAGCATAAATTTTCTCTCCAAAATTTTAATGATTAATGCTCTCCCAAAGGCCTCTATTTATACTTTGGGAAATATAGTGGTTTCGAAGGTTGAGGAGGTTGAGATAGTTGGGGTAGTTAATGATTTGGGCCCAACTAATATCCATTAATTGTGATTTATAATTTTTAATGCCGAATGGAGATGTATGCGACTATTAATATAGGCAACCCGCATATGACACGCGAGTTGCTTAAAGGAAACCTACACATGCTGATGTACATGGGTTGCAATGGAGATAGTCACATACAATACACGAGTTGTCCATGGGAATAGTCGCGTACATACGCGAGTTTCAATGAAATTAGTCGTGTACACCAATCAACACTTAGAAAAATAATATGGTAGGTTGGTTGAAAAGTAAATGCATCTCATGTCATGCCCATCTATAGTGTTTTGGCAATCTTCAATCCTAAATTGTCCTTTTGTGTACCAACATAGGGAATGTCGGCACTTGGATGAAGAAGTTCCATTTGGGTTGATAAGACTATATGCTTTAGTTTCAAAACATGGTTTTTCTTATTTCTCTTAAGATTTTGAGCTTGGTTTTTGAGTTATTATAATAGTGAGCATATTTTTATTTTTTATTTTATAATATTCCTTTTAAATTTACTTTATTTAGTTGTTTTTATAGTTTTAATGGGCTTATTAAGTGTATATATTTCTCAAAGGTTGAAAATATATATCATAAGGTTTAATCAAAGTTTGATTATATAATCTAACCATTTTTTTTTAAGTCTTTTGTCAAAAAAACATTGATAAGATATTCCTGTAGCACAAAGGCAGAAACCGTGAACTAGAGCACTACAAGAAAATCGGGGCACTTAAACATAAAATGAGCTCATTTGTGGTTAAAAATTGCAAATGATGGAGTTTTAACATTTGTTAAAGTGAGATGATACGTGTAAGGACCTTGAAATAATTATAACAAATGTATAAAATAGAGTAAGGATTACACATGTATATTGTAGCTTCCCTGAGTCGCGAAGATTGGAATTTTGTTAAACTTTAATAATAGCACATTTACGGAGTTCATTCTGAGTGAGTGGCGAATTTGATGGGCATACGTGAAGCTGAGAAGATCATGGTAAATTATTAAATAAATTGGGTGTAATCGTGGCTGTCAAAGATGGAACTGTGGAGACCTGTCTATTGTCAATGAGGACAGGGTTGTAAAGTTTCAGCATTACGAACTATCATAGTGACAGGTATGCCATAAGATCTAGAAATTGTTCAATGAATCCTAATTTGTAATAATTGAGGGTTAGTGTGGATTAGGGAAATTGAGAAATTGCAGGCTAGGGAACTAAATTTTCTCAGCCTCTAGTCTATTGTTGTAATAAGATACTTTCGAAATAGTTTTAACTATTTTCTAAAGGAAAGAACGGTTAGAGTTCAGTGCAGAAAATGAAGAGAAGTGGCAAGACTAACAGGGCTGAGCCTTCGGATATGGCATGTCAGAAAAAATTTCCTGAATGTGCAAAATTGTTTAAAAAAGTAGGTTGGTTTAAATATTTTGAGAAAATTGATGGTTATGATTCAGAATTTTCATATGGGTTTGCTTAGGGGTTAGAGAAAGATATAGTCCTATTTAATACCCTAAAGATTGAGTTGACTAGAGAGTTGATAGAAGAAGCTAGTGGTATAGCTGATGAGGGTGAGTTTTGGCTCAAGAAAGTGCCATTTACCTTTAATTCATAGAATTTCATGTTTCCTAATGTTATATAAGATTGGGGCAAGGGGGTGCATATACAGAATTTCAAGTCTGAATGGAGGGAGCCCATTACGATTTTTCAGAGTTATATAACCTGTGAGGGAAGATATGCTTCTATTTTTAAATATCACATTAGGTTTCTACAACACTTAAGTCAAGAGTCAAAGGAGAATCTCCCCTTTTTCTTCCTAAAACGTTTGCAGAAGATGTCAAGTTGGGTAAGAGAGCATCAGGATCAAACTCAACAATCTATCTTCCACCATGGATTGATAAATTGATCATTAGTATTATGCTAAAAAAAAAGGTAAGACTTGGGATTATTTTTTGTTCTGGTCAGGGTTTCAAAGCGAAAAGGAAGACCGGTCCAAAAGAAGACACATGAATAAATCACACAGCATTGTTAAAAAATTAAAGAAGGAGGTCTTTATTGAAGCAGTAGAAGAGACTACTCAAGTGGAGTCTTCAGTACAGAGGATTGAAGAGCCTATATATGTAGAGAAAAATAAGATTGACAAGGATAATCAATTGGAAATATTTGAAGATTTGGAAGAAGTACATGCAATACTCTTAGAACAGAAAGAACAAAAGAAATCAGTTAATCTTGATCTAGATAGCAATGATGTCCAGGAAAATATGGAAGATGTTTTTAATCCTGACAAGATGGAATCAGAGGACATACAAGCTCCCAGTGAGAAAACTAAAGGAAAATCCATGGTTGGATTTATAAGGGAAGGAGTACTAATATCCAATGTAAATTTTCAAGGCAGATCTTATGCAATGTTAGGTGAGTCAACTTGGAGGCCTAAAACGAAACCAAGAATAAGTTAATATTGAATATGAAAAAACTTATGAACCCAAAATTGGCTAAGGAAAAAGTTACTGTGATTGACCCAGAAGATTCCTCATCTCAAGAAAATTTAAAAGAAGATGAAGACCTGTCTGAACAGGTAGAGAATAAGAGAGAAGATTCAATGATTGAGAAGCTTTCTTTAGTGAAGGACACAATTAAAGAGAAGTCCAAATATTTTAGTTTTAAGGGAGATAATTCTAAACAGGTTCCTGTAACAGTAACATACCAGCATAAAGAAGATGATGAGGATATTTTTAAGAAATTAAATATCCCTTGGTTACCAGATGGAGCTTCTTCATTTCAAGAAGGAAAATTCATAGATTCAAATAGAGAAAATCTTCAGAAAAGAGTTAAACAGTACAAGTACCAAATAGATTTTCTGAATGAAACAAATGAAGGATTGGTAATGGAAAATAGAAGGTTAAGAGAAGATCTTGAGGATATTAACATCCATTATCAGGAGTTTATCGTGGTTTCGAAGGAAGAATTGAAGAGGAAAAGGCAGACACAAAACATGTGTGAAGAGTTGGAGCAGAAGATCCAAGATTTAACTCACCAGAATCAAGAACTATCAAAGAGAGTTGAGCAGCAAAGAACCAGAAGAAAAACACAAGCTCTGGAGGGGATAGCACTTTTGGCTGAAGTTGCTAAAGATCTTTAAAGGGCTATTGATGATAGATATCTTTGATAGTCTAACCTAGAAGGTAGTTAATTAGTTAAGTAACTGTTTTTTGGATGTAACCAAGATAAAAGAAAGAAATTAGAATGAGCAAAGGTTCAAATTTTTGTACAAGGGGAGGCTTCCAACTACTGTCTATGGAGCTATGTTCACAAACTCTTATGTATTCTTGATGAATGATTATGATATATATGCAAACTATAAGCCCATATTATTCTATCTGTTGGTTTCATTTCTGATTGGTGCAGTCACTTTGTTGACAAATTCATTTCTTGTTTGAGATTATTATTCATGGAATGCTTGTGAACTGTGGGTGAAACTCAGTATTGTGTTTATGTTTTTTTTGGTTTATATTTCATATATAATGCATCTCAGTCCTTCATTGTTACAGGATTTAGTGTTTGTCTTAGCCTGATGATATTTTTACCCTCTTGTTAACAAATTGTAAAACCAAAACCCTAAAAACCTATTTTACTTAGTTTTATTTTATGAGATTGTGTTGGCTTGTTCTTTAGTAGTTTGAGAACAATTTTTAGCACTAACACTCCCCAAAGCTAGAAAAACTATTGGATGTAAATGGGTCTTCAAATTGAAGAAAGGAGTTGATGGTAATGTTGAAAGATACAAAGCCAAATTCGTCGCAAAATGGTACTCTAGATGGAAGGTATAGGCTATCATGATATTTTTTCACTAGTTGTAAAGCTTGTATCTATTCGTATTGTGTTATCATTAGTTGCATTGATTGATTTGGTGTTAGAGCAACTAGATGTTATTAGATGAAGAGATTTATATGGAACAACCATAAGGTTTTGTACAGGATCACAAAGGTAGATTAGTTTGCAAGCTCAAGAAATCATTGTATGTCCTGAAACAGTCGCCCATGAAATGGTACAAGAAGTTTGATTCTTTCATGGTGAGCCAAGGTTATACTAGAAGTGAGTATGATCATTGTTTATACTTCAAAAAGTTGAATGATATATTCATTATCTTAGTATTGTATGTTGATGATATGCTTATTGTGAGCAAAAGCATGGACATGATGAAAGGTTGAAGGCTCAGATGGATATGAATTTTGATATGAAGGATCTTAGAGCTGCAAAACAAATCTTGGGTAATGAGATACACAGAGACAAAAAAAATTAAGCTCGGTTTTTCACAGGAGAAGTATGTTGAGAAAATACTTGAACGATTCGAAATGAATAAGGCAAAGCCTGTGAATGTTCTTTTGGCTTCCGAATTTAAACTTTCTTCAAGTTTATGTCCTAGTAGTGTTGAAGAAAAGGATTATATGTCTCTTGTACCATATGCCAATACAATAGGATGCTTAATGTATGTAATGGTGTGTACTAGACCTGATATTTCACATGCAGTAGGTGTTGTTAGTAAGTACATGGAAAATCCAGGAAACTTAACATTCAAATGCAGTGAAATTGGTTCTTTGATACTTAAGAAGCACACGTGACTATTGTATCACGTTTAATAATAACAGTGATTCTATATGTGGTTTTGCTAATTCAGATTTTGCAGGTGATTTGGACAAGAGAAGATCTACCTCAAGTTATTTTTTTACTCTTGTAGGTGGAGCTATAAGTTGGATGTCAAATCTTCAAGAAACAGTTGATTTATCCACTATAGAGGATGAATACATTGCTGCCTAGCATGCTTGCAAAGAGGAAATTTGGCTTATGTCGCGTACCCATACCCCATTATCATGCAAAATTAAAAATTTCACCGAGAACCTTTACTGTTCAACGAAACAAAGGGCATGTCCGCAAACCACTTCTCAACATTTCCAACACTATCATGTTCCCTACCGTATTCCATTGATTAGTTCGATGATCTGCCAAGAAATATAACAGAGGAGATCGGACGTTGGAGAGAAATAAAGATGGAAACCAACGATCACAAATGGTTTCGCATCTGGAATCAAATCAACGACTCAGGATCATCTCGCAAAAATTGACGGCATGAAAAAATTGAGTTGGAGGATCAGGAATTGTGGAAATTGAGATACTGCGATCCGGAATCCCGTATCTCGAATTTTTAATTCCCACATCCCGCATGTGGAAATGACTATTGCAGAAATTGAAATTTGCGAAGCCGCATCCCTCATCCCACATCTTGCATCCTGCATCTTGCATGTTGCCGAAAGGTGCATTGCGGAATGAAAACTGTGGAAAGACATAATTCACAAAAAGACATCTTTGCATCCCACATCCCACAATTGCGGAAAGGTAATTGCAGAAGGAAAATTATGGAGGTCCAAATTTGCCAAAGGATGTCTTCTGCATCCCGCATACTCCCTGCAGAATAAACCATTGTGGAAGAAGGTTTTTGCTCCAAAACTGAACCTGCTAATCGAAGTCTTTGAACAAACTTGGCCGTCCAGGCCACATCAATCTGACATTCTAACCTTGCAACTTAGTTTAATAATGCATTGAAGGAAACATGCATAGATGCCTATAATTGCAGTTATTCAAGGAACAATTCATCAATTCAACACATCCAACATGTTCATCATATTCCATCAAGCAATTACAATGTAAGAAATACAATTGCAGAGATTACCATGGACAAGAACACTTATCTTGAGAAGAAATTGTCCTACAACCAGATATGTCGCTTCAATGTTCCACCCAACCATAGGCCAGTGCGCTCATCAATCTCTCAGCAACACTGCCACCCTCGAGCTAGGCATGATTTCCTCAAGGAATAAGGGAACAATAGCAGAATCATACATACCCAAGGGTGCAACAAAACTCATCCAATCTAACACAATTGGTTTTATATAGCTGCAAGGGAAAAAAACCAACAGATGGGTTTCACAGGCAACTCATCAAATCCATCTCATAGTTGGGTTTCATAGACTGTTCATAGTCAAGCCAACATTCACCTTAAGGACCAATCAAGCCAACATATGGGTTTATCAGACTGTACACAGTCAAGCCATCTCACTGCTAGGTTTTTTCAGGCTACCTAGCCAAGCCAACATTCATAGTTGGGTTATCAAACTGTCCATCCAAAGGTTAATCACAAGGTCAAACAAAAAAAGACAAAGCCAATCAAACAGATGGGTTTATGAGGCTACCATCCAAGGCAACAAATGAGTTTATTAGGTTACTAGCCAAGCCATATTTCCACTTAGATTTATTAGGCTTCTAAGGCAATGGACAAGAAGAACTGCTAAGCTAGTGAGATCATCTATAGAGCTAAGAACACCTTCATAAGAAATATCTAGCATGGATTCCCCACTGCCTACACACCCAACACAAGGAACTGTCCCCTTCTCTACTCCATAGTCCCTCAGGCTACACCTTCCCTTCTAGTTCTCTTTAGGATATGCATAGCAGATTCACTAGATAGACTTATCTTATTCTGAGGTTCCACACTAGGTTTATGAAGCACATTCTATGTCTCTCCCATTCGTAAGTATTGTACATAGTTCAGACCCAAACTAGGGTGCACAACACAACACCCACAAGGAGACTCAGCAACACCGGCTTTACTCTGGAACACGAGTAATAGGGTCTTATACACTTTGTAGTTCAAGATAATGTTGCAACACAATAATCATAGTCTCGCCAAGGGAAAAACACTTGAAAAACATGAAGGATACACACAGGAAGAAGTTATCTTCCCAAGAGCTTCCACACGAATGGAGAATAATGATGGATGAGCTAGATGTCTTGTAGCTCCAAAAATGTGAAAATCCAGATGAATACGTGAACGCATGAGCCCAACTCGCATACGGTTCTAGGTGTTTTTCTTTCCCATGAATTCAAAACATGACATTCAAAACTGGGTGTTCTACCAATTAAAATTTTCCCATGCTCTTCCCCTTCCCTGCAATAACTACCCCAACCACATCCTGGCAGAAATAAATGGTTGTGAAGAAAGACAAGAAAAAGGGTAGTTGACACTTTTGATGGGATTTCCCCATGACACATGGCTTTTCCCAAGCTGGTTCAAGGTTAACATTCCCTCCCCCTTATCCTTAGGAAAATCATTCCCCCATCTCATTTTTCATTGCATTGACATAGCTGGTTGTGGGTTTTTCATTAATTTTCATATTTACATGATGTTTGCAAATGTGCTTTCCTTAGCACATAAACCACAGGCATCAATAATGATCACCTATATACCAAACATTAATCAATGACAGGGCCATGGACTTGAGCTCCTTATTATGATTCCATATAATATTTACATCATATACATTAATGCAAACACGGTCAAAACCAGGGTGTTGCATTCCCCTCCCCCTTCAATAGCACTGTCCTCAGTGCTTTACAAAATTGAACAAAAATTCTACACTGGTATCTCCCTCAGTGCTCCGCAAATTCAAACAAAAATGAATGTGCCAATCACATGGCATCTTCTAGCTCCCATGTAGCCTCTTCAGAACTGTAGTACACCCATTGCACTTTTACATGTCATATGGCTCAGTTGCGGAGCCTTGTGACCTTCCTGTCAAGGATGCGCATTGGCTCGATTCAGAACTCTCCCTCAGGTTCCACCTGAATCACATCCCAATTTATCACATGGTTAGGGTCATGTATATATTTCTTAAGCAAAGAAAATGAAAAACATTATGAGTCCTAGTGCTAGCTGGAAATGCAAGTCTATATGCAACTAGCCCTATTCTTTCAAGCACTTCAAACAGACCACAATATCTAGATGACAAGTTGGCACAACTTCCAAGTTTCAAGGAAATTTTACTTTCCCTCACTTTGAGGTAAACATGATCCCCAACAATGAAATCTATGTTCACCCTATGCTTATTAACATATCTTTTTTGTCTATCCGAGGTTACTTTCAGATTCTTCCTAATCTGTACAACCTCCTGCTCCATCTCCTTGAGAAATTATGGACCAATCACGACCTTGTTCACTAGATTATCCCAAGTCACTGGTGTCCTACACCTCCTACCATACAAATCTTCATACCGACTCATCCCCAAGGATGCTTGCTATCCATTGGTATAAGAAAACTATTCCAAGCATAAATAATCTTCCCACTTGGTTGGTTTGTCCATGACATACATGCAAAGCATGTCTTCAAGCACTTGGTTAACTCTCTCTGTATGTCCATTAGTCTGAGGATGGTACATGGTGCTGAAGTTTAGATTTGTACCCAAATATGCAAACAATCCCTTCCAAAAATTGGAAGTGAACTTGACATCTCTGTCAGAGACTATTGCCTTTGGCAATCCATGGAATTTGAAAATCTCCTTCATGAATATCTTTGCAATGTCATCAGTCTTATGCGTAGACTTAACCTATATAAAATGGGTTTCCTTTGTCAAATTTTCCACCACAACCATGATTGAATCATGTTGTCTCCAAGTCATTGGCAATCCTGTAATAAAATCCATGGAAATAAGTTCCCATTTCCATTTTGGAACTGGCAAAGGCTGCAACAAACCTGCTGGGTGTTGATGCTCAACCTTCACCTGCTAACATTTCATGAATTTGGAAATGTATTCAGCCATATCCTTTTTCTTTCCTGTCCAAAAGTACTACTTTATGGCTGTAGCAATTGTCTTCTGATATCTTGGGTGACCAGACTATGGAGCTCGATGGATCTCGTCCATAACAACTCTCCTCAAATCTGCTACATTTGGAATGTAAATTCTATTCTTATAAGTAAGAAGCCCATATTCTTCCAATTTATATCCCTCATACTTCTTTTCAATGATTTGCTTCTGCAACTTGTCCTTTACATGCACGTACAATTCATGTTCAGCAACATGATTAGCAATTTGCTGCCTCAACTCCAATTGGAAAACACTAATGGATTCCACATGCATTTCATGCACCTTCTTGCTGAGTGCATCAGCTACCTTATTCTCTTTCCCCCCTTTATGTGCTTGATCTCAAAATCAAACTCACATAAAAACTCTAGCCATCTAGATTTCCTAGCATTCAGAGTAGCCTGATCAAACAAGTACTTCAGACCACAATGTTCTGTCCTTAGCTCAAATCTTACACCCATCAAGTAATGCTTCCACATCATGAGAGCATGCACTATGGCTGTAAGTTCGAGATCATGAGTAGCATATTTATTCTCATGCTCCTTCAACTTCCTTGACTCATAACATATCACGTCGTTGTCTTGCATAAGGACTCCTCCAAGCCCTTTACCCAATGCATCAATACACACCACAAAATCTTTCTTTGGTTCTACAACTTTCAAGACAAGCGCACAGGTGAGAGGATTCTTCAACTGCTGGAATCTTTATTCACACCTCAATGTCCATTCAAACTTTATTCCCTTCTTTTGCAAGGAAGTAATGGCATGTGCACCTTGGAGAATCCTTCAATGAATCTCATGTAGTATCCTACAAGTCCCATAAAAGATCTTAAATCTATCACGTTTCTTGGAGTAGGCCAATTCATTATGGCTTCAACCTTGTCAGGGTCCACAGATATACCCTCTTTTGAGATAATGTGACCCAAGTATTGAATTCTATCTTTATAGAAGTCACACTTGCTCAACTTTGCATACAACTGATGCTCCCTAAGCAATTGTAATGTCAATCTCAAATGCTCTTCATGCTCCTCATCATTCTTAGAATAGAAAAGAATGTCATCAAGGAAAACAAGAACAAACTTGTCCAAATACCTACTGAGGACACTATTCATATGGCACATGAACATAGTTGCTGCATTTGTGAGACCAAATGGTACCACTAAAAACGTGTAATGTCCATAACTTGTTCTGAAGGTTGTCTTATGAATGTATTCATCCTTGATCCTCACCTGATGGTAACCAGGCCTCAATTCAATCTTGGAAAATACCTTTGGTCCCCTCATTTGATCAAAGAGGTCATCAATCCTAGGAAAATGATATTTGTTCTTTACCATAACTTTGTTCATCTTTCTGTAATCAATACACAAACTGAGTGTACCATCTTTCTTCCTTACAAACAGAACTGGTGCTCCCCAAGGAGAAACAGTTGGCCTGATATACTTTTTCTCCAACAACTCTTGCGGCTGTATCTTCAGCTCTAACATTTTCGATGTACTCATTCAGTAGGGTGTCTTGGACACTGGTGCTACTCCCAACACAAGTTCAATTATGAAATCAATGTCCCTCTTTGAAGGAAGCCCTAGAATCTCATTAGGAAAAACATCCTGCAATACCTAAAAGTCATCCAACCTAGGAGTTTCATTCTCCGCTTCCTCTAAAATATGATTTGCATACAACTGGAAACCCTTCCTACAAATTTTTTTCAATTGCATCATTGAAATATACCTCACATAAATTACCTTTGGAATGCCTCTTACCATTCTCGGGTTCCCTTCTTCATCCATACATTCAAAAGTCTTATGGTAACAATTAGGATTTACCCTGTGAGCTTCTAACCAATCCATTTAAATGAGAACATCATAGGAACCAAGGGGTAGAACATTCAGATATACACAAGTAACCCATCCATTCATCACCAATGGACATTTATCTACCACTTCACTAAACTTTCTCTTAGTTCTAGTCGCTAGATGAACTAACCATGATTTGCTATGCCTTACTTTCTTGAAAGCACAAATCTCCACTAGAAGCAATGCAATTATGGGTAGAAGCAGGTTCAATCAAAATTGAAACAGATTGCTCAAAAATCTTACCTGCAACTTCAACTACAGTCGACTGGTGGTATTCCTGGAGGTCCTCCAGTGCTGCTTAAATCCTAGGGATGGCCCTCACTACTTGACCCACTGTTTCTGGTTCTTGAAAGTTGTAAGCTAGCCTTGCACTCTCATTGTTGAGTGGACAATTCCTGCACATGCAGGGTCCTCCACATCTCCAACATTGGAGTGGTTCTTTGATCTGCTATCAATCTCTTGGATTTTATTCCACCACTCTAGCTAGCTGCTTCTCAGCTTGGGATGGTTGCATCTGCTGATTCCTGAAGTTAGAAGGTTTGAAACCTTTCTTCCTTTGTTCAGTCTTCTCATTCTTTCTGTCCTTCCATGTCTTATGATAGTCAAGTTCTCCTATGATTTGTTCATAGAAATACTTGGCTTTCCTTATTTCCTATTCCAGAGTTCTAGGTTCATAAAACTCAATTATGTCTTTTTAATACTAAGGAAATCGACTCAGGAAATGCTGGATTTTCACCTTCTCATCCTTGATATACCCGGCATATCTCAACAATTCCAAGAACTTGTTTGCATACTCTTCCATGGTCTACTATCCCAATCTTAGCACATGAAATTCTTTGATCTTGTCATCATAGTACCTGTCAGAGTGGTATTTCTACTTGAAATGCTTCTGGAACTGTTTCCACACAATTTTCCTTTCATTAATCTTCTTTACTTTCCTGAAGTGCTCTCACCATATGGATGCTCTTCTAGTCAAATTGAAGATGGCTACTCTAGCTTTCATATTTCCTGAATATTCCTGAACTTGGAAATATTTCCTCATTCCAAGAAGCCAAGATTTAGCTTCTTGACCATTCCTTATCTCACCATTGAAGATAGGTGACCTCGCATTCTTAAATTCATCACGATAATGGTTCCGACAATGCCTCTTCCTCTAATTCTCATGAGAATAGGAACTTGAATCGCTAGTGGATCCTTCAGAGTCAGATGACCCACTAGGAGATATCTTTCTCCTTCTAGTAGTGCTCCTACTGCCACCTCTGATGTTCAAACCCACCTTAATGTTCAAACCCCAAAGTTCATCCACCTCTGAATATCTATCAGACTTTGTAGCATGGCTACATTCAGCTAATTCTTCTCCTCCTGAGCCTTAACCAACCTTTCATTATCTTCCCTATAGCTTTGCATCTCCACCCTAAGGCTTCTCATGGTGGATGAAAAATATGGGGGAGTTTCCTGAAACCTCCTTCCATTAGACTCTGTCTCAGCATTTCCAACTCAGAAATTCCCCCCCATAACATCCTCCTTGTGCTCAAAGGGATCCTGTGCATCATTCATGTTGTAGGTTCTCATGGCTGAGCCAATAACCCACTATTCCAATATGCACTATGACTTTGTGAAATGAGTTATCAAACACCATTTGTTAGATACAAAATAATTCAAAATTAAAACCATTTACTTACTGTCACCTGGCCTATCTAGGGCCAATGCTATAACCAACAACTCTGTTGACTGTTCAACCCGATCCTTTTAGGCCCAACGCTGATACCACACTATAGTGTCGGCTCAATTATGTAGATACCACTCTGTAGCATACTACAATGCTGGTATCCGAGGATATTCTTATTCCTTGCATTATCCATACTATTCCATGTAGGCCCAATGCTGCAACTAGAAGCTCTGATACCACTTTGTAGTGTACTACAGGGTTCATATCATAGGATGTTCTTATTTCCTCTAACTATTCGTCCTGTCCCATCTAGGCCCAATGCTACAACCATAAGCTCTGATACCACTATGTCAAGTTCCCCTACCCCATTATCACACAGAATTAAAAATTTCATCGAGAACCTTTACTGTTCATCGAAACATAGGGCATGGCCACAAACCACTTCTCAACATTTCCAACACTATCATGCTCCCTCCCATATTCCATTGATCAGTTCAATGATATACCAAGAAATATCTAATAGGAGATCAGATGGCAGAGATAAATAGCGACGGAAACCAACGATCACAAATGGTTCTCCATCTGGAATCAAATCAACGACTCAGGATCATCCCGCAAAAATCAACAACGTGAAAAACTAGAGTTGCGGGATTAGGAATGGTGGAAATTGTGATACTTCAATCCCGCATCCTGCATCCTGCATCTTGCATTCCACATTGCCACATCCCACATGTGGAAATGACCGTTGTGGAAATCAAAATATGTGAAGCTACATCCCACATCCTACATCCTGCATCTCGCAAGTTGCGGAAAGGTGTGTTGCATAACAAAAAATGTGGAAAGGCATAATTCAAAAAAATACATCCTTGCATCCCGCAATTACATAAAGGAAATTGTGGAGGTCCAAATCTGTGAAAGGATGTCTTCTGCATCCCACATCCCTCCTGCGGAATAAACCATTGCGCAAGAAGGTTTCTGCTCGAAAACTTGACCTGCTAATCGAAGTCTTTGAACAGACTTGGCCATCCAAGAAAACATCAATCTGGAATTCTAACCCTAAAACTGAATTTAACAATGCATTGAAGGAAACATGCATAGATGCATATAATTGCATTTGTTCAAGGAACAATTCATCAATTCAAGATATCCAACATGCTCATCATATTCCATCAAGCAATTACGATGTAATAAATACAATTGTAGAGATTAACATGGACAAGAACACTTATCTTGAGAAGAACTTGTCCCACAATCAGCTATGTCATTGCAACGTTCCACCCAACCATAGGTCAATGCGCTCATCAATCTCTCAGAAACACTTCCATCCTCGAGCTAAGAATGATTTCGTCAAGGAATAAGGGAACACTAGTAGACTCATACATAGCCAAGGGTGCAAAAAAATAATCCAAGACAACACAGTTGGGTTTATCATGATGCAAGAGAAAACAAACCAACATATGGGTTTCACAGGCTGTTCATAGTCAAGCCAACATTCACCTTAAGGACTAGTCAAGCTATTAGATGGGTTTATCAGACTATACATAGTCAAGCCATCTCATTGCTGGGTTTATTAGGCTACCTAACCAAGCCAACATTCATAGTTGGGTTATCAGACTGTCCAGCCAAATATTACTCATAAGGTCAAATGCAACAAGACACAGCCAAGCCAACATATGGGTTTATCAGGGTACCAGCCAAGCCATCTTTCCAGTTGGGTTTATCAGGATTCTAAGGAAATTGGCAGGAAGAACTACTAAGCTAGTGATCTCATCTACAGAGCTATGAACACCTTCAAAATACCTATCTGGCCTAGATTCCCCACTACCTACACACCCAACAAAAGGAAATGTCCCCTTCTCTGCTCCACAGTTCCTCAGGCTCCACCTTCCCTTCTAGTGCTCTTCAGGATGTGCATAACAGGTTCACGAGCCACTCTTTTCTTATTGCAAGGTTCCACACTAGGTTTATCAAGCACATTCGTCGTCTCAACCATTCCTAAGTATTGTACATTATTCAGAACCAAACGAGGGTGCACAACACAACACCCACAAGGAGACTCAGCAACACTGGCTTTACTCTGGAACATGAGTAACAAGGTATCATACACCCTGTAGTTGAAGATAACACTGCAACATAGCAATCACAATCTAGCCAAGGGAAAAACACTTGCAAAATGCAAAGGATACACATAGAATAACTCAACTTCCCAAGAGCTTCTGCGTGAAGGGATAATAATGATGGATGCGCCAGACGTCCTGCAACTCCCAAAACATGAAAATCCAAACAAAGACGCGAATGCATGATCCCAACTGGAATATGGTTCTGGGTGTTGTTCTTTCCCATGAAGTCAAAACATGACATTCAAAACTGGGTGCTCTGCCCAATTCGAATTTACCCATACACTTCCCCTTCCCTGCAATAACTACCCCAACAACATTCTAGCAGAAATAAACGGTTGGGAAGAAATACAAGAAAAAGGGTAGTTGATAGTTTTGATGGGATTTCCCCATGACACATGTTTTTTCCCAAACTGGTTCAAGGTTAACATTCCCTCCCCCTTATCCTTAGGAAAATCATGTCCCCATCTCATTTTTCATTGCATTGACATAGTTGGTTGTGGGTTTTTCATTAATTGGCATATTTACATGATGTTTACAAACATGCTTACCTTAGCACATAAACCATAATCATCAACCATGACCTCTTATATACCAAACATTAATCAATGACAGGGCCTTGGCCTTGAGCTCCTTGTCATAATTCCATATAATATTTACATCATATACATTAATGCAAACGGGGTCAAACTGGGGTGTTACAGCTGAGAGGTTTGCTAAGAGAAATTGGAAGGTTGCAGAACAGTGTGTCTATCTTTTGTGATAGTCAAAGTGATATTCATTTGGATACAAATCTTGTTCATTATAGTAAGACTAAACATGCTGATGTAAAATATCATTTTTTAAGACAATCCATTAGTGAAGGTGGAGTAGATCTGAAAAAGGTCCATACTCAAGAAAATTGTGCAGATATGTTCACAAAACCAGTATTGTTAAAGAAGTTATGTTGGTGTGTAGCTTCTCTTGGTTTGGAAAAAAAGTTATAAATAGTCTTGGTAAAAGTATTTGTAAATTTTTTTGTCAAGGTGGAGATTGTTAAATGACAACTAAACTAATGTGTTTATGGGAGGTTTCTCATTACAGGTGTTTACAGGAAGTTTCTTGTAATGGGCATAACTGGCAATGGTTTACTCATGTAACTAATTTCATGAATTATATAGTGCATGGTTGGGATATGTAATGTAGTGATTCATCTATGAGGATGAGACCCATCATTTAATCTCTCCTTCTTCATTAATGAGATTCAATACTTTGTTCGCGTGGATGTTTTCCCTCAGGGGTTTTACCACATCAAATCACGGTGTTTTGTATGGTGTTGTTCATTGTCTGATTGTCTAGTGTGTCTCTGATTATTAATAAACCAAAGGTAAATGTCAAAAATCATGGAAAAGTCACTCATATTTTAAACTATCAATTGCACCAACTAAACATATGTCAATGGAAGTAAAAAATGGAAAATGAAGCAAAGCTTAAACAAATAGTGCTAATAAAGATTTAAAAACTAAAACCGTGTATAAAATCATACCAGAGTCAATGGAAAAATGAAACTAAAATCCAATTAAAACTCATAGCAATGTACATTTTGATTGAAGAAAATATTTAAGTCAAATGAAACTATGATAAGTGTTATGGTTTTGAAAAAAAAATCAGGTAAGTATCATGGTAGAAAACTAATTTATATTAAGAAGCATGGTAGAAACGTAATTTGAATTAAGAATTTACTTGTTGGAAACACACACACACACACACACACAAACACACATAAACAAGATTCTACACAAATGTGGTGGGTACATATTTGCTTGGAAACATTCATGTTTAAAATGAAGCAACAAGGAAGGACATAGTTCACTCTCAATTAAAAAATTGTCAAATAAATTTTACTGGCCTTACTTATACAACAACCCAACCCTCCCATCCTCAATTTTATTCCTCAATATAAAAATGTTGATGCAAAAATTTGGCAATGCTAAGAGAATAGTTTCGTCGTACATTATCATCTACTTTTAATAAAGAGAAACCAACTTAAACATTAAATCAACAAATGTAATGCCGCGATGGTAAGCCCTAGACACATGTGCTATTGTTATTTGATTATTATGGTGGAACTAGGTGTCTAGACTATGGACTATGGACATTATTATTATTATTATTATTACTACTACTTACCTATAGTTAAACTATAACTCCGAAGGGAAAACATACCATCCAAAGGTATTATACATTGAGAAATTATTATTGGCCTTGCATGCTTAGAGCTTCCTTTAGGGGATAAGTCTTTGGTTTCTCCCTTTAACAAAGTCAAGGCCCCTAAACTCATATCTAATGCTCAAAACCTCCTAAATGTTATGGCATCCTCTCTTTGAGGCTAAGAATATCCCAGGCTAGTGATGTCTAATTCTTCAAAATATTGTTCATGGATCTAGATACCTCAAAGATTCCTTTAGGGAATAAGGGATGTAATTCGTTCCTTAATTATGTATAGATACTCAAGATCCATAACTACTATTCAAAACCATATAATGGCATAGAAATCCATACTCAAACACTAAATACACTCTCAAGAATAGATGTGTGTTTGTTCAAGTAGTTATTTTTGGTTGTGGATTCTTAAAAGGTTTTTTCAAGGATTAAAACCCAATTTTCCACCATTAAGCATGTCTAGGGAACACAATACCCATACCAGGTTCTAAAAAATCTAACGACATTAATATCCCCACTTAAATGAATAATATTCTCTGTTAAGGTCACATGTGGTGGTTGTAGGCATTGATCTTAGCCAAAGATGCCTAAAATTTCCTTTCGAACCTAATTGCCACTCTTTTCTCCCCAACCATGTCCAAGGTGTTAATACCTATAATTAGTATTAAAATTGTCTATGTACCATAAAAAACCCCACTCAAAGGAGAAAGATATCGTGAAAAGGTCTATGGTAGTTGTTCAACATGTATTTCTTGGCTATATATACCTAGAAAGCTTCCTTTCGGGCATAAGGCCCAATTTCCATTCTTTAACCATGTTTAGGGCCCCAACACCCATACTAATGCTAAAAAACATCTTAACGATGCCCATATTTTGACTATCAGGACAAATATCCCCTCAAGAGGTTCAGTTTGGTGGTTGGAGACATCATTGTTTGACCTTTAAGTCTACAATTTTCTTATATCTCCCATTGCATGAGCTTCCTACACCAAGCCTGGTTAATACCTCAACACATAAACATAGTTTTTAAAAAACTCTTAGTGGTGACCATATCTCCTCTTGGTGGAAAGGGATACCCTCAGGAGATCATGTGTGATTTTTCAATGCGATGTTGTTGGACCTACCTACCCATATCCCAACTTGGAGGAAAATGATACTCTTAGGAGATTGAGAGTGATGATTCAATGTGTTTTTCTTGAAGTATGCCTCCTAAAAGTTTGTTTTATATACTGTCTATTTTCTGCTCTTATCCATGTATATGGTCCCATGACCCATCCAAGTTGGTTCTAAAAACCTTTTATGGTGCCATGTTACAACTTAGAGGCCAAATATCCTACATAGAGGCCATGTGTGGTAGTTTAAGGTTTTATTCATGGCCCTTGAGTTTCAAAGGTTACATTTGAGGACTATGTATAATGTTTCATCACTCTATCTTGGTTTAGGCCTCAATACTTGCACATAGTTCTCAAAATACCATAATGGTTCCAATATTATTGAAGGTGAAGGATCTCGTTTAGAGTCCATTTGTGTTTGTCCAAGGAATTGTTTTTAGCATTGGAAGCACAAAATATCCCTTTAGGGACTAAGGCCTAGGTTCCCTCCATCCACCATGTTCAAGGCCTTGTGAATAATACCTTGTGCTCAAGACTTCATAATTGTGTTCACATCACCATTTTGAGGTCAAAGATCCCCTTGAGAGTTCATATGTTTTATCTCAAGGAATCATTCTTGGGACTAATTTCCATTAATATGCGTTTAATGGAATAGGATAAGAAATTGTCTACCAACCATGTCCAATGCCCTAAGACACATACTTTGGGCCAACTATATGCTAGACATGTTAATGTGTGGTTGCTCAAGGCATTGATATTTAACCGAAATGCATATAGCTTTACGTTACGAAATAAGGCCTAACTTTCCTTCCTCAATCATGTTCTAGGCATAGAGACTCATACCTATTATACAAAATGTTATAATGCCACTTGTATCCCAACTTGAAGGCGAGGATAATCTTGATAGGTCTGAGGTGGTGGTTTGAGGTATTGTTGATGGCCATGAGTACGCATAATATTTATTTGGATTCATATCCCCACATTTAATCCCCAAACCATGCCAAATTCCTTGAAATCCATACACACTACTCAAGATATTCCAATGGCTCCCTTAGCCCCACTCAAAATAAAACGATACCCTTGAGATGTGCTATGTTATAACTTGAGTTTTTGCTCTAAGACTTAGATAATTAGAATCTTCCTTTATGGCCTAATTTTTAGGTTCTCTCCACCAACCTTGCTCTCATATCCAAAACCCATACATAATGTTAAACAAATTCTTAGTGTCATCAACATCCCACTATTAGGTGAAGGGTATCTTTCAGAGGTCATTTGTGGTGGGTTAAGGTGTTGTTCTTCGACCACTATGCATAAAAGTTTATTTTAGAGTGTAAAGCCAATATTTTATTTGTAGAGCATGTTCATAATCCTAAGACCTATATCTACCATTCAAAGCTTTCTAATGTAATTAATATCCCCACTAAGAGGTGAAATATTCCCTTGATAGGTCATGTGTGGTGATTCAAGCCATTGATATGGGCCTTGTGTGTATAGAATGCATCTTTATGGTCAAAGGCATAAGTGTTATCCATTTACCATTTCAAAGGCATTGAGATCCATGCTTATTGCTCGGTTTCTCCTAATGGACTTGGTTTCCCAACTCATACATCAACGATAGTCTTAAACGGTCTTGTATAGTCATTTGAAGTGTCTTTCTTGACCATGACTATAAGTGGATTCGTGTTCAAGCAATATTAGTAAGATCATTGGTAATTGATTAGTGGGTTTGTGATTCAGTCATTCATGGTTATAAAGTGTGTTGATTAGGAGGTCAATCATAATGAGATTAATAGATTAGTGGTTAGAGTTATTTGAATTAAAAGATAAGGACAAACACAATAAAAAATCTAACTTTGAAAGATAGCCATGTAAGAGATTGATATAGTATACAATGGTAACCACAAAAATTAATTAGATCAATAAATATGTCACATCTAATACATCCTAGATGAATGCTAATGATAAATTAACATTCAATTTTCAATTTGTATTTTTATTAGTTAATTTTAACTATAACATTGTCCTTTGGAAATAAAGGACAAATAGAGTTGCCAAAACACACCACATCAATTTGGAATAAAAATGTATACAAACTGTGATATTAACTAAAACATTTAACTTAATTTTATGTATTTTATGAATTTTAATATTAAAAATCATTTATTCATTATTTTTAAATAATCAAATTGTATTTTTATATATAAGATTATTGTCAATAAATTCATTAAGGAAAATGCCGAGGAAATTTTAGATTAAGTAAATTATGTTTTTTTGTTAATTAAAATGCTTTATTTTAGATCATAAACATTTATTGTTATTAATTACTTTAATTAATACACTTTTACTCATACTTTTGTTTAAATTTAACTAAGATTAAGAGATTTCTATTGTACCATGAGAAGGTAGAAAACTAACAAAAACAGGATTCTAATTAAAAGCGTGCAAACTCTCATCACAATAACATGAAATTAGCCTTTTTAGGGTCAAATCACATATTCAAACAATAATATTTTTTTCTTCCAAAGAAAAAAATTGCTTTCTTATCACTGAATAAACATGGACTTCCCTTCCGAGGCATACATAAAGATCGCCAAATCAGTCCTTAACTCACCAAGAAAGGCATACATAAGTTGCCACATGACATACATAAAGATCACCATGAAGGCATACAAAAATATCACCCAGATGGTTCATGAATTGCTCTTTCGAGGCCTAAACAAGAATTGTCCCATGAGTTATGTAAGCTCATAACCTTACATATTGATTTACCAAAGTATTATCTGCATATTCTTTTACCTCCATTAACCTTGGAGGGAGAAACAAAGCCTCTTTGGACTGTTTGTCTGCGTTAACATTTAGTTCTCTGTAAATATGTTGGAAGTAAATTGACTCAAAATTTTCCATTTGATCTCTGATTGCTCTTAACAAATGCTGAAAATGTGGTGCATTTATCTGTAGCTGTCCATTTTCCCAATCTATAGTCATTTTAGAGTCTCCAAAGAGATGAAGGTTTCAAACATGATTTTCTGATGCTATTCGAAGGACTGACCATAAAGCTAATAATTCTGCTTTGTTGTTTGTGCCCTGTCCTAGAGAAAAAGTAATCTTTTTCTTTTTTGTTTCATTCAGGAAAAGAATACCTCTTGCTCCTCCCAAGGGAGGTTCCTCTTGGTTTTCTCCATCAAAGAAATCCCAAGGAGTGTTTTTGTCTATGTTCGACGGTTTGAGCACTCTTCTTGGTTTTTGTTTTGGTACCTTCTGATGTTCCATTGCCTTCTGCAAAAGCACATTAACTGTTATTTCTGAGGAAGTCCAAATGTTTTTGAATATTGCTCTATTCCTTGTTTCCCATAAAGTGAAAACAAAAAGGTCCGGAAGCACTTCATGTTGACATACCCTTTCATTGCTCCACCAATTTTTCATTATGTGCTCTAGAGATTCCTCATCTTTTGTGCTTGTGGAGGGGTCCAGCTTGTTAATAACTTGTTTCTACACTGTTCCTCCATAAGCGCAATGGAAAAAATGATGAGAATTTTATTCACTTTCAGCTTTGCATAGACTACAATATCTAGGTCCATTGAATCCACGCTTGAGAAGCATTTCCTAGGTCAATAGTTTGTTGTTTAAAGCCAACTAGAGTGTTATCATTTATTTTAGAGGGGCATTAGTATTCCAAACTCTTTACCACCACTAGCAGTCTGTCGCCTGTTATTCTAAATAGAAATCTGCTTCGTAACCCAACTTTGCAGAGAACTTCCCATCTTTGTTATTCCAAGTCCACTTTAATTTGTCTTGATCCTCTTCTAGGTGGATAAAATTTGCTCTGAGTTGTTTGATGTAAGAGTTCCATGAAGGTGCATCAATTTTGGGTAGTTCCAGATCTAGTGCTGACTTCCAAACCGTTCCTCTCTGGTTTTGATATGTGTAAGAATATTCAACCAATAATATATAAGATAAATCTATTTTATTTAAATTTTAAATTATAAAATACTAATTCTAAAGTTAAATATTAATATATAAATTTAATTTACAAATTAATTGAAACTAATATGTTTTTAAATACCTAACCGATTACATAATACTGTTCTTTTGGCAAGTATATTTTTATTGATTGTCAGTATTAAAAGGAGTAAGTATTTATTTTTTTAAATAGTATTAAAAATGGATAATTTAACTGAATTAATCATGTGAATTTATTTGTTTAAATAGTGTAAAAATAAGAAACCGAATTGGTTGGGATTGTAACGTAAAAACTCATAAATTAGTCTTGATCATTTATTTGAATGAAAAAAATTATGAATAATTAATTCAAATTATAATTTACAAAATAATTATTTGTGAAATGGCTATGTTTATTGTGAAAATACTCATAACTAAATAATACATATATGATGCCCATGTGAAAAATAATTATTAGCACCACCTTATGGTACTTTCCTACATGACATTTCTCTTAATATACATGAGTAAATACATAATTTCTAATAAACATTTACACCATATTAATACCACAAAATATAAGTGGTGCTAATACCACCACATTAACACCACAAATTATAAGTGGTGTTAATACCACCTCCTTAACACCAAAAAATTGTAAGTGGTGCTAATAGCACCACTTTAACACCATAAACTTTAAGTGGTGCTAACTTGTGGTGATAAACGATAGATTTTCTTATTGTGGGCAGACTCGACACCTACATCGTGGATTCCACAAATGAATTGCACACGACTTTTCCCATCCTAGCGACTAATTATTAAGTCTTTAAGTCTTTCTTTATGATGGAATAGTCAACAAATTACCATCTAAACACTTACCATTACTTATTCATATTGTATTTAGTAATATTCATATACTTTTACCATACCTTAAGACATGGAAATTGTATTTAAATTTGGAGTTATCTAGATTATTTTTATCTTAGATAATTGTATTTTTTGGAGGGTGAGTTTAGTTGGAAGAGGGTAAGATGATTTCATTGTTCGAATTGCAATTTTAATTGTAGAAATGATTCAAAAAACTAAAATTTTCATTTCAATAATTTGTGTCTAATTTTAACAACAAAATTCACAAATTAAATGATACAAATAGACTAAACTTTAGCTTACTCTTTTAAACTAGACTTCACTCACAACGTCATAAATGCCCAGACATAACATGATGATGTTGGAACGGAGAAGGATGGTTGGAATTTTAAATTAAACAATCTTATAAGACATTTTAGTGAAGAAATGTGATTAATATCGAATTCTGACTGTACTTGAAAGGAAAATCGCCTTGTCCATCCGTGAAGAGGTGTCACGCTAATTTCCTTCTCCGTCCCATACGAGGAGAGCAATTGCAACAAGGGGGTAAAGAAGAACAATGGTAAGCATTGCAATGGGAAGACGAAAACCACATATCCTCATGATTTTCTCTTCTCTTTTGTTTAAGGAGATAAAATCTTAATCATTGGCGATTTCAAGTTAATTACAGAGGAAAACGACAATAAACGGTTTCTACAATTACATTAAGAAGACGAAGGATTTGGAATTGGAGAGAGAGGAGGCGTGGTAAACGACATGGAATTGCATTGCATAAGACTTCAAAGTTCACACTCAAGACACATGATCATAGGTGAAGAGGAATCCATGCTAAGAAGTTTATGTGCTCAAGAAATACTCTCTGCAACCTGCATAAAGAAAAACTAGGAGAAAATCTTGTAAGCTCAATTCAAGATCATTCTTCAGAGAGATAGGAGACTAGATGTGCTTTGATGTAGAGAACGAATAGCTCCTCAACTCTTTTCAACTTAATTAACCTTTCACTCTGATATCATGTAGAAATAAAATCTCTAATACCATAAATAAATTGAGGATTAATACAATGTGTAAGCATGGGACAAAGATCTAGCTACAAGATAATTCTCAAAAGAATGCACAAGGTAAATAGAAAGAAGAATAATAATACTGAATCACATGAAGAAGTGAAGAATGAATAATTTATTATTGATCAAATTGATTGATAATTTTTACAATAGTAATACATGGCTTATAAAGGAAAATAGAGTTGCTAGAAGACAACTCATTCAGGCTTACTAAATGTGATAAACTCCCATAGGTGACTAAAGCACTGTCCAACTATGTCAAGTACCTCACGAATTAGCTAAAGCATGACTGAGTTTTCATGAGGGATGGAAAAACATGTTAATCATGGAATCTAGAGAGAAAATCATGGATGATGGGTTGACAACAAAACATAGTAGTTTTTGCAGTTGAGTAACTTTACCTTAGCCATTGAAAAGTAGGAATAAAGCAAGATAAATACATAATCTATAGGAAGGTGCAATTACTAAATATGGTAGTCAATAAAGTGGGAAATATCGAACCAAAATCAGGATAAAGGCCCCTCGTGGGGTATATATGGCAAGTGTTGACCAAGTGGTGCAAGTGGATTTCAACTATCTAGGCTAGTGGATAGGAAAGTATCTAGAAATAATTAAATATTGTTATCCTAAGTATGGAGTGGGTTTATAATATCCCAACAACGAGGGACATCTCTCTACCAAGAAATTCCATTTTTCAAGAGATATTCTTCAAATTGTCAACTCATATATTTTCCACCACTGTTAGATCTTGAACATTTGATGGGTCAAGTACATTGATTTTCATCCAATGCCATAAATTCCTTGAATATTTTAAATACATGAATATTATTCTTCAATAAACACAACAAATTTGAGCCTAAAATCCCATAGATGTCATGTCTGACATTTGACAGACACACGTCTGTTTTTTGACAAAACCATTTTTTTTGTCGTCGGTGGGAATTCGTTAGTTGTTCAACTACTTTACCAACCCCGTTGACATTTTGACAGAGCTTCATCCTATTCCAGAGAAGTCTTATATCAATATTTTGTCTAATTTTTATGTCCATGGTCGTCTATTTTTCGATCCCAGTCTGAAACCCAGTCGAAATCTCAACTGCCTTACATCTTATATCAGGGAAGTCCTTACATCCATTTTGTGTTGAATGTGCGATGGACAATCGTCGAATTTCCGACATCCCGAACGAAATTGCCGTTGGATGTAAGCCGTTGAATGCATGACATTGTCGTCGAATATCAATGATGTGAGTCGGATATCCAACAGATAGTTACTATTGGAACTGTAGCAGCATCATTGGATTGGAAGGGTATCTGAAGGCGGCTGCCTCTCCTTGGCTTTCAAAAAACCAACGATCAAGTATAAATTAATAAAAAAATAACCCTTTCAATTTCGATTTGGAAGAGGCGGTCGATCCATAGCTGGAGAAATTGGTGCTTCTGGTTCTTCTTTTTTTGAAACCATAACTTGTGGCAAGAGATAATAATGAATTTATTTAAGGAGAAATCAGAATAAAATATTTTGAATCATAGAATTATAAAATATTCAGGGCTATTATATTGTTTTGTAAGGTCATTTCCTCGTACTTGTATCTTTCATTTTCTGGTGAACTTATATTGAAGTTCATGTGTATTTCCAATAGGGAAAAGCCTGAAATGAGTGATGTTTTATCATATTGAGGCCTTTTCACTCCACATCTGAACTTAGGCTATGTATGGCAGCTATTCTTGAATATAAATTTGTCTTTCAACTACATGTATTCAAGTTTGAATATCTATCTAATAGATTGACATGAGTATTTGACATGGTATTTTCATCTTTGTAGCATATATACATGGCTATAAAACACATACTACAAGTCTGTTATAGTCTGAAGAGGCCTGTCATAGATTGGTATTACTTGCACCATAAGTGTGGTCTAGAATAAGGAAGCACATAAACTGACTAAATAAAGGTCAGACCCAAATAATGGCATTCCCATTAAATCATTTCACATATTTCTTCATATTAAAAAATGGATGAAATTTTCAATCTTCCTATAACCAATTTTTATGTTGCACATTCAAAACTATAAAAGAAACCAGAACATTTTATGAAATTCGTCTTATCAATTCAAATCATTGTACAAAATCAAGAAATCCTACATAGAACAAATAACAAATCTAAAATGTAAAGAGTGAATACCATGTTTTTTGGCATCAATGGAGTCACAAGTAATAATTGTTGTGACTGTTTCAGATCCAACACCTCCATCTTTTAAACCTTAGTAGATAACTCCAGTAGAAAAAAAGAGTAAAAAATATCTTAAAAACTAGCAAAGGTTATGCAACACAACTTACAGATCAAAGAAACTTAAATAGAGTTTTCAATACTATGGTGTGCGAGGTCGTGCAGTGGTTTATCAAGAATTCCTTTGTCATATTGATTCTACTTGTATAACAAATAGCATTCCCTTTAGAGGAAACTAAACTTCTTGGGGAAATTTGTTGACTTGTTGTAGATGGGCCATTGTCTAGTGATACAAAAACATTTGGAATTGTACCATATACTAAAGCATATTTTCATCCATCAATAGAAGAAACCCCACTTATTAGTGTGCATGCCCTTCCAATAGACCCTTGTCCTTTCCAAACTAGGATTCAACTTGTGTTCATCCCAACAACATTTTCCATGTTCAATTAAATGATACATTTGCATGTTATTCACAATACCACCCCATACAAGAGGATAAATTGTAATGGTTCATATGTAATTTTCAATTCTATTTTATCCACTCCTTGAAATCTTATTTGATATTACAAGTTGGGAGAGACTTAGAGTTGAATCAATTTCAAACCTGCTAGTAGGTCTTGGATTAGATAACCTTTTAACAATATTATATTGCTCGCTGCATTTTTTTTTACCATTTCCACTAACTCCCCCCAAACACCTGCAAAGACAAATCCACCCTTAAGTGCTTGGATATCACATACAGAAGCATAAACACCTAGGCCTTTACAATAAATTTTCTTCATCATTTGACATATTGAGGAACAAAGCATTGACATCTTTTAGATATTTTTATCGGTGTTTTGGCCACAAAGGATCGGTTTTGGATAGTCGTGGGTGTGCCTTAGTAGATTCTAGGCATATTAAGAACCTTAAAATATCACCTATAGGAACATTAGGTATGGAACAGTATCAAAGAAGAACGCTAGGAAAGTTTGGGTATTTAATCCTCAATTTGGGCATAAGACAACCATTTAAAAAGGAGAAAATAAAAAATATCATGGTAGATCTAAGAATCCTAAGCACTATAAATAATAGTTCCAACCCTAATCTCTAATGTTGGGCACTTTTTAACCTTAAATCAACAACCATATTAGATTCTTGAGCCAGATATGTGGTTAATACTACGATTAACCTTAATTTTTGGCATGCATATGGGTTGCATCAACCTTCCAATAGTTGTAAAAAACAGTTTCATGGGTAAAGCAATAATAAATATACCCTTAAGTTAGTAGTTTGGAGCATGAGAAACCTCAAACTATGAATATTGTGTGAAGTAAAATGGTTAATGAATCTACAATTTTTGAGATCAATGAGAAGACAACAAAGTACATAAGCTTTCTTAGATTTTCCATAGCATAATTTAAAGGGATTTCCATATAAATATAGGTTGTATTCAACAGTAATTTAAGAAAAGACTTTTTTAGTACTCACATCATCACACTAAAACCATACTTAAGGAATATGACGACTAAAGATATGTTTGTGGACTATTTTCACCTTCCAGTGGCTATGGAAAGGGAATGATAGCCGATTTGTATTATATTGAGAAAGTGTGTCGACCTTTAAGGTACCTGGTCCCTCATAGTGTGTCATGTTTAGAATAACCACCCTTGGAGAGGGTTTTTTCCATCTTTATGAACCCCGTTTATGTAAGGGTTTCGGAAGGCTGATTCAACCTTGAAGAGGTTTTGTGCTCATACGCATTTTTATAACTCAAAACAATTACAAGGAGTCTTAGAATTGTGCATATTTCTATGTTTGAAGGTACAAAACAACATTGATATATTTGGAACTATGCAACACAAACTATATGCAACCATTAATAATTTCATTTCATTTCAAATCACGCTCAACATTGCAATAATTGGAACTAATTTGGTTGTTTCTATTTCATTTTACATAATGAAACATGATTCAAATTTTGGGAGAAGTGATAAGAAATTTTCAATGAATGTCAAGATTGATGGTTATTATAAGAACCAAGGTTTTGGGTACATGGAGATAGAAATAGATATGTTTTGGATCTATACAAATCTCTAATTAATAGTTGGACTTTGAGCTGCAATACTTGTGTTGGAGTCCCTCTTCATACAAGTCGAATTTTAGACTCTAAAATTCCAAGAGAGGTACAAATCAAATTCACCAGGAGGTGCTCAATTCATGAGAGAGATGTTACAATTAGAAATTTAAAGTTACATATGTATAATAAGGTCCACATTCTTGATTCCCAACAAAGATAAGTGTTTGATAATTAATGCTGATCCACAAAGTTCCATATGTATAATCAGGCTACATTCTTGATTCCTAGAAAATATAATTGTTTGATAAGTGTTAGGAATAGGACCATCATAACTTGGGATTGTTTGAGGACCATCACTTCAGTGTGGATCCACCTAAATCTCTCAAGTTTCATGTTAGGAAATAGGATCACAGAGCAAAAACAGATATACAGTTAAATTTATAAACAAGATGCAAAACAAATTAAAACAGTACAGAGAGACACATATATAATTTGGTTCACCCAAACGATGGGCTACGTCCACAAAGAAATTTTTCAGTCCTTTTATTTTAGTCCAGAAAGATGAAGGGATACACCCTGCAGCAAAACCACTGCACTTCCTCTTCACGCTCTCACAGTCTCTCTTCTAGTACAATACAATGGCCACATCTAGTACAATACAATGCCACCATCCAGTACAATACAATACCACCATCCAGTACAATTACAATGGAGCCTCCTCAAGCCTTATAAAGGCTTAATTACATGCAATACCATGGGACAATACCATGGGCTACAACAAACCATGTGCCCAAACCATGTGCTAGACCTAACCACCTTTGACTTGATCTCAAGTCAAGGTTAACCCTAATAATCCCCCCTTTAAACTTGACTTGGAGTAACCACCAACTCTCCTCAAGTATTTACCGAGGAATCTTACATACACCCCCCTATCACCTAGGTCTATCGCCCGACTTTACCAGTGAGTTACCAGGGTATGCATGCCTTACCAGGTCTTACAGCCATATGCCCATTTACATGCAAACCGCTCCATCACATTTTTTTCATGTGCCTTCATGGTGACTAATCACAGCGACTCTACCGCTGCTGCACTTGCTGGACCTTGGACTTGGCAAATTTCTTCTTTTCACCTTCATGCTTTAAGGCCAACAAAAACCGAGCAGGAACTCAGTTTCTCTCTGGTTACTCCCTTTGTCAACATGTCTGCAGGATTCTGGCTAGTGTGAATCTTTTTCAGTTTTAACAGTTCTTCATCTTAAACAGATCTTATGAAGTGGTATTTGAGTTCTATATGTTTAGTCCTTGAATGAAAGACTGAGTTCTTTGCAAGATGAATGGCACTCTGGCTGTCACTGTACATCCTACTATTCTCCTGTTTCTTACCCAATTCTTCCATGAACCTCTGCAACCAAATAATCTCCTTACTAGCCTCTATAGTAGAAACATACTCTGCTTTCGTTGTTGAAAGTGCAACAACCTGTTGCAGTTTTGAAATCCAACTTACTGATGTTCCACCTATAGTGAACACATACCCTGTGGTGCTCCTCCTGCTGTCTTTATCACCAGCCATATCTGCATCAACATATCCCTGTAGAACAGTGTCTGAACCTCCAAAACATAATGCATGAGAACTGGTACCTCTCAAATACCTGAGAATCCACTGTACTGCTTTCCAATGCTCTTTACCTGGATTATTCATATACCTGCTCACAACTCACACTGCATGTGCAATATCTGGTCTTGTGCACACCATGGCATACATCAAGCTCCCAACTGCTGATGAATATGGAATCTTGGACATGTAATCTATCTCTTCCTGTGTCTCTGGACACATATGCTTGCTTAGTTTGAAATGGCTTGCCAAAGGTGTGCTGACTGGTTTTTCATTCTGCATTCTAAATCTCTGCAACACCTTTTCTATGTACTCACCTTGAGACAATGTCAATTTGCGATTTTTCCTGTCTCTTGTTATTCTCATACCAAGGATTTGCTTTGCAGCACCCAAATCCTTCAGTGCAAATGATTTAGCTAGTTTTCTTTTGAGCACATTTATATCCTGCATGTTAGACCCTGCAACAAGCATGTCATCCACATACAATAACAAGATAATATATCTTCTGTTATCTAGCCTCTTGAAATAAACATAGTGGTCAGAATGACATCTATCCTAACCTTGTTCTGTCATAAACTTATCAAATTTTAAATACCACTTCCTTGGAGCTTGCTTCAAGCCATACAAGCTCTTCTTTAACCTGCAAACCAAATTCTCCTTCCCTTTGACCTCATACCCTTGTGGCTGCTGCATATAAATCTCTTCCTCAAAATCCCCATGGAGAAAGGCCATTTTTACATCTAATTGTTCAATATGCAAATCTTCTACCGCCACTAGACTTAAAATAGTTCTAATTGAAGTCATTTTAACAACAGGAGAAAATATTTCATCAAAGTCTATACCTTTATTTTGTGCAAACCCCTTTACAACAAGTCTAGCCTGGTACCGCTTCTTTCCTCCATCTTCTTCCTTCAACTTGTAAACCCATTTATTTTGCAATACACTTTTTCTTGCAGGCAACTTAACCAGATCCCAAGTCTGGTTTCTTACCAATGAGTTCATCTCCTCATCCATGCCTTGCTCCCACTTCTTTCTAGTTTCTACCGGCATTGCTTCTTCAAAACATTCTGGCTCACCAGAATCAGTCATCAATAAATAATACAGTGAAGGAGAGAATCATTCAGGGGGTCTACTTAACCTGGTAGACCTTCTTACAGTTGCAGGAGTTTCAAGTACCTGCTGTTGCTCTTAATTTTCTGGTGCTTTTGGAACTTCATTTTCTTTGATTTCATCAAGCATTGTGTACTCTATGTTTTCCTTTTCTTCTTTCTTTCCCTGCAACTGATCTTTGTACATGAACTTTTCATTGAATACTACATCTCTACTCCTAATGATTTTTCAATTTTTAAGATCCCATAAGCGATAACCAAAATCATCAACCCCGTATCCAATAAAGGTACATTTCTTGGATTTAGCTTCAAGCTTTGTTCTATCATCTTTATTAATATGGACAAATGCTTCACAACCAAAAGTTCTCAGAAATGAGTATTTTACCTATTTACCTGTCCATGCCTCCTCTGGAATTCCACCATCCAAAGCGTTTGAAGGCCCTCTGTTTATTAAATAAACAACAGTGTTTATAGCATCAGCCCAAAACTGTAAGGGCAACCCTGCATGCAATCTCATACATCTTGCACGCTCCATGATCGTTCTGTTCATCCTTTCTGACACGCCATTTTCTTGGGGTGTTCCAGGGACTGTCTTCTCGCTGCGAATCCCATTGTGTGAACAGTAACTGTTAAACTCCTTGCTGCAGTACTCGCCTCCATTATCAGATCTGAGACATTTCAACCTTTTTCCTGTCTCATTCTCAGCCAAATTTTTCCACTTCTTAAAAGTATCAAACACATCAGATTTCAGTCTAATGCAATAAACCCAAGTTTTTCTAGTTGCATCATCAATAAAAGTAACATAATAATGAGAGCCACCAAGAGATTGTACCTGAGATGGTCCCCATACATCTGTATGGACAAGCTCTAACTTTTCACTCTTCTTTTGTTTCCCAACCCTGAGAAATCTAACTCTCTTCTGTTTTCCATAAACACAATTCTCACAAAATTCCAAACTTACCTACTTCAGATCTGGAAGCAGTTTCCTTGAGTGGAGAATCTGCATCCCCTTCTCAATCATGTGGCCAAGCCTATGATGCCACAACGCTGCACATATTTCTGTGGAAGCTACAGAAATAGAATAATCAGTGTTATGAGGACATAAATATAATGTACCTATCCTATCTCCTTTTGCAATTAGCATTGATCCTTTAGTAACCTTCCACCACGTTTCTCCAAATGTAGACAAACAACCGCCATCTCCCAATTGCCCTGTTGAGATCAAATTTCTTTTCATAGCAGGAATGTGCCTTACATCCTTTAGCAACCAGTCATTTCCATTATTTAGTTTGATCCGTACCTTACCCTTTCCAACAATTTTACATGGTTCATCATCCCCCAATAACACATGCCCAAAATCACCTTGAACATAATCATAAAAGAATTTCCTATGGGGTGTAGCATGACATGAAGCCCTTGAATCTACTACCCAGTAATCACTACTATTATCTAATGCAAGAATCAAAGCATCTTGTAACACATCACCTGCTACATTAGCTTCCTGGGTAGTCTCTTGCTGCCTCTCACCTTTCTTCTTTGGTGCTCTGCAGTCTTTCTTTAGATGTCCTTTCTTACTGCAGTTCCAACATTCTATTTTTCTGAATCTGGACTTGGATCTTCCCTTTTTAGACTTGCCGTGATTTCCTAGGCTCCTTCCTCTCTCATTTTGTCTCCCTCTACTCTCCATGGTCAATGCATTACCTGATGTCTCACCTGTGCTTTTCCTTTGCATTTCCTCGCTAAGAATAACACTAACAACATCATCAAACTTAAGAGTGTTTGAACTAGGGACATAGTTACTTACAGCCATGACCAAGCTATTCCAACTTTCTGGCAATGAGCACAAGATTAGAAGAGCCCTAACCTCATCATCAAAGTTCACTTTTACAGAACTTAACTGACTGGTAAGTGTATTAAACTCATTTAAATGCTCAGCAATAGATCCACTTTTTGACATCTTCATATTAAATAAACGCTTCATTAAAAATACCTTGTTAGAAGCCGAGGGTTTTTTGTAGAGCTTACTCAATGCGCTCATCACACCCTCTGTTGTTATTTCTTTCGAAATATTGAAGGCCACCGACGAAGCCAGGCACAGCCGTATTGTTCCTAGTGCCTTTCTATCAAGAACCTCCCATTCTTCATCCTTCATAGCTGCTAGATGTTTTGCTTTTTCGCCCAACGGCAGGTACAGATCTTTCTGGTACAGATAGTCCTCCATTTGCATCTTCCATAACTGATAGTTTTGGTCGTTAAATTTATCGACCCTAAAATTTCCTTCTTCCGCCATTGCTCCCACTCGAACCAGGAACCCTTCTTTCCTGCGAGTTTACAAACCAAATAGACATTTTGGCTCTGATACCAATTGTTAGGAAATATGAATGTAGAGCATTAACAGATATACAGTTAAATTTATAAATAAGATGCAAAACAAATTAAAACAGTACAGAGAGACACAGATATAACGTGGTTCACCCAAACGATGGGCTACGTCCACAAAGAAATTTACCAGTCCTTTTATTGCAGTCTAGAAAGATGAAGGGATACACCCTGCAGCAAAACCGTTGCACTTCCTCTTCACGCTCTCACAGTCTCTCTTCCAGTACAATACAATGCCGACATCCAGTACAATACAATGCCACCGTCCAGTACAATTACAATGGAGCCTCCTCAAGCCTTATAAAGGCTTAATTACATGCAATACCATGGGAGAATACCATGGGCTACAACAAACCATGTTTCGAAACCACGTGCTAGACCTAACCACCTTTGACTCGATCTCAAGTCAAGGTTAACCCTAACATTTCAAATACTAGCTAAATGAGCAGAAGAGAAAAGAATCAAAGAAACCGACGTATAATAAATTTTCATGTTTTCTCAAAGACAATGTACACTATAATACTAACTCATATGGCATGGAGATGGAAAACAAATCAGCATGATATCATATTCAGTTAGATACTCACAAGAACATTGAAGGAAACATGGAACAAAAAACACTGCAACAATTTTTGAAGATACAACATATAACATGAGTGACAAAAGGACCATACGATAATGATTTTATAAATGGTACAAGAACGCCTCAAATTTTATGTCTAGAAAGTTCTATATTGATTAAAGTGGATGGAGATAGTTTACACGGCATTCCAGGATGCCATGGATGCTTAGGCCTAAAAAAGTGTAGAGGACAAATGAAAAAATGCAATGGAAACAGGCTCAATATCCCAAATAGAAACTCAATTCTTCCTTTCACGAGCACTTGATTCATCCCACCCAAACTTCTTGGGAAATAAACAAAAACACATTAAACAAGATGACAAGACCCTCATACATGAAGAGCTAAAACTTTTAATAACATCTCAGCTTTGGGAACCCTTACTTTACAAACTTGATAGGAAATGAAGCATATATTTCCACCGATGAATACCTGGATATTACACCATTGTGATTTTGGCCATTTAACAAGTTCAAGGTCACTCATTCCTGTAATGGTACACATATACCCGCACAAGAAAAAATACAAAATCAAAGCTTCAATATCAAGAAACAAAGAAAAAATATATTTCCTAGCACAAATCAAAATGATAAATATCAGAGAAAAACACATACATGTGAAAAATAGTGATCTAGTGAATTAATGTTGTTTTCTCTGTTGATGAAACTACTACGACTATTTGTTAGTAAATTGGATTTGTATGGATCAAAAGCTATTATATATTCTCCTTCACCTATTTGTTTGGAGCTTATCGGACTGTAACTAGTCAATATCCATCTTGATAATAAAAAACATGTAAACCCTGGAGAAGAATCCACCATGTTGATGATGGTTATTATGTCTCTTGTTGTAACACTAAGGTTTCTACCCTAGTAGAAGACATGGAAAGTAGATTTAACACCTTGTATGTTTTTTGGATATTTATTCTTATGGTATGTAAGGATAGGAAAATATCATAGAGTTATTGTATTCTTGATGCTACATGGAAGTCTTGATGCTTATGATGACGTAAGAGTTTTAGGACTCAAACCCTAGGACATTAAAGTTTATTTGGAGGCCAACACTAGATTTTTATTTCCAAATACGTATACGATTTAACATGGCTAGAGTGTGAAAACCCTAAGGAAGACAACCATGCTAATGTGGAGAGCTTGTTGGACACAATATTGTTGTTGAAACCAAGGAGGACTTGCTAATGTTGGTGCTTGGTAGTTGGAGATTTTTGGTGGTGGCTAGGATTTTCATGATTTCCCTAATGAGGGTTTTTGAAAGGTTGAAAAATTGTACCATCTTTGTGATAAAGTTGTGGAATGTACATGTACTTAATTATGACAAATACATATATGAAGTTTTCATCTATCCTATACCAATGTAATTGCATATTTGATTTTCATCTTTCATTGTCTTCTTGATTAAGTAATTTTCAAAACTTATTGTGCATGCTAATTTGACATATTAAGGGTTGAAATTCTCAATTGATTTGACAAACACCTTAAAGATAATAAGGCATACTTAATATTGTAAATATACAATAATTAAAGTGCTTTCAAATATGGGTTATCTTTAGAAAAGTCTGCCTAAAATAGCTGAAACTTGTTGGAATACATTTGATATCCTCACTCTTGCAATTCCTAGTGGATTGGGGTGGAATGCAAATTGAAATATCGTCCATATTTTTCTACTATAATTTTTATTCAAGATCATCCAAATGTTGAATATTCATAAGAAATGAATTTGGGAAACCTTTGGCTAGAAGTGAAATTTCAAAATCGCATTAAAAGTTATAATTCCCAAATTTATACAAGTTAGCATGAATTGGCACTAAGAAATGTTCCTCCTATGGGTACAATGGCCTTTGTTAAACCTACCTCCTTGTCCTAGGAAAACATGCCCATGTCAATTCATCCTTTTTTCTCCAGAATGTGCTTCTTTCGAATGCAAGTAACTTCCATTTTGTATGCTTTTTTCTTTCCTATTTTGGCCACAAAATATCACTATCACATCCCATTCTCCTTATAAAACATTTCACCAACATCATCTTAAAAATTCCACCACAATATTGTGTGTAAGCAATGACCTTAAATTGCCATAAAATTATACCATACTTTTTGGAGTTTTGTGATGGACCCAAGAACATATTTTGAGGAGGAGAATGGGAGGTTACTGACCACATTGGTACATATCAAAGTAGCATTGGGTATATGAGAGGGAATTGGACACACAATTAGAGAAACAAATTACAGAATGGAACTTGGATACCAAGACATCATGGAAGAGGGAGTGTAGGACTAACACCCTATTGGAGACCAAACCATCTTGAAGGAGGGTAACTGATCGCAAGATATTGACTTGGAGTGAATCTCACTTTCAAGGTTGGACAAAACCCTAGTTTTACATGCACATCCTTGGATTGTAGAGTGCTCCATGTGGGTTCTCCATGTTGGCTACTTGTAGGTAAACTTGTCCTTATTTTATATTATCCTCCCTCACCTAGTTGCATATATAAGGGAGGAGAAATACCTCATATTCATTCATCATTTGTACCCTTCATGGTAATTGTCATGGAGACTTAGGGTTTAGGTAGAAACCTTAGGAGAAGACAAGGGATGATAAACGTCCTAGATGTTCTTGGATAGCTTGCTCATTTGTGATGTTAGCATTTTTGTTGATGTATTTGTAACTTCGGAATGTATTCACTTGTATGTTTCTTATTGTATTTCATTGTACCCTGACGTAGATGTTTGTTCCTCCGATTGGGATTGTCATTAATATAATTAAGTCATGTAAATTCATTTCAGTTAACCCTTCACTGTAAGTTAGGGAAATAATCCCCACATTTGAATTGTATTAGGGTTATTAGACACTCCTAGAGAATTCGTCCCTGTAGAGTAAATTTCAAGTGGAAAACAAATATAAATAGAGAGTGAGACTCTCTATTTGAAACACACACTCACTCAACAATAGCGCATGAGTGAGAGAGAAGTAGCTTGCACAAGTGAGAGAGAGAGAAGTTTTCGGAGCTCATCTCTTTACTCTTGGGTTTTACTTTTGCTATTGGTGCTCATTCTATCTCTAAGGAAGTTGTGGGGTTTTCTCGTTTATGGTTTCCCTGAGAAAAAATATTTGTGTCTCTTGTCTCTTGTGATTATTTCTATGCATGCTATTCTCTTAGATAAGATCTTAGATCATATTGATTAAACGATAAAAATATAATATGGTATCAGAGATAACCTAAGAAGAAGACACTGTGTACTTGTAGAAGCTGCAGATTCTTAATTTTTGGGTTTCTCTCCACAGATCATTAACAAAAGGAGGCTAGGACAACTCTCCATTGAAATGTGCATCTTCTTGTTGAAGCAGAATCTAATTTCGAGCATTTTCAATTTTTGACCTATCACTAGAGCAGGAAATCAGGGCTTTTCACAGAAGTGGAATTTTTGAGTGAACCCAACATAGGTTACTCTCCTCCTCAAAATCAAAATTTAGAGACCAAGATCGAAATTTTTGGTTGGGTAGAACTCCGGGAAAGTCAAACCCTAATTTGACCCTGGACCAGAAAAATCAACACTACAAAAGATCAGCTTCATATCAAGTTTGGGCATCTCAAATTGGTAAGATATAAATCTTAGATTTCCATTTGATGTTGTCATTAAAGATGTCTCATCACACCATTCTTGATGAAAATATTGAAGGAGATGATAACTTCTAAGCATGGAAGTATAGGATTTCACTTGTTCTTGAAGAAAATGAATTGGACAACTACATAAATGGAGAGGTTCCAGTTCCAGAGGGAGATGAGGCTAAGGCCTTACACAAGAAGAACTTGGTCAAGGCCAAGAGGATCATTGTTTATTCTATCAAGGATCACCTTATACCACATGTGTCTTCGCTAAAGACACCTAAAGATATGTTTGATTCTTTGACCAAGATATTTGAAGGGAAGAATATAAATTAGAAGATGACTTTATGAAATCAGTTGAAGAATGTAAATATCCAAAATGCAGAGACCATATAGTCATACTTTACAAGGGTCTCTCAAATCAAAGAACAACTTGAAGCAGTAGAAGAAGAAGTAGAGAATAGAGAAATTGTGATGACCACCTTGAATGGTCTCCCTAGGTCATGGGACTCCTTCATTCAAGGGATTTGTGCTAGAAGAAAGTTAATCACTTTTAGTAGGCTATGGGAGGAATTCTCATAAGAAGAAGCTCGAATAGTAGCTCGAGAAGAAAAGATGGAAAATGAATATCAATCTCTCACAACACAGACCAAGGAAATAAAAAGGGAGCACTATCATCCCAAGAAAGGTAAGCATTCACATCAGAATCAGAAAGATAACCCTAGAAGAGATCTATCTAGTGTCAGATGCTATACATGTGAGAAAGGACAAATTGCTAGAAATTGTCCTAGAAATAGAGGTGGCTCCCATAAGAAGAACAACAAAATAAGACATCATGCTCACATTGTAGAGGATGATGAACCTCCAAGGAAGAGATTCAAAGAAGAAAGTGAAGATTCTTCTGTTGATGTAATTATAACTTCGGAATGTATTCATCTATATTTCTTATGTATTCTAACCCAATGTTTATTCTAGGATGTATTGTAATGTATTTGAGTCATGTCATACCCTGATGTTTATTCCAGGAAGTTTCTATAATGAGAAAGTCATGTCAAGTCATTGTGGGTAACCCTCTTATTGGTCAAGGGTTAAAGTCCCCACAATTGCGGGGCACTTGGGTTATTAGACTATCCTAGTGAAGTCGACCCTAGGTGAGTCATTGTAAGTCAGGGAAATAGTCCCCACCATTGTGTTACCCTCCTATTGGTCGGAGGAGGCAAAGTCCCCACAAGTGGTGGGGCACTAGGGTTATTAGACACTCCTAGAGATGTCGGCTCTAGTAAGTAATTGTTAAGTGAGTCTGACATGTTGGAGTGGGTTCCAAGTAAACAAAAGAATATAAATAGAGAGTGAGAGCCTCTCTATTTATCATTCTCATACACACACTCACTCATTGGGGCACATGAGTGAGAGAGGAGAATCTCTCTTAGTGTGAGAGAGAGAGACTACTGCTCTCGGGAGTGCATCTTACTGTTTTGGGTTTTACATCTTGTGTTGATTCTATCTCTGAGGAAGTTGTGGGGTTTTCTCCATTTATGGTTTCCCCAATGAAAAACACTATGTTCATTGTCTCTTGTGTTTGATTGCTGTACTTGTTGTTCTCTCAGTAAAGATCCTAACATAATGCTAGCTTGAATGTTGAAAAACAAACATGGTATCAGAGCTAACCTGAGAAGAAGAAATTGTGCAGATATAGAAGCTAGGGATTCTTAATTTTTGGGTCTCTCTCCACAATCCATCAGCAAAATTATGCTAGGCTGACTCTCCATTGAAGGGCACATCTTTCTGTCGAAGCGAAATTCGATTCCGAGCATTTTCAGTTTTCGGTGCGGAAATTAGGGCTTTCTACAGAAGAGGAATTTTTGAGTGATCCCAGCATAGGATTGTTCTCCTCATCAAAACCAAGGTTTAGATACCTAGATCAAGAAATTTGGTTGGGTGAAACTCTGAGAAAGTCAAACCCTAGTTTGACCCTAAGCTAGAAAAACCCTAAATACTAAAACTGCTAAGTTTTGGTACATTCGCTATATTTTGAGATTGACAAAGGCACAAGAGCTGAAACTTGCAGGGGCCAATGATAAAATCTAGATGAACATTGTGTCCAAACATCAGCCTCATATTCTCTATATTCTAGGATATATGATCCCTTCCATTTAGGGTTCTAGCCTCTTCCAGAATTCATCTCTAAACATGACACCTGGGGAGAATTGCAATATCTTGGGCTACAGAGGTACCAGTGGAATTCCTGAAGATGTTCTAGAAAAGGAACAAACTGTATTTTGGTGATCTAAAGTTCAGACTCAGAAAATGAACCAGCGACACATGGCAGTCTGTACAATTGCATTTTTCTAAACAGTCCTGTAACAGGTCACCTTGGAAAAAGGATCATAAATCCCAATTGGTGAAACCAATTCTGATGAAACCTATGGTGTTGGATCAGGGACATGAGAGGTTACCTCAGGGAGAAAGTTCAGACATAGAGGATTATTAATTTCAGATATATTACAAAAATAGTGATAGGCATTTCTGCAGAAGAAATTGGAAAACTAGGGTTTCTTGTTCCGGGAGCTTCCCTCTACTGTTTTCAGAAAAGGAGTACATTGGATAGCTCCATTTGAAGATATCTATATGTCTATCCAATCAGATATAAGAGATTCCAAGTTTTGAAAATTAGGGTTTCTGTGACAAACCCTAGATCAGCCAGCTCCAGAAGCAAGACGGACACCTCAAATCTGTAAGAACTAATCCTTTGCTATTTTCATTTGAGGTTCTCATTTCAAAATGATCTATCACATCAGCTTGATGATAAGCTTGGTGAAGTTGACAACTTCCAAGCTTGGAAGTATATGATCTCTCTAAAGAAAATGGATTGGACACCTACATGAGTATAAAGGTTCCAGTTCCAAAGGGAGATGAGGCTAGAAGCCTTACACAAGAAGAACATGGTCAAGGCCAATAAGATCATTGATAATTTAGCCACGAATCAACTTGTACTACAAGTGTCTTCCTTAAAGACACTGAAGATGTTTGATTCCTTGATCAAGCTATTTGAAGGGTAGAATAGAAATCAAAATATGCTCTTAAGAAACCAGTTGAAGAATGTGAAGATCCAGAGTGCAGAGACCATGCAGTCATACTTTACAAGGGTCTCTCAAATCAAAGAACAACTTGTATCGGTAAAAGAATAAGTGAAGAATGCAGTAGTGGTGATGCCAACCTTGAATGGCCTCCCAGGATCATGGGATTTGTTCATTCGAGGAATGTGTACCAGAAGGAAGTGATTACTTTCAGCAGACTCTGGGAAGAAGAAGAAGCTCGACTCGTAAGAAGAGAAGAGAAGATGGGAGAAATTGAAGAACAAGCACTCACCATATAAAGAAGATCCCTCAAGCGATGAGGAATATGAAGGACTCAACTCTTGAAGCACCTCTTATCCTCCTTAGCATTTGGATAAGAAATGATGCTATCATGAATGAAGAAGATGATGAAGCTGAAGGCTCAAGAAGGAGTCTACCCACGAAACAAATAAAGACAAGTATTCAATTGTCATTTCATGATATTGTTTTGTTATGCATTTGTTTATATTTAGTTGATGTATTATGCATGATAGGATGTTTGCATTAACGACAACATACTACTAATATACATGTGATGGGTAAGTAGCTCATGGTGCTATACAAACTCTCCATTGCTACTTATCTAGAATGAAACCTCTTTGCTGACATATTGGATTAGTGCACAATCTCAATGTTGTCCTGGTAGAGATGGAAGGCATCTAGAAAAGTTTCGTGAGATATGGATGAATGTGGTATTGGCTAAAGTAGTTGCATGATCATATATTTAAGCATAAGTATTTTCCAGTATGAATATTCCTTATGAAATGGTTCTATCCATACAAATGCATTTGACTTGTAGGAAAGACCACATACACAATCTCCTCCAAGCAAAGAGGATAAGACTTGTTTTGAAGAACAAGTGAAGAAATTTCAAAATGAAGAATTATATGACGAATATAGTAACATCATTGATGCAAAACCTTCCAGCCATGAAGAAGTAACCAAGAAGAAATGGAAGACCAGTTCAAGAAGAATGATGTCTAGGATGCAGTATCAATACATGAAGGGAAGTTCGTAGCTCCATCATGCAGTAGATGGAAACATCGTGGGATACAAGGAAATATTCGAAGAGACATTTGCAGCTATTGGGAGTTGAGACACATGACAGGAAGAATCATGTGAAAATGAAAGAAGACCTTGTACGACACTAGTACATACGGGCAGATTTTTCCACGTTAGTTTTCCACGTTTCTTTACTTTCGTGGAAAAATCAAGGGTAAATTATGCATTTTTACATTTTTATTTAAGGAGCCCCGACTTTCATTGCTGTATCCACGCTTGACCGTCGATATAGTGACGGCACCGTCTTTTATTGACTTTCAACAAATAAGAGGTTCGATGTTCTTTTTGTTTTCGTTTTCGTGGGCGGGTGGATTAATGGACGAGGAGGAGGAATCAGAGGGAGGAAGAGTTCGAGGTGGGAAAGCCAAGATTTCTTCATTATCTTTAAATATGGGGAGACCTCAAAGACGTCTCAGCACAATTCCAATGAAGTATTCTCACAAGCATGGTCCTGTTGCAGTTCGGTCCCAATCTCATGGTATGGAACTCATTTTGTTATTGTGCTGTTATAGTCTCACAACATGAGCATTTTCCCCCTGAGATTCGTCCTCGTGACCTCATCGTATAAGGGAATACTCTAACCTTCATCATTTGGACCAATGAGACACGGGCGTGCTTTCTTACCGTGTCTTTCTCTGTTACATGACTTATTTTGGTATAGTGGACACCATTTGAAGTTTTTTATCTTGTTATTTGGTTCTCAAGCTTCTTAAGGAGCTAAGACTTCTGGCGAGCTTATTGATTAAATATTTTTTAAGCTTCTAGTGTTGCATGGAAGGAGCCCTCACATTAAATCATATTAGTTTAATATAGTCATTTGGGGCCTACTGAGTTTCTTTGAATTTTTCAGAAGAAGCCCATAGTTTAGAAAAGCTCACAGAGTACTGTAAGGCGAAATTATTAGGGTTTGCAATTGCATTAGATGGTGAAGGGAAAATTCTGTAACACTATTTTAATGAACTCAGATATATTAGCTTCACATCACAGAGGGCTACTTTGCAGTAGCCATTAGCCTTGAAGAAAATGCTTTGCTGATGCAGATAAATGAGATAAACTTTTTCTTTCTGAAAGTGCTTCTTTAAACTTTAAAGTCCAGAGGCATTAAAATTGGCCCAAATATGTCCAAAGGAGGCCATTTTTATGGGAGAAATCGCTGTTGAAGGGCATACCATTACTCACAAGCACTTCAATTCAGCTATAAGTGGCTGAGATAGGAAGGTGCTTTTCCATCAAAAACAGCTAAGACTTGTACTTGGCCCAAACACTTGTCGGTGCCTTTAGAGAATTTAACCCTGGTGGGTGGTTTGACATGCCTACTGCCTTGATTTCTCATAAACAATCCCATTTGCAAATTGAGATAAGCTTCTAACTAGACTTTGTTCATTTTGTATATCTTCCCTTGGTAATATTTCTAAGGAAGCAGGTTAAAATTCAGTAAATCATAGAGTTTACTGCTCCGACAAGGTAGCTCCCGAGATACTTAAGCTACTTTAGGATATTTATCCAGTTTTCAATTTCATTCTGTGTCAGTAATTTTACTCTAATTTAAGAGAGCTTGGTGGGATGCCTTGTTAGGCCTTTGCTGGTTAGGGTTTAACCTTGGGATGCCTTGTTAGGCCTTTGCGAGCTAGGGTTTAACCGTTGGCCCCATTTACATCTACTTGGAGGTCCCGCCATGGTCAGCCCTAGCCATTGTAAATGCCCAACAATAATAACTATCTGTGAGTCCTTCTTTGGATTGGGTGGTATGCGTTTTTAACTTTGTTTTTGTAGTTTTCTCAATTCTGCTTCCATGAATTTGGTGATACAAGTGTATAATGTTTTGACATGAATGTTCTGCAGAGCTTGTTGGGCAGCCTACTGTTTTTTATTTCAAACTTTGGGATTGCTACGATGTCAATTCCTAGGAGTTTGTCGGCAACAAACACAGTTTTGGTTGGAGACTTGCAAGCAATTCGTTAACCTCAACTATTTTGAAACATGTTTTTGACTTGATTTTTGGGTGAATGGAAGTCACTGGCCCATTCGTTTTGTTTTAAGATTTGCATAATGGTCATTTTTCCGCTATCCACTTTATTGTACTTGTATCATCTTAGCTGGAAGACTTCACTAGGGAAAGGGCTTTTCCTTTATTTCGAGAATGGTACCTCAGGTAAACCCCAGATTTGTCAGGGCACAAGAATATACTCATTATTAGCTGAACGTGCCACTCACAATAATAGAACTTGGGTGAGAGAATAACACTCTATCCTACAACCACTTTGGCTAGACCCAATTGACTTTCAAGAAATTGC
>LPNX010405962.1:268664-393187 GCA_001517045.1 Pseudotsuga menziesii | reverse complement strand
CTTCAATACAAAAGAAGCTTGACATTCTTCTGATTTCTGGAAAGCAAAAACGACTGTGACCATACAATGTGACCATCTTCAGAGTGAAAAAGCTTCCCTGCCAATAGTAATGGGTACTTTATATATTATTCCTGATCCTTACTCCACATTTACACACTTAAGAAACGAAAAGATGTATCTCTACAAAGTATCTGAAGCATGCGTTGATATGCAAAACATAATCGGAATGACCAAATACAGGGATGATCTGTGGGTTTTCCAAAACCAATGGCTTTCTCGATTTGCTTTACCCGTTAAAACCCCAATGTGCCAATGAAGCGGATCTTGATTTCATAGCAGCCATCAAAACTTGCAATAAAGCAAACCCATTAGAATTCAGTCGCTCCACATTTAAACCCAGGGACGACTTTTGACCAAGAGATGACATACAATGTGATGGCTGAACTGAAGAATGTAGATGACCGATGCCTTGAGCATCTATTGCACCGTGTTGTATTTGATGTATCTGAGAAATCTGGTTACTAATTAGTGTTCGCATCTGAGGCTGCATTTGAGTACTTAGCTGAGAAAACACAGAAGATTCAAGACCTGGGCCTTAAGAGTCATCATCTCAGAAGCAAATAGATCCCCAAGATTAATTGGAGCAACACTACTGCCACCAGGAAGGTACAACGTTGGTACATTAGGCTGTGACCAGGCTCCACCAAATGATGAATGAACTAATGAGTTTCATTTGAGCAGGGCGCACCCAACATTAAAAACGCCATGTGCAAACTACAGTTCATCTCTCTGCTCAGCGAAAGACTATTAATTGTAGCTGGACTGAAAAGACCCTTCTGCGTTTCTTAGACCTGAGAGAACATTTTAAAACTCCTTCAATCGAGGCTTAGTTGGAAAGGTTGGGTTTGGCTTAGTGAATAGCTTATAATTTTGCAATTTGAAAACAAATCGAACAAGCAAGATGCGTGATCTCCTTTCCTTATTAACTGCTCTTTGTAATCTCGGGCATTTGACATGTGTAGGGATGCGCTGGATCAACCATCCTCCACGCGTAATTTTCACGCATATTGAAGCGAATAGCCTTCCAATGAAATTACAACTCAATGCTTTTGGATAAACTTGATGAATTGGCATGTAGCTGACCTTTGGCGTTTACCCACCAATTGATATGATGAAACAGGCTCGATTGATGAGTGATGAAGCACGGTTTTATTTTTTTCACACATAAAACATTTTCGGCAGCTAAAATCATTTTGACAAACCGTCCTAGCTGTCGAAATTGGCCTGTTTCGGCAGCTAACTAAACTTCCACAGACTGAGTTAACTGCCGAAAGCTGAAATTTTTTATTTTGAAGGCCATGACTCACAGAAGTAAAAATTTTAATCCATACTATCACCCAAAAAGATGGTGTACTTTTTGGGAGATAACACCTTCGAAGTGTGATCTGCAACTCCTTTTGCAATGAATTTACCATTCGAGATCTATATGATCTCAACATCATCAAGGGAGAAGATGACCTTCTTTGGAGACCTTGTGTGAGTTATCTGATACACTGACAAGAGGTTAGAGGCAAGACCTAGAACATACAATACATTACTAAACTTACCATGGTCAAGATCAATCCTTCCTTTCCCCAAACTGTCAGTGAGAGAGTCATCTCCCAACACTATCAGTGGACCTTTCGACATGTCAAGAGAGGATAATGCCTCCTTGGTCGAAACCATATGTCTTGAAGCTCCAGAGTCTATGATGAAGCTAGGTGAGCTTGATGTGCTAACAACCAAAGCATGTACTCTCTCTCTGTCCTCTGGATTTGATCCTCCTTCCCTCTTCTTTGAGCAATTAGGAAGGGAGATGTTATTCTTCTCCAGGATTTGGGTCAACATGTCAATTTGCTTCTTGATACAGGAGCTTTCAGGATGATAGCCCTTATTGCAGTATGCGCACTTGCTCATTTCTCCTTTGTTCTTCTTCTTCTGGAAGTTCTTCTTGGAGCCTTGGGGCTCCTCTTGAGACTTGTTCTTATCTCTCTCTTGCTCATGTGGCTTTTTATATTTATTCTTTCTTTTTGAATCCACCCTCGAATCTCCAGCAACCAAAGTTTGGTCTTTTGAAGTTTTGATGGTGCCCATCATCACCAATTTATCTTTTTCTTGTCTGAGGGATTCCATGAACTTTGCAAGCTTACGCATCTTCCAGGATTGAGCTATCAACTTGGTGGCATGGAAGGTCGAAACAAACACTGAATAGTCAGGGCCAAGCTTTGAGAGTATGGCTAAAACTAGTTTCTCTTCCTTCTTTTCAATTCCACACTGTTTTACTACAAAACAAGGGATTTAAACTTGGAAAAATAGAGTTGTAGGGATTCGAAGCTGCTGGGATTCAAAGAGATCAATTAATTCTTGATTTTATATCCTCTCATCTCATATGTATTACCAAAATTATCTACAAGCTTCTCCCATCAATATGGAAGAGGAGGTCTCTTGATATGCTCAGACACAAAATACCATAGGCCTCATCCCTCCTGTTGTGCCATTTAATTTTCTTTACAGCTGCATTGGGCTCTGCCTTAGTTTCCATAGTCACCCTATAGATACCTTTCACTCTCAACAGTATCTCCATCTCTTCTTTCCATTCAAAGAAATTAAATGGAGTAAAGATTATCTTTTGAGATTGATCCACAGCTCAGAACTGTGCCCTTCAACTAGCAGAATGTGCTCCCAGCCAAGATGTCGAACCTGCAATAGAAATATGGAAGGAGAGAAATCGATCTACAAAGGCTCTGATACCATGTGGAAATTGAACCCAAGTGATAGAACAATTGTACTCACAAAATTACTAATCAAACATGCAAAATTACAAATAAAGGAGACTGAAATTGGAGCATAACACTAATCTGTATTGAATAAGTGTAAAATAGCGAACCTTGTGAAGTAATAGGCTGCTGCAATATATAATTACATGAGAGATTCGAATTCATAAGGATGCCATTCGAAATAGTCAAAAAGTAGGCTTACTAAATCTAGCCAAATCCTCCATAGGTGCATAAAGCAGTTTCCAAATCCACTTAGAGGCTCACGAATTGGCAAAGTCAAGTAGGCAAGCTAATAAGGGATGGAAAGACAAATCATACATGCTTTTATTAGGAGAAAAGGATGGAGGATGATGAGGCAAAAAAACAAGTCAACTACACCTAGTCTTACTTTCCCTTTTTCCATAAATATCAATAAAACATGCAACTTAGCAGAAAAAATAGATATGCGCTAGGGAGGATATGGAATAAATCAAACATGCTAAATATGGTTTCCAGGAGGTTTCCCAATTTCTCCATGACTCAGTTTTAGCAAGTTTGACTTCTAGGATATGTGGAAGACAACTTGCATAGAGTGGAATATAGGAAACTAGGCAAACAAGACAAAAATGGATTAATTAATGTCTAAGGTAGCTAACTATGGGTTGATTATTTTAACACTTAGGGTGTTCACCATAAATCATACATTTGATCTCGTATTCGTCAGATACATCAATGAGCCAATCATCTGACGATACATCATGGCATTGTCCTTCTTGGATGAAGCATCACTCAGAAGATTCAAGTTAGATGCCATAGGTGTGGCCATTTCTTTGCAGTCCATCATCCTGTATCTCTTTAGAATATCCACTACATATTTTCCTGCTGTACCATGTCCTCAGTGCTTGTTTCAATCCATACAATGCCTTCTTCAATTTGCACACATGGGTCTTCCTATCAAGTGTCTCAAATCCCAGTGGTTGTTCCACGTATACTTCCTCCTATAATACACCATTCAAGAAGGTTGTGTTGACATCCATATGTTGTATTTTCCATTTCATAACTGCTTCCAAAGCAAGTATGGTCCTAATGGAAGTGTACCTTTCCATGGGTGCAAATGTCTCTTCGTAATATATGCATTCTTTCTGTGAGAAGCCTCCTATTACAAATCTTACCCTATATTTCTCTATGCTTCCATCTGTAACATGATTGATATTTTAGATCCATTTCGAAGTCATGAAATCCTTCTTCTCTAGTCTTGGAACAATCTCCCAGACATCATTCTTCATGATTGACTGATATTCCTCAATCATCGCATCCTTCCATTCTATCTTTTTTGTAGCCTCTTCATAGGTAGAAGGTTCTCTATCAATGATGTCACACAACAAAGCCACATAGATATTGTAGGGATTTTCCCTCTTTCCCTCTCTATGTATTCCCTCTGGAGTATGATACCGTTTAGCTTCTCATAAAATCTCCCGTGCCCATATTGGTTTCCTATTGTGGGAGTGTTTCTAAAGGAATGTTTCTACCAATGCTTGTGGTTGTGCAATGTCGTGATCTTCATGGTCCTCTGGAATTGCTTCTCTAATTTTCATATCTCGGCCTCTCATCTCTTCAGGTTCCTCGACCTCCTGGATGGGTGTCCTCCTGGATCTGAAGGATGTCGAGTCTTCATCAAAGGTTACATATCTACTAATATCGATCTTCTTGAATCCTGGGAAGTATATTCGATAGGAATTTGATGTATCACTATATCCTACGAAGATACCCTTCCTCCTAGAAGGATTGAGCTTGGTCCCTTTCTCCTTTGGGATATACATGTACACCGGACATCCAAATATTCTCATATGGATGACTTATGGTTTCTCTCCTGAGAAATCCTCTTCAGGAGTCTTATTTTCAGGTAATCTATGAGGAGTATAGTTCTGTACATATACAATTGTTCTTGCTTCCTCCGCCCAAAGGTGCATAAGAATATCCTGATCATGCATCATAAATATTCTTGCTTCCATGATGGTTTAGTTCTTTTGTTCCGCAACCACATTTTGTTGAGGATTGTATGGATTTCACAACTCCCTCTTAATCCATGAATCTCTACAAAGTTCCTTGAATTCTTCTGAAGTGAACTCTCTTCCATTATCTGACTGTAGAGTCTTGATCTTCCAATCTATTTTATTTTCGACCAAGGATTTATATTCCTTGAACTTACTAAAAACTTATCTTTTCCCTTTCAAGAAATATATCAGAGTTTTACATGAGAAGTCATCTATAAAGGAAGCATAGTACACATACCTGCTTAATGAACTAGAGGACATAGGTCCACATACATCCGAGTGTACTATCTCCAGTATTCCTTTAGCCTTTCTCTCACTGCTCGAAAATGTATTCTTCACATTCTTTCCTTGTGCATATCCTTTGCAAATTCCTTAATGATTTTCTTGTATCTATGGCAGTCCTAAGACTTCTTTGCTTGCCATTGGTAGTGCCATGTAGTGCACATGTGCAAGCCTTATGTTCCATAGTTCACTTGGTTCAATCGAATCATGAACCAGTGCTTGTTCAGTCTGTCCCTTCAACTTGTATAATCCTCCGTATTCTTCTCCAATAACTATTGCATCTTCTATTGTCTTTCCTCTGGGCCACATAAGAACTTGTCCATCAACAAAAGAAACCCTAATACCTTTTTCATCTAGTGCAGAAACTGAGATAATATTCTTCTTCAATCCTGGAACATACGTCATATCCTTCATCTTCAAAGATTTCCCGAAGTCAATCTTGTATGAAGCTTCTCCACTCCCTTTTATGGGGTATTGATAGTCATCCCCAAGTTTTACCTTATGAGGTGAGTCATGTTCAAACATATTAATGAATGATTCCTTGTATCCCGTCATATATTTAGAAGTTCCAATAACCACAAGACAATCATTGCTTCCATGTGATATAGTGTCAGTAAGTGTTGAGATTAGCACATACTCTTCATCTGAATCTTGCTTCTCTTATCCGAACCTTTTGTTTGTTAGTTAAACATCTTATTTTCCTTATAGGAAATTATATTGCAAAGTGTCCATGTTCATCACAAGTATAGCATCAAACATTTGAAGTATCTATTTTGGTCTTCCTCAGTTTCTTGTCCTTCTTATTGTTGTGATGAAATTTCTCCTTCTCCTTCTTCTTGAAGTTCTTCCTGGTGTGAATTGTGAGAGCTTGATCATCAATTTCTCCCATCTTTTCTTCTCTTGTCACAAGTCTAGATTTTTCTTGTGCACATTCTTCTCGAAGTTTGCTGAAAGAGATCAAATTCCTTCTTCCATGAATTCATTGAATGAATGAGTCCCATGATCTAGGGACACCATTCAAGGTAGTCATTAAAATTTATCCTTCTTCAATATTTTCTTCAACCACTTCAAGTTATTCTTTGATTTGAAGAACCCTTGTGAAGTAAGGCTATATAGTCTCTCTATATCTTCAGATTCTTCAATTGGTTCCTCAAAGTCATCTTCGGATTGATGTTCTTTCCTTGGAACATCTTTGTCAAATAATCATACACATATTTTAGTGTCTTAAATGAAGACTCATGGGGGATGAGGTGATCCTTAATAGAATATTCAATGATTCTCTTAGCCTTAGCCATGCTTCTCTTATGAGCATCCTTAGCCTCATCTCCCTCTTGTTCTAGAGCTTCTCCATTGATGAACTAATCCAAATCATTCTCTTCAAGGATCAGGGAGATTCTATACTTCCATTGTCAGAAGTTATCAACCCTTCCAAGCTTGTCCTTAAGATGAGTAAAATGAGTCATCTTTTCAAATGAGAACCTCAAATGGAAATAGAAAATATTTATATATTATCGATTTGAGGTGTATGACCTGGTTCCATAGCTAGATGATCTAGGGTTTGTTAGAGAAACCCTAATTTTCCAAACTTGGAATTTGGGAATTCTGTTTGGAAAGAAATATGTGCCTCCTTGAGGCGAGCTGCTCAGCTAGCTCACTTTCTACAAACTAAGGTGGGAAGCCTCCAAAAATTGATGCCCTAGTTCCTCCTGGCACTAGTGACAAGGTAAAAAATGACGCTTATCCAATTCAGAAACTGTCTCCACCAAAATATGCGCCCTACTGAGGTGAGTTAGCCTAACCCTCTTTTCTTGATGATCTGTGGAGAGAACACCTTGAACTAGGTAGCCCTAGTTTTTGCAGTTGCACAGTGCCCTGTTTCAGAGAGGCTCTCATACCATGTTAGTTTTTCTTTATATCTAATTAGATTATCTTGGATCTATATCTGAAATAATAACAAGTACAACAAGATGCATAAGATATAAAAGTTGCACAAGACACAACTATTTTCGCTGAGGAAACCATAAAGGAGAAAACTCCACAAACTTCTTCATAATAGTAAGATGATGAAAAGTGGTAATAAGAAGTATTCAACAACTATTTATCTCTCCTCCTCTGTATTTCTATCTCTCTTATGTTAACTTGAGTCTAAGGTGTGTATAAATTAGGGAGAGCGCCTCCCTATTTATACCCTTTCAAGTCACTGACCAAACATAATACTGGGACCCACATTTCTTCCCTAACAAGGTTGAATTCTCCTAGAGAGGCTCCAAATACACATTACATGATGTTACACTGGAGACTATTGCCTCGACTTACAATGGAGGTTGTACCTCAAGGTCTAGACACAATTTAGACATCCCACAAAGGGGTAAGACACATCCCCAATGGGGGTACAACAAAATACAATGATAATACATATCAAAATATCTTCTGAAGTTACAAATACATCAACACACACACACACACACACACACACACACACACACACACACAGAGAGAGAGAGAGAGAGAGAGAGAGAGAGAGAGAGAGAGAGGCTTTGAGAGAAAGGGGGGGAGGGAAACATATACACATATATAGACACAGAGAGAGAGATTGTGTGGGAGAGAGAGGATGGAGGGACACACACACACACACCCACACCCACATAGAGAGAGAGATTGCATGGGAGAGAGAGGGGGGGATAAACACACACACAGTGAGTGAGTGAGTGACTGTGTGTGTGTGTGTGTGTGTGTGAGAGAGAGAGAGAGAGAGAGAGAGAGAGAGAGAAATTCAAAGGAAGGGAGGGATAGTGAGTAAGGCATGGACGGTTAGTGATTAAGGGACATGCCTAGCACTAGATGTCATAAATATTCCTTTAGGGTTTGAGTCTTGAATTTTATCCCTTAACCATGTTGAGGAATTAATACCCATATCTAATGCTCAAAACTTCTTAAAGGGATGTACATATTTTCTTGGATACTAGTCATACCTTGAGTAGGTCATGTTTGGTACTTCAAGGATTTTTTCATTAACATAGGTTCCTCAAATATTACTTTATGGCCTTAGGCACAATCATATTCCTTCAATAATGTCTCGAAGGTCCCTTACCTACTGCTCAAAAACACCTAATTCCACTAACATCCATATTCACATTCCAAATATACCTATGATATGCCATGTGTGATTTTTTAAGGAATCCTTCGTATCCTTTGATGCCTAGAATATTTGTTTAGGGCCCAAGGCTCTAGTTTCCTCCCCTGACCATGCCTATGGACTTGAGACACACACCTACTGCTCAACAAATGATGATGGAATCCATATCCCCATTAAGAGTCAAAGGATTCCCTTTCAACATCATGTGTGGTGATTGGAGTCATTAATTTTGGACCTAAATGGTTAACAACTTCCTTTATGGCATAAGGACCACATGTTTTTCCCACCCTTGTCAACGGGCCTAATACCTGTACTTATTGCTAAAAATGTTCTATTGGAACTTTTATCCACCTTCCAAGGTAAATGATACCATGGAAGGCTCTCTTGAGGTTTTTCAACACATCATTCTTAGCTCTAGATGCCTAGAATCATCTTATATGGGACAAGGAATATGTTTCCTACTTATTATGTCTAAGGCCCCATGACACATACATAGTACTTAGAAACCCCTAATGGTTCCCATATCCCCATTCAAATCAAAGAATTCAACTTGATAGGTGATATATGGTGATTCAATGTGTCATGCATGGACCTTGAGCCCTAGAAGTTGGCTTACAACCTAAAATAAAATATTTCTCTACCAACCATGATTAACACCTTATCCTCCATACCGAATGCTAAAAAACTTTTAATCATGGCCATATCCCAACTTAAAGGTTAAGGATACCCTTAAGAGATCATGTGTGTTGGTTCAAGGTGTTTTTCTTGTCCCTATATTTCTATAGCATTCCTTTAGGGACTAATAACTATGTTTCCTCCCTCAACCATGTACATGGATCTATTACTAGTGCTAAATACATTCTAATGGACTACATATTCTCTTTCAGATGCAAAAGATCACATAGGGAGGTCCTATCTGGAAGTTCGATGCCTTGTTCATGGACCTTAAGCCTTAAAAAATATCTTTAGGGAATATTAAGTTTCCTCACCCAACCATGGTCAAGAATTTATGACCCATACTTAGTTCTTAAATCCTCCTAATGGTGTGCATATTACAACACAAAAGAAGAGTGAAAAGTTAGAGCTTGTGCATACATATGTATGGGGACTGACTCAGGTACAATCTCTCAGTATCCACTGTTATTATGTTAGTTTTATTGATGATATAACTAGAAAATATTAGGTTTATTGCATTAGAAATTGTTGGCAGGGGTTTTGGGTAAGTGAGTTACGCAGCATCGCAGTAGCCGCGCAAGCTCACGTGGCACTGCGTAAGGCTAGATCAACGCGATGGGTGGAAAAATAAGCATTTTGAATATTTAATATATTGTTTGACCAAGTTTTGTCTCCATAGGTCATTAGCGGTTACAAGTTAGTTAGAAGTGGACCTTCAATATAAAGGAGCACGCCTATATATAGAACTAGTTTTGCAATTGTGAAAGACATCAATATTATCTTGAGCATGATTACCGCTTGAGGTCTGGTGCAATCTGTCTGTGGTTTTGGAGAATTTTTTGTTGTATATATGATATATCTAGGTTTTTTTGATGTATTCATCCTTTTGTTGTGGAAAAGAATTGTCTGTTTTGGATCCTTTGAGTAGAATTAATATGATATGACAGTTGTTGCATAAATGTTGTCTTTTGTCATACTGTTTTCTCTGTTGCGTTATCCATGAGAAATATGTTGAATCTGTCATTATTTATAATGTTATGATCTATTCCAATTATATCACATTTCTATTATGGTTTATTGATGTTGTTGCGATCTCTTCTAATTCGGTTACATTTCTGATAATGGATGGTTTAAGTTGTTTTATACTATTGTGTCGACCTGCTGTGACAAATGAATGATGTGATTATTAGATCTATAGTGATGAAAATAGAATATGATTACTATCTTAGTTCGGTAAACTGATGCTTATGCTGCTTAAACCCTGTCGGATTTCGTTTCCTCCCTTCTTACTACCGGAAACTTGGTTTCAATATCTCTCCCTTGAACATCTTGGGTGAGACTTCATCCGCTCTGCGGATGTTGCTGGGCAGGGTAAAACTTGTTTGGGCTGGTGCCCAGGGAGATCACGCTGGTTGGGCGTCAACAGAGTGAGAAACCTTGTCAACAAGGCTTTGTTGGTGGGTTTTCTCCAACAAATGGTTCCATTTCCAGGATCGAGTTGTGATTGAAAGGAGGATATGTTTTGGCATCCGACTCGTCCGAATATTGAGGGGTGGTTTGGTCTAAAACTATGAGAGTTTGTTGAAGCCAAAAATTAGAATCCGAAGCTATTGACAAGTAATTGGTTGGATAGATATATTCATGATGGTCCTCACGAATGGTTTGATGTGAGTTTCCTGTTGTCTTGTATGAGTGGATGGCGAATTTTACTAATAAGAAAAACAAACTCCAAGGAGGAGAGCCGACTTCCTGGACTCTGGAACGAATCCAAGAATTACAAGAAATAGACAATAAAGCAATGTGGGCTATCAAGGTGTGGTTGGATAGTATCCTGGAGCGCTTCATTACCGAGTTCACTGTTGATACCAATAAGTCCTTCAGTGAAGCAGAAAGGGAGTTCTTCAACGGACTGCGAGGTAGATTTTTGCTGTCTCTGCAACTATCTATTAAACAACTTGTCTATGAAAAAGGTATTCTGAAGATGGACCAAGAGTAGTGGAACTCTGGTGTGTGGAGGATGTAGGCACCGCAACGAAAGGGGGGATATTCATGGAAATGTAAGGGGTAGATGGGCATGATTTCTGGTGAAAGTGTGAAGGTCACCAAAGAAACAAGTGGTTTTACAAGAGGAGGATCAAGGTTTCAAGAGAAGAGGCAGAGGACAAGAGAAGGTCCTGCTGTGATCAAAGTGTGATGCCACGAGGGAAAACCACATGGGACAAAGCAATATTTTAGTGAAAACAAGGATGACAAGGCCTAGGTTACGCTTGGAAGGATGATAGTATCAAACCCCATCAGTAACTTACCCACACCTCTGCGCACTACTCCACCACAAGGAAGAAACAGGAATTCTGCATCGACTTGCCCAACGTGTCAGTAACACTCTAGCAATAGAGTACTAGCAGGAGGAAGAAGGCCCAGAATGGCGGGCGATGAAATGAAGCTACCAATATTTCATGTAAACAACACCGACGACCCAGAGAAATACTAGTTCTTGTGTGAGGTGATCTGGACCCCCTGAGAGACAGTAGATGATGATGTCAAGAAAAGCCAGCTGGCCAACACACTTAGGGGTCGTTCCATGGAGTGGTACATGAGGTTCACGTGGGTTCCCGAGGGAGGTACCGCAAAAACATTGGATGAGATCCATATGGGGTTATTCAAATAATTCAAGAAGCTGAAGTGTGAGGCTCAGTACATTATTGAGTTGAATAAAATCAAGTAGTTCCCCAATGAAAAAATTTGGGACTTTGATCAATGGTTTAAGATGTTGATGGCTCGAGTTAGCTTCCAGATGAGCGATGTTCAACACAAAGAGTGGTTCATCATTGCGCTTGTCCCACATATTAGACAACCACTAATGCAGCAAAATATTGTGACACAGAGTGAGGATCTGGAAACCATGATGAAACTAGAGGCATCGCCGGTAGGAGAAACCATGGTCGGAATGAACCAAATTCAAGCATAGTTGGCCAATATGACGCTCCAACTACAAGATATCAAGAATTCCAAGGAGGATCATGACAAAATTTGGTGCACTCAGTGTCATGCAGATGGACATGCCAAGGATACATGCCCAAAGTTCTGGAATTATTTGCTTTAAGGATCCCCAAACCCATTGAGCTGCACTAGTATACCATGGTGTCGCATATTTCAAGTCTATGGGAATCAACACGAGAACTGCGAATACATGCAAAAGATGGTTACCAAGGTAGAAAATCAGTACTTTACCTTTTGTCGGTTAGTAGGAAATGATGATAAAAAATGTCGAGCTTATGATTTGCTCCAGGAAAGGACATATGATTCATATTTTGTGAAAGGTGAGGACCCTCGAGGCAATGCAAGCATAGCCATAGATGGCCCACCTAGCAGTGCAAGTGCAATATACACCACTGCTCTAAATGCAGTTTATCCCAGCGCAACCACAACAGCAGTTTACAACGCAACCAAAGTTTTAACCTCAATCGCAGCTTGTAGCACAACCACAATATGCACCACGACCACCGTATAATTAGGCGCCACTCATTCAGTCTTAGCCACAATATGTTCAAGTTGTGCACTATGTCCAACAGCAACCAAACCCACTGCAGCAGAAAATGGCCCTGCCTCAGTTTTAGCAAGGAAGAGTCTGAGGAGGATTCCATAGAGGATTCAGAGGATGAGGAGGAGGCTTCGGTCGAAGAGGAGGACGCGGTCGAGAATCAATCCGGTGTTATACTTATGGAGTATTCAGGCACTATCAGAGGGAGTTCCCTCATGCCCAGTGTACATACTATGCAGCCAATGAACATAATGTTGAAAATTTCCCTCATTTGATTGCAAAATGGTAGGCTGGAAACATTCCTCAGTTGCAGAATGTGCAAACTCAAAATCATCCTACGTTCCAAGTACAAAACCAACCGATAATGCAGAATCAGATCCCACTGCAGAATCAGACTCAAAACACACCCCAGACTCAAAATCAGCCGATGAATCTGTCGTTGAATCAGAACCTGCGATTGAACCTAAATCAAGGATTAATGGTTGCAACAATTCAAGCCGAACCGCGAACGAAGGATGTCAATGTTGGGGTTGTCACTCGCACTGGTGTGACAAATGGAAAAGATGGACTGCGACAACAAGTTTGGTTCACTGGAAAGAAAAAGGTAGCATTTGATATTGGGACAGAGAAGGACACATTTTTTCGGGAAAAGCATACAATCGGGAGAAATCTAGGTAAGTTACCGGTTATTGACATGCCATTTGATTTTGATCCATCTATAGAGGCAGGACCATCGCGACAGCATGGTACCTTGCATCAGTTCTTTGAGAGTTTTCTGTCACTGGCAAGGGACCCCGAAGCCCTTATCGATCTTGAGACACTATTGTACCACCAAGATAAGGCATTGAAGTATTCTTTCGTGAACTCTTTGCAAAAGAGGTAGACAGGCAAGGAGATGAGGATGAATATCCAGATCGAAGATTATGAGGTTGACTTGGTTATTCTAGATATTAGATTAGATGTAAACATTATGACCAAGCAAACCTGGAAGTTGATGGGGAAGCCGACCTTGGGATGTCATTGGTGTAGTTGCAACTAGCAAATCAGGCAAAAGTCCATCCCATTGGTTGTGTATCAAACCTAGTTGTCGATAGAAGTAGTCTAAGATGGAGGTTCCTATCCCGCACTGCTAGGGATTGGGTGGGATAATGATAGCATGGTAGTCATCAATTTCAAGAAACGGGTCATGACGTTTGAAAAATAGGATGTCAGGGTCATCACTCCCATGGAACCTCAGGAAGGCTGCCGGTATATTGAACCTGTGAAGGATGAAGTCAGTAGAAGTTGGGATCCTGCTTATAATATCTTTGAAGACTATATCCATCCTACCATCGATGACAAACTTGGATGGCACAACGCAAGTTCTGCATCCTCTGACTCTAATGATGCTCTAGAAAATTGACAGAATAGGTTGCATGAAGTGTCATTTAGGAAATGCGGGTTGATTACATAGTCTCTTTGTCGTGTCGTGTCTGAGACTGTTGAGTTGCCAATTTATGAAGGGCTGCCAGCATTACCAGAATTCCTTCAAGAATTTAAAGAGAAAGTGTTTGAACCATAAAGGGTATTGGCCCTAGATGTAGCACTGAAGGCTACTCCAGCTCGCTGGTGGGTGATGCATAAGCCGTTGATCCATGACTGGGAACCGTGTTGATGATTGATGATGGTGCACTTCAATGATTCGAAGGTCTATCATGTTGGGAGATATGATGGGAAGAATGGCCCCACTAGTCATTTGATTGAATGCCAGGTTTTATGGGCATCGTGACCCAAAGATGAGTGGGTCCACACTTTTGTTCAAACTATGGACGAGATGTTGAGATCCTGGTATGTAGAGGCAAATTTGCGTAGAACTATCACCACTTGGGGGGAGTTGTCCGTTTGTTTTACGTAGACATTTAGTTTCTGGGATTCCAACCTAGAAGTTCATAATGCATTGCAAATCATCCGTGGTGTAGTTTTGAAAGTTGTCCCTATCGCATACCCAGTTGATCCCCATGCACACTGCTCGATACAGTCCATGATGACATGCTACAACCTGTCTAGGGAACTTGAAGATGATGATGAGTTGCAAAATGTTAATATTCCAGAGTCTAAAGGAAGTTGCGATGTCGCAGCACCCGACATACTGACAGATTCGATGAGTCAGTTGTTGAAGATCAGGAAAGTCAACATTGGGTCGGAGGAGAACCCAAAATTTTCCAATGTCAGGGACTACTAGGACGAGGAGACAATGGCCAAAATAACGGACCTGCTGCATGAATTCCAGGAGATTTTTTCGACGTGGTTTTCAAAAATGAAGAGGATATTAGGGGACCTGGGTGAGATGAAAATCCTGTTGAAACCATATGCCAAACCTGTGCGGAAGAGACCATATCGACTGAACCCATGATACAAGGACTATGTGAAGGCTGATATAGACCAGATGCTAGATGCTAGGATCATTAATCCCATAGAAGAATCAAAGTGGATAAGCCCTATGGTGGTCTAGGATAAAAATATGGACGCAATCCGTATTTGTGTTTACCTAAGAAAGTTGAATGATGCATGCATGCATGATCCATTCTCGACTACTTTTACTGATGAGGTCCTTGAAGGAATAATAAGTCAGGAGATGTATTCCTTCACGGATGGTTTTTCAGGGTACCACCAGATCCGGATTGCAAAGGAGAATTTCCATAAGACCACGTTTGTCACTAAATGGGGATGTTTTCAATATACAGTCATGCCTTTTGGGCTGAAGAATGCACCAGCAATATTTTCTCAGGTAGTTGTTGCTGTGTTTAAAGACTTTATTCAAAAGTTTCTGCAAGTATATATGGATGATTGGACCGTCTATGGGCTAATTAGGGACCATCTTCGAAACTTGTGATTGATGCTTGAATGGTGTCGATAGCATTAGATTGCATTAAATTCTAAGAAGTGCATTTTTTGTGTGCCCATTTGGAATTCTACTCAGACACATAGTGTGTAAGGACAGTTTGTTGGTTGATCCAACGAAGATCGCACTAATTCTTAGTTTGTCACCGTCGTTGAATGTGAAGATGCTTCGGGAAACGGTAGGGAATATGGGATATTATCGCAAGTTTATCAAGGGATACGCTGGGATTACTGTCCCCATGGAGAAGCTACTAAAAAAGGATGCAACATATGAATGGAATCAAGAATGTCAAGGAAGTTTTGACACATTGAAGGCCAAGATGGCCTCCATGCCTATACTGGTTTTTCTTGATTGGAATAAGGAGTTCCATGTGCATGTCGATGCCTTTTCCGTTGCACTGGGGGTTGTGCTTGCACAACCAAGTGAGGGTGACCTAGATCACCAAATTGCATATGCTAGTCAGAAGTTGTCATTTGCTGAACGAAATTACACAAAGATGGAAAGAGAAGGCTTGGCAATGGTTTATTCCTTGTAAAAGTTCAGGCACTATTTGTTGGGCGGACATTTCAAGATGTTCATTGACCATTCTGCTCTGCAATACTTGGTCAATAATCCTATGTTGGGGGGGGGGGAATCTGTCGGTGGTTGCTTTTGTTCCAAGAATTTGATTTTGAAATAATTGTGAAACCAGGATGGTCGAATGCTGGTCCTGATCACCTGTCTCGCATTGAGAATGATGAAGAACCGACCAACATCGATGACAGATTTCTCAATGCACAATTGTTCCATGTTGACATCACAGATGATCACTATGCCTCAATCATTCAGTTTTTGGCCACTGGCATTGCCCCGGAGGACATGTCAACTAGCCAAAAGAAGCAGCTGGTAGTAAAGGCTTTTGATTTCCAGCTGATTGCTGGGCAGTTATATAAGCTCGGCCAGATGAAATTTTGTGATGATGTATCCTACCGCATGAGCAGGGTCCCATTCTAGAAGAATCCCATGCAGGAATCGTGGGAGGTCACTATGGAGGAAGGGATACTGTGCAAAAGGTGTTGCATGCTAGGATATGGTGGCCTATGTTGCACAATGATGCCGCAAAATATGCGAGGAGCTGTGATGTCTTCAAGCACGCCGGTAAACTTTCGCGCCAGGATGAGATGCCACAGGTGTCTTTGCAACCTTTTGATAAATGGGCCGTGGATTTTGTGGGTCCTATTAATCCACCAGGGAAGTGGAATAGGGTGCGATATATCATTACTGCAACCAACTATCTAACCAGGTGGGCAGAAGTTGCACCAATTATAGATTGCACCGCTGGATGATGCAGAAGCATTAGAAGAACACATCGCACAGTTGGTCCAGCTTGAAGAAGACCGCTTTGTTGTAGGCTTCCACCAGTGGGTTGTGAAGGATCGACAAAAGGCATGGCATGATCACCAAAATAAGAACAAACAATTTTCGGAAGGAGAATTGGCACTGTTATATGACAGCAAGTTCATAAAGCATCTAGGTAAGTTACAGATGCACTGGTTAGGACCATATCTTGTTCATTCCATTACTTCTGGAGGTGCATTTCAGTTACAACAATTAGATGGTGTGGTATTGCCGACGCTCGTCAATGGGAGTCGCTTAAAGACCTACAGGATGGGTCCAGAGCTGCACACTGCTTGAGGTGCTGTGAAAAAAAAAAAATAGCTAGCAACAAGGTGAGTCTCCGGGGACGAGGCTGCACAAGGATAGGAGTTAGTAGCTACAGTCAGGAGATCACCTACGACAGCTACAGAGATGTGGGTTGGTCAAATCAGTAATAAATGTAGGTAGTTAAAATAGTTAGCTGGTGACTCTTGTTGAAGTGATGTGGATTAATGGCTAATATGACCATTAGAAGGGTAAGATTGTCGGTGGATTTGGCGTCATTACTGTTGGATTTATTCATGATGGAGATAGCATATTTGGCAATGATGAGTTTGAATTGGGAAGTGCCTATAAAAAGTGCGTGGGATGCGGGAGGACGACATTGTTCAATTGAGTGAGCAGAGTATTGAGAAGAGTGTGAATTGTGCAGTTGTGTTGTGAGATTTTGAGTGAGTTGCAGAGCCGAAGGCTAGAGTCATCGAGTGCATTATAAGGTTTGGGGCGTAAGGCATGCTGAGCGACCTTGACGCAATTGAGATTTCTAGTGAACAAGAGTCCCCTATTCGACCCACGGCTGTTGAAGAAGAAGTCATGGGCATGTCGATTGGCTCAACGTCTATCCCCAAGAGGAAGTGACAAGATCAGAAGCCTAATTCCATGCCGCTGTAGAAGAGACACACCCACCATTCGACTAGAGTGCAAGGAGAAGGGACTACATAGACTGGGCTGTCGAGCTCAGGAGCAATAGATTCTGTGGTGCCTAGGGGTGTCTCTATTCATGATATCTTGGGATATGTCACTCTTATGCATCTGGGAGAAACTCCACGGTAGCCGACGAAAAATAAGAAGTATCCACCAAAATTGCCACCACTACTAGAAGGGATGACTTGCTTGGTCGATATCATCCTTGACTTGATCCGATTGAAGTTTGAGGACCATGATTTCTATTAATTAAATATGTCTGATATGAGCCCTATGAGTCAGTTTCGACGGTGCCTGGTGCCCCAATTCACTGGATTTCTCAACCTTGGGTGAGTGGGTTAGACCACTCTAGATTGTTGGGGCTCATTAATATGCCTCATTTTGGGCACCTGAATGAAGCCCATGTGTGTGTTAAACAACTCTTGGCCTGTTTTCATGGTGGGACATTTTGGTTGAACGAAGCCCATCCCTATCACATTATATTTAATTGTGAGCATTATGGGCTTGCCGAAGGCCGGGGAAGATCTGGCGTAGTATATCCACGAGAGGGATACTAACAAGAAGCTTTCCAAGTAGCTAAAAGAGCGCTTTGGATTACATAGCGATGTCCACGCCTATCATATTGATAGAATTAACTCACAAGCGGCGTGTATCGGGGTGAGAATTCTGGTGAGAAAAATTGTTCAGGGGAATGGATCGGTCCAGTGCCACTCGAGCGTGGTCGCATGCGTCTAGAAATGTGCAAAAGGCATACAAATGAACTAGTCTTTGTTCTTGCTTAACCAGTTGCTTGAAGATGCTCTCGCTGCTCAGGGTGGGTGGCCTTTTTCATATAGTTGGTTATTAATTCTTATTGCACTTGTCACCTGGATGGAACCTGAATATTACCAACCCATGGTAATCGATGTAGTGAAGGTGTGACGAGCCACATGATACCATAATTTGTGGTGGATTGAGGAGCCCAGTTGACAGGCGGACTGTGAAATTCACTTTTGGGTCTATTGGGAAGCACTGCAATCCACCGCTATCACAGTTCCTTGAGTATCTCCTTATGCAGTGGCCAAGTATCAGTGGCTCATTCGCTTTGCTATCGAGCCACATTCCATTTAAATTCAAGCACGGTGGGACCTTGACAAGGGGTGGCTACCTCTGGCTTACAAAGTCACTTCGAAAAAATTGGAGGCTATTGTTCAAGAGTGGCCGACTAAATGGCACAACCCTGTGAGTCAGGAGGAACTTTTTAAGGAGTTGCGACCTGATTCCCCAGAAGAGACTACCCAGAAGGAGCTGAGTGTTCATGACTCTGACAACGAGTCATCGACGGATCCCGAGGATGAAGCACAACACATGTGGGAGGAGACTCACGCCAAATGGCACCAGGAATACAATGCAGGAAACAATATCCGGTCAGGGATGGAGGACCAACTACAGTGGCTCATCAAAGTGGTCGCTAACTCCTCTGAGGCTGTGACACAGATGATCCGAGAGTCGAAGCACGAAGAATTTGGTGTGGTAATAGATGGGTTGAATTCCATTTTTTATATTGTTTCCAAGAAGATATCCATGAGACATGTGATGTAGGAAGTCCCGTCGATCAGCACCGAGCCCCGGGCTAGGAACGTGTAAGTTCCCCTAACTGCGATAGACACAGGAAATGAAGATGTGAACCAACTACTCTGCCCAATCAAGAGCGTCACTTTGTATCTAAACAAGTTACCAACTCAAGTACTGGTGGAGCTACAGCACGTGACTGCCCAGGAATTGGTGGATAGACAGAAGGAGCTGGTGGATGTATATGTGTAGTCACAGAGCACAGCCGAGAAGCTGCAGAAGGAAGCGAAGGAGCTGCATCAAGTCAGGGTGTAGCTGGAAGAGGAGAAGGTACAAGAAATAGATGCATTGAAGGCGGCACAAGCTGAGGTGCAGCGTAAGGCTTCCAAAGAAATTACTGAGCTAAAGAAGGTGCAAGATTGCCGTATTGTTGAACAAGCACAACTGTGTGCAAGATGCGGCGAGGTCGAGCAAGCCGTTAATGAGGCTTGTCAACATATTTTTAAGAACACGATCGAGCTTACGATGGTCGCTAAGGCCAAGCGACTTAGGGAAACCATTTTCAAGATCCAGGACACCAACCTTCCTATTCCTAGGAACGCCAACAAAAGCGACGTGCTCAACTAGATGAGTTTCAAGAAATTGGTGGATAGTTGGCTGTTAAAGTAGTCACCATGCTACAGGAAATGCAAGAGAATTGGTAGATGGTCGATGGCAAGGCTACGAAAGAGCACCTTGTGCAGCAAGCTTTGAATAATTTTCAAAGTGTTGTCGACAAAGTCTAGCTCTAGGTTCGTGAGATCGCGCAACAGTTTGAAGATTTCAAGGTGTGGGTGTCGGCATATACCCTATCAACTTGACATGGCTCGGGGATGACCCACAAGATTGTTTTTGGGGCCTATTGGCAGGGGTTTTGGGTAAGTGAGTTGTGTAGCATCGCGGCAACTGCGTAAGATCACGCAGCATCGTGCAAGGCCAAAGCAGTGCAATGGGCAAAAAAAAACTATTTTGAATATTTAATATATTATTTGACCAATTTTTGTTACCATAAGTCATTAGCGGTTACAAGTTCGTTAAAAGTGGACCTTCAATGTAAAGGCGCAAGCCTAGATATAGAACTAATTTTGCGATTATGAAAGACATCAATATTATCTTGAGCATGATTAATGCTCGAGGTCTGGTGCGATTTGTCTGTGGATTTGGAGAATTTTCTGTTGTATCTGCAGTCTATCTGGGTTTTGCTGATGTATTCAGGCTCCTATTGTGGAGAAGAATTGTCTATTTTGGATCCTTTGCGCAGAATTAATATGATATGACAGTTGTTGCATAAATGTTGTCTTTTGTCTTATTGTTTTCTCTATTGCGTTATCCATGAGAAATATGTTGAATCTGTCATGCTTTATGATGCTGTGATCTATTCCAATTCTATCGCATTTCTATTATGGTTTACTGATGTCTTTGCGATCTCTTCTGATTCACTTGCATTTATGATAATGGATGGTTTAAGTTGTTTTCTATTGATGTGCCGACCTACTGTGACAAATGAATGATGTGATTGTTAGATCTATAGTGATGAAGATAGATTATGATTACTGTCTTAGTTCGGTAAACTGATGCTTATGCCGCTTAAACCCCATCAAATGCCATTTCCTCCCTTCTTACTGCCAGAAACTTGGTTTTGATAGATCTCCCTTGAACATCTCGGGTGAGACTTTGTCCGCTCAGTCGATGTTGCTAGGCAGGGTAAAACTTGTCTAGGCCGGTGCTCATGGAGATCACGCTGGTTGGGTGTTGACGGAGTGAGAACTCCTGTCGACGAGGCTTTGTTGGTGAGTTTTCTCCAACAAACATAAATATGATGTGCTTCCTGCGTTTAAGAAGTGGAAAGCTTTGGTTGAGAATGAGACAAGGAAAAAGTTGAAATGTCTCAGATCTGATAGTGGAGGTGAATAATGAAGCAAGGAGTTTGATAGTTACTATTCATACCATTGGATCTGTAGAGAGAAGACAATCCCAGGAACACCACAAGAAAATGTTTTGTCATAGAGGATGAACAAAACGATCATGGAGCATGCAAGGTGTATGAGATTGCATGCAAGGTTTCCCTTACATTTTTGGGTTGATGCTGTAGATACTGCTGTTTATTTAATAAACAAAGGGACTTCAAGCAGTTTGGATGGTGGAATTCCAGAGGATGCATGGATAGATAAAAAGGTAAACTACTCATTTCTCATAACTTTGGTTCTGATGCATTTGTTCATATTGATAAGGAAAATAGAACAAATCTTGAGGCTAAATCCAAGAAATGTACCTTTATTGGATACGAGGTTGATGATATTGGTTATCTCTTATAGTATTATGAAAATCACAAAATCATTAGGATTAGATATGTAGTATTCAATGAAAAGGTTATGTAAAAAGATTAGTTTCATGTTTAGAAAGAGGAAAAGTAAAACATAAAGTACACAACGTTTGATGAAATCAAAGAAAATGAAGTTTCAAAGGAACCATACAATCAAGAGCAACAACACGTACCTCAATATCCTGCAAATGTAAGAAGATCTACCAGGTTAAGTAGACCTCTTGAATAATTCTCACCTTGAATGTATTATTTATTGATGATTTATTATGGTGAACCAGAATGTTATGAAAAATCAATGTCGGTATAAACTAGAAAGAAATGGGAGCAAGGAATGAATGAGGAGATGGACTCATTGGTAAGAAACAGGGCTTGGGATTGTTTGAGTTTCCTGCAAAGAAGAGAGCATTGCATAATAAATGGGTTTACAGGTTGAAGGAAGAAGAAGGAGGAAAGAAGTGGTATAATCCTAGACTTTTGGTAAATGGGTTTGCATAAAATAAAGGTATAGATTTTGATGAAATATTTTTTCTTGTTGTTAAAATGACTTCAATTAGGACTATTTTAAGTCTAATGGTGGTAGAAGATTCACATATTGAACATTTAGATGTAAAAACAACCTTTATCCAAGGGTATTTGGAGGGAGAGAGTTATATGCAGCATCCACATGGGTTTGAGGTCAAAAGTAAGCAGATTGTGGTTTGTAAGTTGAATAAGAGCTTGTATGGCTTGAAGCAAGCTCCAAGGAAGAGTTTATGACAGAACAGGGTTATAGTAGATGGCATTATGACCATTGTGTTTATTTAAAGAGGATAGATAATGGAAGATATATGATATTGGTATTGTATGTGGATGACATGTTTGTTGCAGGGTATAACATGAAGGATATAAATGCGCTAAAAAATATTCTAGCTAAATCCTTAGCGATGAAGGATTTGGGTGCTACAAAGAAAATAATTGGTATGAGAATAATGAGAGATAGGAAAAATAAAAAATTGGCATTGCCTCAAGGTGAGTACATAGAAACGTTGTTGGATACGTTTAGAACGTAGAATGAAAAACCAGTTAGTACACCTCTGGACAGTCATTTCAAACTAAGGAAAGAGATGTGTCCCAAGAAATAGGAATAGATAGAATACATGTCCAAGGTTCCCTATTCATCAACAATTCACAACTTTATGTATGCCATGGTGTGCACAAGACCAGATATTCTATATGTAGTGGGAGTTGTGAGAAGGCATATGAATAATCTAGGTAAAGAGCATTGGAAAGAAGTACAATGGATTCTCAGGTATTTGAGAGGTACCACTCATGCATTATTTTTTCAAGGTTTAGACACTTCTCTACAAGGATATGTTGATGCAGATATGGTAGGTAATAAAGGAAGCACGAGGAGCACCACATGGTATGTCTTTACTAAGAGGGGAACATTAGTGATTTGCATTTCAAAACTGCAAAATTTTGTTGCACATTCAACAACGAAAGCAACGTATGTTACTGCTACAGAGAGTAGTAAACATATGATTTGGTTGCAGAGGTTCATGGAGGAATTGGGTAAGAAGAAAGAGAATAACAAGTTGTACAATGAAAACCAGAGTGCCATTCATCTTGCAAGGAACTCAACATTTCATTTGAACACTAAACATATACAACTAAAGTACCATTTCATAAGATCTGTTTTGGAAGATGAACCATTAAAATTGGAAAAGATACACACTAGCCTGAATCCTATAGATATGTTGGAAAAGGTAGTAATGAGAAAGAAACTGAGTTCTTGCTCGATTTCAGTTGGCCTTCAAGCATGAATGTGAAGAAGAGAAATTTTCCAAGTCCAAGGTTCAGAGCATATTCCAACAAGTGCAATAACGGTGGATTTGTTTTTATCAATGTTCGAGTGGGATATTGTTGGTTGTGGATCCTGATATTCCATATTCAGAGAGTTTATTGTTCCATCGTGTTTGTACCTCAATTTTACTGTATACTCATCCTAGCAGGGGGGTACGTGGGGACATCGTCCCTCCATGGGGGTCCGGAGGGGGGGCCATCCCTTTTGTTTAGGGCATCCAAGGGAAGTTCCCTTGAGAAAGGGGGTTCGTGGGTGAGTCCCCCAAAATAAATTTTTGGGATGTTTGTTGGCTAACAATTTACGAACCCATGGTATTTTCCCATAGTAATTCCCCTATAAAAGAAAATCCTTGTAATACGACTGTGTATTGGATTGTATCATTGTAAAACAATCTCTTTGATTGTGTGAGAGAGACTATGAGAGATTGAAGAGGAAGCGCAGTGGGGTTGCTGTAGGTTGTATGCCTTCATTTTGCTGGATGTTGTAATAATAAAGGACTAGTAATTTCTGTGTGGATGTAACCTATCTTAAGTGAACCATGCTATATTTGTGTCTCTCTTGTAATGTAATTTAATTTTGAATCTTATTTCTTATTTATTGTTATTGCTATGTGATCCTGTTTTTCTAACAATGAGATAGTGGGAGTGAGGGAGGGACACACATGGAAATAGTGTTAGTTTTTATTTAGATCTCATTAGATTATCTAGGATGTCTATATGAAATAATAACAAGTACAACAAGGTGCATAAACTATAAAAGGTACATGAGACACAAATATTTCACTGGGGAAACCATAAAGGAGAAAACCCCACAAATTTCTTCAGAATAGTAAGATGATCAAAAGCAGTAATAAGAAGTATTCAACATCTATCTATCTCTCTTCCTTTGTCTCTCTATATCTATCATACAAACTTGAGAGTGTGAGGTGTGTATAAATGAGGAAGAGTGCCTCTCTATTTATACCCTTTCAAGTCACTGACCAAACATAATACTAGGGCCCACATGTCTTCCCTAACATGGTCGACTTCTCCTAGACAGGCTCCAAATACACATTACATGAGGTTACATTGGGGACTATTTCCTCAACTTAAAACGAAGGTTGTACCTCAAGGTATAGACACAATTTGGGAATCCCACAAGGGGGTAAGACACATACCCAATGGGGGTACAAGAACATACACTAATAATACATATTGAAATATCTTCTGAAGTTACAAATACATCAACACTCCCTCTTAACTAGGAAGACATTCTCTCTCTTCACATTCATCAACATATCTACTCGGGTCTTCATCATAGAGTCATCATCATGGAGTCATAGATTCATCATGATAGCTGCTTCCATCATTATCTTATTATTTGATCATCATACTATACTGAAATCAGAAATTTCTACAGAGACAACCCTTTTCCATGTTGGATGTAGGCCTAGTCCTCTGATAGGTCATCATCACATCTCGAGCAAGCTGTCACGTAGGAACTATCCAGGACCTTATTTACATTGCCATGACAATAACCCGTGTCTTCTACCTTCTTCTCGTTGTGTCCAAATCATCTCTTTTGTCCTGCAGAAGACAAAACAAAAAAAACAAAGCATCCACAGTCGACCTGCGTTCTATCATAGAATCACCTAGGAGCACCTCTCGTGCTTTGTGACTTTATCATCTCAACATGGGAACAAACATACATGGATATATATGTAAGGACTGATTACGACCCAACAACCCATTACATCAGGATATTTTACGTTCTTGGTCAACCTCAAGGAATTACATCTAAACAACCTGTGTATAGTAAATTTTCCATTCATATAACCTTCGGGGCGTATTACATCCGAGTAACCTGCGTACCATACCAGGTCTCATTTTTACACTCATAAAACCAACAGGGAGTATTACATTCGAATAACCTGCATACCACACAAGGTCTCATTTTTACATTTGGATAACCCATCATAGGACTGATTACGTCCAAGAATAACTTGCGAGCTTCTCCAGGACTGATTACATCCAAGGTCAACCTGAAAGACTGATTAAGTCGGAGCATCCTTCTGCACCAGGATTTTCCCACTCAAACAATTTGTCTCATTTCCCATGTGAGATATTATGCTTTTGTATCATACCAGGACTAATTATGTTCAAGAACAACCTGCGAGCTTCACCAGGATTGATTACATCCAAGGAAAATCTATATGACTGATTACATCTAAGAAACATACTAGCTTCTCCATGTTTTTGCGCTCAAACAACCTATCTCTCTAGCTATGATAGAATACATCACTCCCTCTTTCGAGGGATCTCGATCTTGATCACACAAAGTCTTTCTCTGAAGTACTCGAACTTCACTCTCACAAGAGGCTTTTTCAACACATCGGCTATCTGCTCCTCTGTTGCCACATACTGGATCTTCATTGCTCCTCTCTGCAACATATCCCTGATATAGTGGAACTTGATCTCGATGTGCTTTGACTTGTCATGGAATGCAAGATTTTTCGACAACTTCACACAACTCTTATTGTCACAAAAAATACAAGTCACATCAAACTAGAGATCAAACAAGTCAAACAATAACTTTCAAAGCGACACTTCCTCGCAACAAGCCAAGAAAGAGACAATATAGTCTACCTTGGTTGTACTCAGCGCCACACATGATTGCTTCTTGCTGAACCAGGAAATCATACCAGATCTGAAATTGAAGCAAAAACCTAAGGTTCTCTTCGTGTCAGTGGTCCTACCTGTAATGGACATTTATCCCCTTTTACATGCAAATGCACCAACCTTAGCTCGTCCAGAGCATAAGGAAGAGTTCAATGGAACAACAAAATCTAAACAAAAAAAGAAACTACGATAAAAATGAAAGCAAATATTTTTAGGGTTTTAACACGTGTATAATATAACTAATGAAAAAAATAAAATAAACACACCTTTCTCCTATAAGATGGGCCACCGTAGATGTCCTTGGAAGTGGTTCCGCAGCTCCACAGGTTAGTTCTCCAATCTACTCCATGGATAGTTTTCAAACGGTGGGATGGATCCAAAGTGGGTATGGAGAAAATCTCAACGTACACCGTGGGAAAATGCCGAGGCACCGATAATAATGGAAGGGAAGTATGTGGAATATCTGAGAGAAAAATTGTCACAACGTAACCACAAGTGAATGAAAAGGTGTTTTGGGAGAGCCCTTCACAATGTATTTATAGTATGGTCCTATGGTTTTTTTACCCAAGGTGGTGACCCATGGTATTTTTTTGTGGTTTTTTTACCCTTTCTATTTTTCAGGGTTTGGACCCCTTTTTAGGGTTTTTAAACCCTTTTTGGGAGAGAGTGAGGGTAAACCATAGTAAATAATGATGTTTTGGACCATTTTTGGTGGAAATACAATTGTGAAGGTCAAAAGTAAGGGAAATATGGCAGGAATATGATGTATGTATATGGTTTAGACCATAGAGATCTAGGTGAACACTTTTTAGTGTTAACAGATTGCCCCTTGATGTGTGAGGAAAAGAGCTCATCATATGGAAGATAGACAACATAGTATCATGGTAATAATGGTGAAAACACTGGAGAGACTGGAGAGACCTGCAGAGAAGTGGAGCTTCCTCATTCGAACTACGGTGGCTTTTGGTTTTTTATTATGGGTTCTAAAAAAAGGATGAGATACATATAATGTGTGACATGTAGATGGATGTGGCAGGCATACCCGTGCTCGTAACAATGTCAAAAGAATAAACTAGTCTAGATCCAAATCCTCGGCTCTATCAAGCGCTGAGAGGGATCAAATCTCTTGAGGTGCAAACCTTTTCTTAGGTATTGCACTCAATCAGCTATCAACTTTGGTGTGTCCTATATATAGCCATTGATTTGATTCAAACCAAAATACAAATCTTTTTATTTAAGGTACACATATAATGTTTTTATTATTAATATTTAATATTATTTATGGCTAACATATAATATTTTTTTTTTTTAGGAACGAACATTACAACATCTCCACATACATGGTTTTAAAACCATATGCAAGGCCCTCATAAAACCATGGGTTGTTTAGGAGGCCTTGCACATGGTCTTAAAACCATTTTCAAGGCCCTCCTAAACCATGTACAATAAAACCATGGTTATTTTAGTAGGCCTTGCACATGGTTTTAAAACCATGTGCATTTCCCTCCTTACACATGGTTTTAAAACCATGTGCAAGGCCCTTCTAAAGCATGTACAATAAAAACATGGGTTGTTTAGAAGGCCTTGCACATGGTTTTAACACCATGTGCAAGGCCAACATTTTTTTTTGGCGATAATTCATTTTTATTATTTTTTATTATTTTGATAGGTAGGAACATTACAACATCTCCCCCATATTGTGTTTTTTTCTGACCCACATTTTTTTTGCGGATAATTAAATTTTTATTTTTTATTGTTTTGTTAGGTAGGAACATTACAACATCTCTCCCATATTAGGTTGTTTTTTACTTTTTTATTGTTTTGTTAGGTAGGAACATTACAACATATCCCCCATATTAGGTTGTTTCTGTGGCCAATAATTAAAACTTTTTTTTTTGTTATGTTGTTAGTAACAAAGGTTACAAGATCTCCCTCATATTAGGTTTTTTGGCTGGCATTTATTTTGGCAGATAATGAAAATTTTTATTTTTTATTATTTTGTTAGTCTTGTAACATTACAACATAATAATTTTTTTACTATTTTTTATAGTCGAAATTTACAATAGTAATGTTACATAACGTTTTGAAACATTACAAGATATCCCCCATACTGGGCTATAAAGCGCCTTTTGGTGCAATAATTTGATCAAATCTCAAAACATGGGAGCCGATCGATACATATACAAATAATGATATACAATGGTGGCCTCAATGGGAGGATGAATAAAATACTGATATGAAGAACTGATACATAGGAACAATGGCATTCTCATGGAATGCAATATCATAACAACTGATGCTTTTCTGAATCTGGAGGTGTACATATATATGGACTCAGTGACTAAGAGTCAGAATCTCTATGGTATAATATGCAACATCAAGTACTAGACATATATTGAAGCATGACACTAGGTGCTTTTGAACACTGTCTCCTACGTAGTACAGAAATCACAAGGGACATGAAACTGCATGGGTCCCATAGATAGACTCATCAAGTGCTAGATTTAGGTGACAACCGGGATCTTCGACCAAATAGTGAGCAGACCAATACCCTGTATGAATATCAACAGTGTGATGTTGTAGCTGAAGTCGAGCACGTGAGACACAACCATCCCAAGAGGCACTAATGACTCCTCTCAAGTGGTCCAAGGAACTCATCAATGAGGTGGATTAAACTAGGATACAGGGACCTCTGGGTCTATTGTTATACTAAAATCTCATCACCATCATGTTATGAGATAGGTATCCCCTTGTATTATTCAATCCCTCAAAGTTTTCCCTAGAGAAATGAAGGAATAAATTAACCACTTGCAATTTTCCCTCTTTTGAGCTAGTAATGCTCTTTCCCCATTGACAAAAAGCATTAACCAAGAAGAAAAGAGCCAACACCACTCCTGATACATGAGTAAATAGAGTTTCCACTGCTCCTTCCCTCACTGTAAGAAGTGGTACCCCCTTATCACCACCTGTTTTCTTCATTGGAGGAGAGGTGCTCACGTTTTGAAGGAAAAAAAGAGAAGCTTCGAGAGGATTCTTGAAGCTGACCTCCGTGGAGCCCCATCCCTATGGTTTAGGACCAGCTGGAGCTTGAGATCCTCCCTTTTAGGATTTAATCTCCACCTCACCCATGATATCCTCAACCATAACTATACTCCCATGCCTTTAAATATTGGCTCACCCCCCATGGGCAAAAGGGCGAAGAATTGTGTTGCATATCCAAACTCTGTTAAAATCATTCTTGAGTCTTTGGAGGCAAGGTGAAGTTAGAGCCAAGGAGCCATTGGAAGGAACTCTCAACACCAAGGAATGAAGGTTGTAGTCTCTCCAATCATTTATTAATAAATAATGTCTTTTCTTTCCCATATATGTTGTTTCATTTGTATATATTGCTTGATTCCTTGGTCACAAGCATGGATCTAGTTGATTGTATTGTATGCTATCATGTTTTCTTTGTTGTCTTCCATCTATTACAGGTTCTTCTGTAGTAAGCTTTAAGGATAGCGAGGATAACCCTTGAGAGAAGTATCATGGCATTCCATTCAGTTGATTAACCAGATCTAGGGAAAGTTTAACATTTGGTGTTTGTGTTTTGTTCTAGACCTGAACCATTTAGATCTAGGGAACCAGCTCTTGTCCACAAAAGGTGTGTATTTATGGCTAACATCTATCCTATGGAATAGATGTGTTGATGTTGATAGAGGGAGACCTGCAACTAATCAAGGAAATGATGTTTCTTTTACTAGAAGCGCGAGGGAGATAACCAAATATGTGGAACAATTAAGGGACCAACACACTGAATGGGGGAACAATGGAAGGGGAATATGGGGGACTCAAACTTCCTTTTTTTAGAGTATGGTGGTAGGGCTGACCTGGTAGCAAATGAAACTAACTCATGGGAGAGGGATCATAGATGTAAACTGGGAAGATAACTACAATGGGAAATACCGAGGGAGGTAGCTGGAGCATGACTACTCAAGGGATCCAAGGGAGACTCATCGCATAATACTCTGAACAAAGGAATCCCAATGGGGGAAAGCTTCCAAACTGTGATATCATATATGGTGGCACCAAAAGACACCATTTTGTCCTTCTTCATAGTTTAAGGAGAACGGATAAGGGATAGAAGTAACCTCACTATTCTACGATCTCGTGGATTTTTAGCGAGCCCAATAAGGTAAATGCTCGATGGTGTTTTAATTTTTAGAGAGTTTGAAAATAGGAAGAAGACTCCAGTGTGGTATCTTTTTTGTATGTAGTCTCCTAAGCCTGACAAAGGATAAAAGTGTACAAAGGAGAGCTCTCCCAACATTTGGGGAAGGGATACTTCTTTACCATTGGTAGTCCAACTAGGCCAGAAAAGGTTGAACCTATACTGACTGGAAGTTCATTCAAATACTTTTATGAGAATGAACGAAACCAAGTTTGCTTGTCAATCTTTTCTTGATGAGAAGGCCGAAAAAGAGCTTAAAGACAACCTATGCTGAGCTTTGTTGTAAAGTACAGTACCTATGTCCAAGAAAGAATAAAAGGATACAAAGGGAAAAATGAGATACATAGACGCCCTTTTAAATACTTTAATGAGCGTTAAAGGAAGCAAGCATGCTCAACAATATTTTCATTCTTTTAGGAGTTAGAAGAAAAGAGCTTAATAGAAACTCTGTAATGGTCGATAAAGCAAAGGGGAAGTGTTAAATATATGGAAAGAGGTTATGTTGTGAACATGGCTTAGAATAATAAATGTAGAAAATTGATGCCCCCCCTTGTGGGATGATCGATAGTAGTAAAATTGGACAACTATGCAGTATGGATGGGGCGAATAATTCATGAACATGCTAATACATACAATGGGTGATCCACATGATGGCCCACAAATAGAGGTGACTTCTAGGAAATGGCCTTGAAAATAATGGTGAGATCACGAGACAAGGGTCTCGTCAAAATATGGAGGGAGGAAAACTGAAATCGGTGGTGTGAACGAAGTCTCAAACGGACACCAGATGAATCTGTGGTGTAAGGAAGAAAACTAGACCAAGGGAGGCCTATAATCAGGGGAGACCATGACATGTGTCATTTTTACTGGTTAGTGTTGAGTTGGAGTGGAGGATCCCAAAACTCAACTATTGATTTCTTCTGGCATGACTAGCTTTTTTCTGATTGGTGACTTGCAGGTAAGAGCTCTCCTTGAACCTGTCTTTTGCATTTGTTTACTTTTTGTTTTTTCTCATCTTGGGGCCTTTGTCAAGTTCAAAGGGTTCTTGGGGCCGGGTATCACTTTTCTAGAGAAAATAAGAGACCTAGGTTGCTCTTATTGGGATGACAGGAGAGACCCGGTCTCACATGTAGGGGAGACAGGCCTGACCCAGGTCGCACCTGTTCAGCAGAAAGGAGAGATCCAGTCACTCCTGTTCAGGGGTTTTGAGCAACTTGTGTCACACAAAAAGGCCGCATAGGAGCGACTCAACCCATGATGGGTTTCTTGTGCATGACTAGGCATGACAAAAACTGTGTGTATGTGTAAGATTCCAGATGTGGCGTGGCGAGAGTGAGATATTGGGAACCTCTGAGGGGAGGTGCATGATGATATAATAGTACATGATATGCTTGCTCTGTGTGGGCTATGGAATTACTTCCAGATATTTCTCATGTGTTCAACAAAGATACTGCTGGACAAACTAGTGAGCTTCTGGAACCGGGATGAATATTGTTTTATCATTTGGGAGGAGCGAATCGAGATCACGCTCCTCGATGTGTAATTTCTGATTGGGCTCCCTTGATAGGTGTGATCGGAAACACTACACTGAAGCTCACACATGGGGTGTCACTAGGCGACCTCTGTAAGAGACATTTCTATGCCTCCACATCGGTGCACTCATCGTACATTCTGGTGCGTGACATTGAGAGTATTGAGACTCGCACTGTAGCAATGGTGTTGTTGTGTATACTAGGTTCATTAGGACTGCACAAGATCTCAGGCGGTCAACTCCAGCTAGTGGAGCATGTTCTGAGGGGTACCTACTTTGGGTGGGCCTAGATTTACTTGATTGAGGTTTGACGTGCACTGAACAATGCTAATTAAGTGGGAGGGGATTTCCGTTTCCCCTTGTTCTTGTGCTCATTCTTTTTTGAGTGATTTCCTACCCTATGAATTGATCTAGAGGTGTGGGAGAGAGCACCTCGTGAGCCTCACATGAGGAGGTGGAGAGAGATGATGATCAGGGAGGGAGGCGGATTGGTTAGCCATTTTTTCACCTGGGATATTTTTTTGCAGTGGAAGTATCTACCAATCCTTGTAGAGGACTACCCATATGTAGGGATGGATTACCAGGGAGACCCAGAGATGCCTTGACCACCCGACCAGGTCTAGGGACCCAATGGTACATATACATGATGATTTTATGGTTACATTAATATATAGTTTTACTAGTTTAGTGGTAGCCAGTTTATGTGTGTGATGGACACTGATGACATACACTGTGCATGTGCAGACATCGGACCACGACCTCCAGCAGGGTATTAGAGATGGAGGGGTTAGATCCACCTACTCATGGGAACAGGAGGTGTTAGAGTACACTGGACTCACTTCGACTCAAGATTGAGCACTTCCTAGATGGGGTTACTAAACAATGGATGGCATTATCTCAACGATGACCTGATCACCACGTGCTACCATGATCCTCCATAGTGGATCCCCATGATCGCAGTCACTGCTGAGTATGTTAGAGCAGCGGCACAGGGTGATGTACCTATGGAGAAGGAGGAGGACTCCAGTGATGAGGGAACAGAGGAGAACAAAAAGCCAGAGCATGAGGAGTACATCTCTGAATATAAGCTAGTGATGCTTCCCCTAGTGCAGTGGTGCACTGGGATTTTTGTATTATATGTATGATCAGCCGAGAAAGCTTGAGGAGCTTCACATTTTATACTGAATATTATGACATGATATATATATATATATATATATACATGGATGCACCTTTTATTTATTTTTATGAGTCTTTTTGTGATGATGCCTATATGATGTATATGACATATGTATGCATGACTATATGATGATGTATGATGTAGTTTTATTTCCTATATGCGATGAATGATTTGGTAGTCTAGAAAATAATTAGCCATTTGGCCGGCTAGACTATTGAGATTTCTTGGAACATGCATGAATGTAATGGATTCAAAGTGTCTAACCAAATTTCTAGTGTGCAAGATTTTCTAAAGAGACAAGGATCACGTACCCGGTAGTAGTTATTCAACTGGGAGACAAGCAGCTGGGAGTCTAGGAAGACATCGAGGTGATGAATACCCAAGTGGAGGGAAATGACCAAGAGACCAATGACACCATCGTACTCAACCTGGTTGTTGGTAGCAATATCAACACACATTCAGTCAAGAAGGATCACCTCATGTGATGAGGAATAAATAACCCACATAGCTAAGGAGAGACTAGGGGACCATCTACTTGCTCCATCGGTGAAACCAATGTAATGATGCAAGGTAGGATCCATCTAGAGTAACTAAGGAAACAAAATGTAAGAATTGTGACAAGAATCGTGTAAAAAAAAAAACTATGACACAAGTGTACTCATGGTGGGTGATTTTAGGCATAGAACCTATTGAGGTAGATCCCATTGCGGGATTCTTCAAGAGGTGGTCGTCAGAGTCAGCAAGGATATATTCCCCCTTGTCGAGGAAGGAATGTCAACATATCAATCATATTATCAAACTTCCCTTTTCCTAACTTATCATTGGCTAGGTCGTAAACGAGGACGGGATCTCCCTCGTTGAATGTGCGAGGGTGGACATGGGAGTAAAAATGGGACTTCGACCGTGTCTTGGCCGCTTGAATCATCTGGAGAGAAGCATGATGGTCCTCATTGGTCTGTTCAAGCATAATAAGGTGTTGTTCAATTGGTGAGGTATCGGGGAGAAGCTCGACAATAAGGAGGAGTGATGGAATCTAACACTTAATAGGAAATGCCGACTCCACACAATGGACTAAGTGGAACGGGGTAAAATTGGTGGTGGTATTTGTTGATGTCCAATACGCCCAGAGGGAGAAAAAGAGGAAATGATGTCAGTTTTTTTTATGTTTGTCCACCATCTGTTGGAGCATGGTTTTGAGGATCTTGTTGACATCCTCAACTTGGCCATTTCCTTGAGGGTGGTATGCGGAGGAGTACTGGTGTTCAAACTTCAACATGGTCGAAATCTTTGTCAAAACCACACCCTCAAAATTAGAACCGTGGTTTAAGACTATATACTGGGGGACATCAAAATGCGTGATAGTGTGGTTGAAAAAGAATCATGCTGTTGTGTCAGCCTAACAATTGAATGTAGGCAGGGCCTCGACCCATTTAGTGAAATAATCAATGGCCAAAATGATGTACTAATGACTACCGACTGAGGTGGGATTACAAGTCATGAGTTAAATAACCCACTAGTAGAAGGGACCGACTGTGACTACCGGATGTAATGGCACGAGAGGGGTCCTTGCTTTTGGAGCAAAGAGCTAACAATTGTGGCAATATTTAATTGCATGGATGCAATCAACAAATATGAAGGGACAAAAATAATCGACACAGAGGATCTTCTAGGCAGTGTCCAAACCAGAGAGGCGGCTAACACAGGCTCCACTGTGATAGTCATTCAAGAATTTTTTAGCTTCATCGTGGGTGAGGAAATGATGTAAGATGGTATCGACATAGAGACAATACAGGACATCCCCAATGAAGAGATAGCGAGTAGCTTCATGTCAAATGCATCGATGACTTTTGCAGCTTAAATGAGGTACGAATTTCTGAGTGCGCAGGTATAGGAGAATTCCCCCATACCAAGGGTATTTCGTAGATATGACAATTAAGAATTCTTCTATAAGTTTCAATGTGATTGGTGATGAAGAAGAGGATGGAGGGAGGTAAGTTTCATTAACAAAGCTAACACCAATGCCTTGGTGATCTTTGGGGAAAAAAATTTCAAATCTTACTCTTGGAGAATGACAATCCACTTGGCATCACAACCTTGTACAAGGCAATGACTCAAGAGATACCTAATGGGGTTGGAATCGTCCAGGACTCGTGTGCGACTCAAAGGATGTAATTACGTAGCTTCTAAACAGAAAATATGTTGGCGAGGGCCATATTATATTCATGTGAGTAACATAAAGGTGGTTCAACAAGATTTTGACTTACATAATAGATCACATTCTCTTGACAAGCATCGTCTTCTTGGACCAAGACTCTAGCGATGGCATTTTCGGATTCCGACACATAGAGAATGAACTCCTTAGTGAATTCAGGAGGGGAAAACAATGGAGCATAAGTCAGAGCTTGTTTCAATTTGTCAAAAGCAACTTGCATATTCTTGTCCCAAACAAAAGGAATGTTGGTACAGAGCAATCATAAGAAGCCATGGAATTTTGTCGCAATGTCCGGAATGAAACAATGAAGGAAATTGGCCTTTCCTTAGAGACTCTGCTGTTTGCGCAAATTACATGGGGAGGGAATATTCAGAATGGGTTGAACCTTAATAGGATCAACCGCAATCCCTTTGCAAGAGATGATAAATCCGAGTAAACTCCCAGCGGGGACACAAAACACACACTTGAGAGGGTTCAAGAAGATTTTGTATTTGCGACATTGTAAGAAGACTTGTAATAAGTCATCTAGATGCTGTAAACGCTTTCGAGAGCGATCCATGAGGTGGTCTAGGTAGACCAAAATAATGTGGATGAGGTCATGTAAGAAGAACATCACAGCCCACTAGAAAGTGGCTCCAACATTTTTAAGGCAAAATGGCATAACGTGATATGCAAACGTGCTCGAGGGGGTTGTGAAAGCAGTCTTGTACTAGTCCTCTTTTTGGATTTGAATTTGGTTATAATTGGAAAAACCATCCATGAAAGAAAAGACTTTGTGACTGACACAAAAATAAATGATTTGTTCAATGAACGGAGTGGGGAAGTTTTCCTTGGGACATGCCAAATTCAAGTCGTGGAAGTTAGTATAGACGCAAATGGTATCTTATTTTTTGTTAACAGGAACAGGAATGGAAACCCAAGTGGTACACACAGTGGGGTATATGAAACCTTATTTATGCATTTTTTTGATCTCATATTTTATAGCAGGAGCATTTGAGGGGTGAATGGGTCTTTCCTTTCGGAGTACGGGTGCAACATCAAGCCATGTGTCGATTTGGTGTTTGATGATAGATAGATCTATCCCAGGCATCTTGGTATAGGAACAAACAAAAATATCACAAAATTCCTGAAAAAGCGCTTTGTAAGAAGCAACTTCTTTAGGGGAGAAATATGCTCCAAGTGTAATCTCTTCAACTACCTTGGGTTTAGTTGATATATCGACCTTGATGGCGAGCGAAATATTAGCCATATTTCCCTCTTCAAAGGTTCCAAGTGTCGAAATGCGATTCTTGAACCAGTCTACTTTTCCATGGATGAAGTCTTTCGCTTCAACCGAGTATTGGTCTGATGATGAAGGAGGTTCATTGGGAATGAAAAAGAAGCAATGATGCATATCATTCCAAGGGTACTCAGGAGAAAAAAAACTTCAGGGATATCCTCATCATTTTTGAAACAATGCATAGATAGATTAGAGGGATCCTCCATGACTATGGAGATGGAAAGAATACTCGAACGAGAGCTCGTGTATATGGTGTTGGTTGTGTACAAGGAAGAAACCAGAGGGTAGATCTCCTCAAGGATAGTGGCTTCGGACTCATGGGAGTGTTTTCAAATGTCATGAAGGAGTGATATATACTCAGGTATGTCTAGGAAATGGTGAGAGTAATGACCATACAAGCCTCAAAATGCACAAGGATGGTTGGTTCACAATGACTTGTTCTTAACCACTGTTGGATCCGGGAAGGTGACTACCGGAGTACCATCTATAGTGTCCATGTGGGTGCGAAGGAGACGCAACTCAGGACAATTTTGTGTCACATGGCCTTGGACATTGAACAAATCACAAATAGGAGCCAGATGTGGTTTAGTCGTTTCTTTGGCATCCTTGCCCTCAGTCTTCTCTGGAGGAGGAGGGGAAGGTGTGGAGACAACAGTAGTCTTCTGTGGCCTAGGAGGTGGGTGCAACATCATCTCAATGGCGTAGGAGTCAACACAACCTGGGGGGTCAGGGGTATGGAGGGTGGATCGAGGTACCACATAGGAATTCCCAACGTAAAATTTGGTAAGTTGAGTGTAGCCATGACAGGCTTGTGCACAATTCCAGATGGTGGAAAAAGGAAGGGAATCATGTGGATCGGGAATGAAGCCCAATAATTCCCCAATAAATGTGATTGGGGTTTTGACTGAGGTTGTGATGTGGTAGGGATGGTACCATATGTGATAGTGCATAGGTCTGATATGTCATTCGACGAAGATGGAGGTGGTAAGGACAAAAAGGTGTCCATCATAGGAGTGTTGGAAAAAAATATCAGGCCAACAACGGATAAGGATGGAATGGGCATGCTATCGATAGTAGTGTCGATAGTTGAAAGGATGTGTTTTGGTGTGGCCAGCCCCTTAGGATCATAGTATGTCAACTGGTCGATGATCATGATATTCTCGTCATGAGGGAACATCAGGAGACGAAAGATGGTGGATGCCATGATGCACATGGCATACATGTAGCTACGTACTAAGAGGAGGTTGTAATCGAGTTGGGAATTGAAAACCTCAATGTCGATCAAAACTTTTTTTTCGGCAAACTCAACAGGAACATTCATGAGAATCCCTTGGGGTTGAGTAGAGTGACCATCGTAAGTGCGAAGAGAAGTGGTGGAAAGTTGAAGGGTAGGAAAACCGAGTTTCTGCCAAACAAAGTTTGACATAACACATGTGGATTCCCACTCGTTAATAATGCATCGATGGACGAACAAATTCCGTATTGTGACCGGAACTTGGAGCTCGACGGTTGATGGCATCAGGCGGTCTCCTTGATCCAGGATGAAAGTGATCAACCTAGAATCAGAGGGATCAATGACATATAGCACAGAAAACAATGCTTTACGCTATGATGCGAAATTTGTAAGCACTTATAGAGAGGACATGGATGTAGGATCCAGGGGAAATTCATCAACTATACTGTAGTTGAGAGAAGCTCTGGTCATACCGTTTTTTGCGACATGACACATAGGGAACCGTGAGACTCTGGGAGTCCCGTTTATGGGAGATCTCGGTAAGTGTAGAGACATGTCAGAAGTGGTAGAGGTAGATGTCATTGATGGGTCAATGATTTCTATGGTGAATCCATACTAGTTGCATCGAGTTTGGAGGTTGATTTCGAACAAAAACACCATAAGGTCATGCACACCAGCCTCAGTGGGTTGGGCCACAATAGTGGTTGTGAGATATTGTGGGGAAAAGGGTTGGGTTGCAACCATTCCTTTGTGTGGTAGGGGTTTTTGGAGCACCATAGGTAGAGGACCTAGTGGTGCCGAGCTTGGCTGAGCTGGAGCAGCCACGCTCGGATCACGTTGACTCTCATTTTGGAGAAGTTGTTGGACACGAGCCGTATGAGCACACTTATGAGTGTAATGACCATAGGTGTTACAGATAGCACATGGATGATTATTCTGTAATTGTGGGTTCTTCCAAGGTTGATTGGGACATTAGGGATTCGATGGAGGAGGCCCAACACCGTTGTTTTTTGGAGGGTTGTCTTGCTGGCCACCTCCTTGGGGTTGGTTATTGCCTCATTTCCTACCTATCTTGTTCTTCCCCTACCCTTGTTGGTTACTAGAGGATGTTTGGTTAGGGAGGTTCTATTGTGCATAGACTTGTCCCATAGAAATAGGAGGAGTTGGGGCTGGAGCCGGAGTGGGTTGCACGGGGGGTGCAAAATAGATCGGAGGGGTTGAGGGGGCTACAAATCCTATCGTTTTTCCAGGACACGGCTATGACAAACAAGTCAGTCTATCAAGGCGAGGAGGTGTTGCGGAAGGCGCATAGGAAGGGGTGGCTCCATATTGAGCCATTATGCATGAATAATCAAGAGCATAACCATGAGGCACAAAGGAGGAAGTAGTTCCATATTGAGCCATCACACGTGAGTAATCGGGGGCGTAACTTGGTTGGGAAACACTATGGGTGTTACTAGGGTGGGGTGGCATCATAGGAGAGGCCGAGTAAAACTGAGGGTGATGGGTAATGGATCTGATAACTCCATTAGCAAAATGATATGCCCCCAACATATCTCGACGTGAGGCACCGACATGAGGAGCATTGGGTATAATGGTATACAAGTATCCATATTGGGCACATATCAGATCAAACTATTGAGCCTTAAGGATAGATTCCTATTTGGTTTGAGGGTGTTCAAATGCGATGTCCTTAGACATGGGAGGGACTAAGGTTTTGAGGAACCAATATAGGAAGATCCTATCATTTAAATGGATCTTACACAAGATACAACGAAGACGCCATTCATAGATGTGATATGTGATATAAATTTTTATTTTGCAAGAAATGGAAGGAGTAGAGGCATTTACTGAAGATGGATCAAATCATAATAATTCAAATAATATATATGTGGAACTAAACAATCAAACATCTGAATTACTTCAAACTGTAAAAGACTTAAAAGCTGAATTACAGACTGTAAAGGAAGATAATTAAAGAATCCTAAGAGCACAGGAATAATTAAATCAAATATTGTTGGATAAATTACATAATGAAGGAAAGGATAAAAAAAGAACATGAATATGAATCTGGAACTATATCCTACAAGCGTAAAGGTAAGAAGTTAAAATTTTATGATAACGAAAGTAATTCCTCTTCGGGAATTAAGGTTAGGTCGTACAGAGATAAACATAAATATTGTAGTGAAAGTAGTGATAGCGACAACAGTTCTAAGAAGAGAAAGTCTAAACCTTATGAAGAATTTTCAGAAGATTTTAAGAAGATATAAACCCCTCTTTTTAATGGCGAGGTGGAAAATGGTGAAGGAGCCGAGGCATGGTTGTTAGGTATGAAAAAAGTATTTTCAAATTTATAATTACTCAAATAGGCTAAAATCTATAATGGATATCTATAAATTAACTGGAAAAGATGATATATGGTGACATGCTATAAAAAGAGTGAAAAACATTAAAGAAAAGTATGTACCTTGGAGGACTTTTAAGAAATACTTTAAAAAGAAGTTTACGTCTGAACAATATTATGAAGAAAGAGCTAAGGAATTTTATGATCTTAAGCTAGGTTCAACGTCTATTAAGGAACTAAGTAGTAAATTTTTAATTTTATTACAATATGTACCTTATATTATTGATGAAAATCCTAATATACAGAGCTTTCTGAGTTGTTTATCTCTTAGCTTCAATGCCATAATTGAATACAATAATCCAAAAGCCCTTGAGGAAGCAATGAGGAAGGCTAATTTTTGTTATGAACAAAGAAAAAATAAAAAAGAAGGCATACCTAATTGGAAGAATAAAAGAACAAATAATTTTGAGAAAATAAGGAAAGGCTTTAATCCCATCAGAAATTTCAGAAATAACTCCCAAAACTATTCTAAGAATAATTATCAAGGAACAAATTTAGAAATAATACACAATAGAAATTTACAGAAGCAAAGAACAAAGATTTACCTAATAATCATGATAAAAATAATGAACAAAGAGAACGAGTAAAATGCTGATAATGTCAAGGAACCCATTATGCGAAGGACTGCCCAAACAGAAAGTGGAATTTCAATAATGTGCATACAATTCAGGAGGAAGAAACTGTTGGTGTCGTAGCAAACGAGATTCCTAGAATTAATGCAGCCTTGGAGAATCGAAAAGATTATCACCAAACATCCATGGATGAAATATAAGGTATGATACATAACAAAACTATTTCTATTTTGATAAACCCATGTGCTAGTTTAAGCTAATATGTGTCACCTAGTATAGCAGAAAATTGTAACTTGCATTTGAAAAAGTTTGAAAAATCTTGGTTGGTTCAGTTAGCTACATGAACCAAAAGAAAGGTAGTTATTTATGTTGAAATTGTGAAATGTTTATGATTCAATTCAAAACTCAGGTGAAATTAAATGTATTACCATTAGGGTCATATGATGTTTTAATAGGTATGGACTGGCTGGAAAAACACATAGTAGTTTTAAATTGTTTTGATAAAACATTTACATGTTTAGATGGAAAAGGAGAAATTGTTACAATTAAAGGAATACCTAGAAAAGTTTATGTTATAAAATTTTCAACTTTGCAAATGAAAAAGTCTGTACATAAAGGTTGTAAAGTTTTTGATGTGCATGTAATGAGTGATGAACACATGAATAAAAAAGATATGTTAAATTTCAAATGATATACCAATATTAAAAGAATTCTCAGATGTATTCCCGAAAGAGATTCTAGGATTACCTCCAAGAAGAGAATTATATTTTATTATTGAATTAGTACCAGCAGCTTTACCTAATTCAAAGTCTCCTTACCGGATGCATACCCTAGAACTTAATGAATTAACGTTACAACTACAAGAGTTAATAGATAAGAATTACATAAGACCAAGTGTATCTCATTGGGGATCACCTGTCTTATTTGTTAAAAATAAATACAACACCTTATGTTTATATATAGATTATCGCCAATTAAAGAAGATGACAATTAAAAAAAGACATCCATTGCCCCGCATAGATGATCTATTCGATCAGATACGTGGAGCAACAATATTCTCGAAAATGGACTTGGGATCTGGATATCATTAGGTTAGAATTAAAGATGAAGATATATTTAAAACTGCATTTAGAACACGTTACGTGCATTACGAGTCTGTAGTTATTCCATTTGGGCTAACAAACACTCGAACATATTTTAGTGTTTAATGAACAATGTCTTAAGTAAGTACTTGGATAAATTCATAGTTTTCTTCATAGATGACATACTGATTTATTCAAAAGAAAAATAAGAACATGATGAACTTCTACAGCTAAGATTACAATTTCTAAGAAAACACAAATTGTACGATAAATTCAGTAAATGTGAATTCTTTAAGGATAAAATACAGTATCTAGGCCATGTGATATCCAAGGAGGGAATATCACTGGATCATGATAAGATAAGAGGAATAATCGAATGGCCTATTCCTAAGGACGTATCGGAGGTATGATCGTTCATGGGGATTATAGGTTATTATTGAAAATTTATAGAATGATTCTCAAAGATCACAAATCTCATTACATCCTTATAGAAAAAGGGAAAAAGATTTGTATGGGATCTAAAATGTGAAGAAATATTTAATAAGTTAAAATAATTATAAACTAATGCACCTATCTTAAAAAAACAGTTCCAAAGAAGGAATTTGTTGTATGCACTGATGCATGCAATGAATGCCTAGGATGATTATTAATGCAATAAGGTCACGTAATAGCATATGACTCAAGAAAGTTAAAAATACATGAAAATAATTATGCTACTTACAATTTAGAGTTAGCTACCATAATACATGCCTTGAAAATTTGGCGTCATCGTCTAATCGGTAGAATATTTTTATTAATGTCTAATAACATAAGTTTGAAATGCTTGTTTGATAAACAAAATCTAAACACAAAGAAAGCAAGATGGTTAGCTTTCCTTAGTGAATACGATTTCGAGATAAAACATATAAAAGGAAAGGAAAATAAGGTGGTTGATTCCTTAAGCAGAAATGCAGGACTAAATTTTACAACCACTGTTAGCAGCTACAAAATAGAATTGGACGATAAGTTTGAAAATGTTGTAAAAATGGACAAAGATTATCAAAATTTAAGAGAAAAAGTTACAGAAAAGAATCTGAAAATATAAAAATAGATTTCAGTTTGAATGAAAAAGGTTTAATGTTGTGTAAAAATAGATTATATGTACCTAATGTACCGGAAATTAAATTGATGATATTAAATGAAGTACATAAGAGTCCTTACTCATGACATCCTCGTTACCAAAAGATGATAACAATGCTAAGAAAATATTATTTCTGGCCTAATATGAAAAATGAAGTAGCTGAATATATAGCTAGGTGTATGGAATTCCAACGGGTAAAAGATGGGCATAAAAAACCAGCAGGTTTATTGCAACCATTACCAATCCCAGATTGGAAATGGGAAATTATTAGCCTTGATTTTATAATAGGACTACCTAAAAATCAAAATCAAAATGATTATGTGATGGTAGTGGTAGAAAAACTTAGCAAGGCAACTAATTTTATACTTGTTAAAAGTACTTACAAGGATTATAATATTGTTGATATTTTTATGAATAAAATCTTTTATTTACATGGAATTCCTAAGGTGATAATTTCTGATAAGGATCCTAAGATTACTGGTAATTTTTGCAAGTCATTGTTTAAAGGATTGGGTACTAAATTAAATTTGATATTGCTTATCATCTGCAAACGGATGGACAAACAAAAAGAGTAAATTAAGTTTTGGAAGATATACTACAGATGTATGTTAGAGATCATCCAAAGAAATGGGAAGAATATACGCACCTTGTCAAGTTTGCTTATAACAATCATTATCAAGCTTCAACTAAACTTAGTCCTTTCGAAACACTGTATGGTAGGAAATGCAATACTTCAATTTCATGGAGTAATCCAGTTGAAAGATTAATGTTAGGATTTGGCTTGTTAAAATAAATGGAACTAATAGTGAAAGTGGTACAAAGCAATATGAATATTGCATAGGACAGACACAAGAGTCATGCATACCTTAAAATAACTCAGAAACAATTCAAAGTAGGTGAACATGTTTTTGTCAAGGTAAAACACAGAAAAAACTCCTTTAAGTAGGGGTGTTGTGCTAAATTAGCACCCAGGTATTGTGGATTGTTTGAGATATTGTCAAGAGTTGGACCAACGGCTTATCAATTAGCTTTGCCACCTAATCTCAAAATACATAACGTATTAGATATTTCTATATTGAAAAAGTATGTGAATGATGCCACTCATGTTATCAATTGGAATGCTATTCAGGTAGAACCAGAAGGAGATTTTCAAGTGGAACTAGATTTTATCCTTGACAAGAGAGAAATTTTTCTCTGGAATCGCACCATTGGACAAGTAAAGGTGCAATGGAAGCACCTTAGTCCAGATGAAGCAACCTGGGAATGGGAGAGTCATACGTGGGAGGGATATCCAATTTTGTTCCAGGAAGACTCAGATGATAATAAACAACATTGAGGATGATGTTGAACTTCAGAGGGGGTGTTTGTAACCCACCTAGAACTAAAAAACATTTTATTTTTGAGAAAGTATTACTTTAAAAGTTATTATAAAGTTTTATGTTTTTTACCAAGGATGGTCAAATATGACTGTAATTGAATTATTTTATTTTTTAATAATTAAAAAAAAAGAGACACCTATCCAAAGAATATTGTTGAAGGGTGTTCACTGACCCACTATGAGGAATTATCTGTGGTAGAAGGCCAAAATGACAAATGGAAACAACATCATTCCTTTCTAGTTGTTGTAGGAGGAAACATCCCTATAATTGCGGTCATGTTCCCAAGAAAAGAGAAACTGAGTAGGTGGCTCATTTAATTGCAAAACTGACCCAAATACCTAGGAAAGCTTATACATACCATCGAATGAGTAGTAGGATCACTACATTCTAAGTGATTAGAACCTTGTGGTTTTGCTAGAAAACTGAAAAAGCTAGGCACACAAGAAGAATTCGATGAGACGAAAGCTAGAGTTAATTTATAAGAGTTTATGTCTGCAAGTGTGACTGCTAAGTTATAGAGAGTACTGTACAAGATTCTACACAACTTCTTTGTCCCGGTGGTTCAATGAAGAGGATCGAGGGTCCTAAAGCAAGTGATCTTGGCTACTTTCAGGAGATTGTTAGGAGGAACAGTCTTGTTTGGGTGTTTGTCCACTTCTGGTGTTAACAGGTTCTATATTATTCTGGTTATTTATTTTTAATTCAATATTCTGATTATTTCTAAAGGAATTTATAGAGGAATGGTTATTGTTTTTTGAAATAAATTAGGAAAGACTTGTCTCTTATAATTCTTCCATGGTTATAATAATTATTTCATTCTAGGAATTGCAGGCTATATCTTCTTTTAAATTAGAAACAATATTTATTATATTTTAAATAGTGATATGTATAGTACTCAATTGGTAAACATTTAGCATTTATGTAATGTTCTTATAAATTATACAAAATTTACATAATAGGCTAAACAGAGTTGTTAAAATATAACTAAGTCTTTGGTCGCTAGGGCCTACCTTAGTTAAGCATTTTTTGAAACCCTAATTCAAAGTTTGTAACCATTTGAAAACAAGATTTGGCAATATTTTAAACAATTTATTATTTCTACAAAGTAGCTCTAATAGTTAATAATTTGAAAACACAGAGACCTTACAGCCTTAAAACATGGGCAAAATTTATAGCGAAAGCTCCGAAATTTACACAACAGACTAAACAAGATTTTCACATAATCTTTATCCAATAATAAATTAGGGTTTAACTTTACAAATAGAAAAATATCTAACCATTAAAATCATTAAACCTTCTCTTTTAAATTTTTATTTTAGATCGAGAGTTTAAATCTCGTGGGGTTATATTTCTTTCAAGTAATCTTGTATACAAAACTCCAGTAAACTTAACCTGAAAAACAAATGGTAAGAACTGGGTCGTAACCCTTACCAACTTGGAAGTTTTAACAAAGGGTTTAATCACAGTAAGTTCTTTTGTAAATAAAAGATTGTATTACTGCGAAATTCACGATTACATGGATGTCCAAAACATAGGCCACAACCTAAATGAACCAAATCCCAGCTTTACCAGCGATTACAGTCATATTATCAGAAACCCCTACCATCCCCATAAGAGGGAGAGCCCCAACTATGCAGGACTCAATCCCAAAATTAAGGCCGAACAAGTTAAAGTAAAGCAGATAAAAAAACCTATTCCTATTGACAGAGACGAGCTAACCGATAGACATAATTACTTAAAAAAGACAGAGACAGAGGATGCATCCAGCCTTACGGGAGAGGGTCAAAATGGGGGAATCCTGTAGTCTCCACCAAATCATCCCCACTCTTTGGAGGACCTCTTCCACCTGTTTCCATATCCAACTATTGCTCCATCCCCGTGCGGTAGAGGGAAATTCCCAGACATGAGGAAATTTGATCAAGTTTACGGTGCATTAGATGGCAGTATTTGCTGTGGTCTTCGATATTCCTATGCATAATATGGAACTCCTCGTTGTGGTCCTTCCAAGCTCTAGCAGGTTCCTCATTCCCTTCTATTTTTTCCGCAGCCTCTTCCTTCTTCGCCTCGAGGTTTAGCGTTGACTAAGTTACTAGGTTCATAATAACCCAGTAAAGCATGATCAGATAGTCATTGGATGACGCCCTTCCATCTGTAGAGCCTGGTTCCATGACCCAGTCCTCGACATCCTGCCGCACTTCCTCAGTTGGCATATATTTTACTCGCTCCCAAAATTCCTTCTCTATTTTTTCTGTGGCCTTACAGAAATAAGAGGGATTCAGTCTTTAAAAAACTCCATGAATGTCTGGGCATGCAGTTGAGCCCGGGTAGCAGTGCCCTTGCCCTTCCTTTCCACACCCTTCCCCTTGTCTCGGCTTAGATTCATCGGTTCACTTGCATTAGGATTCCCATAGCTACCATGGGGAGGATTCATCTCACTCTTTACTTCCCAATTCCTCACCGGAATTCTCTGAAAAATCCCTCAAACACTCACCACACCCAATCACCACTAGGCCAACAACCTCATTCCAAAGGAAGCAGATGGAAAACCATGAAACCACCTCGGTATTAATAGGAGGTGGGGCGTTGGTTGGCTTAACGGTTCTGTATTGGTCCGTGATCTCCCAGATCCGATGATCACCTTCCCCCATACTCAGCACGAGTTGAGGAATCATTCCCTTTGTTACTTCTAAGTCTCTCCCCTGCATGAAATATGTCCCTCCTTTCCTTTCTAGTCGGGCTCCATACCCAGGTTTAATTCTGGGAGGACTGGCTCGAATTACCATGAAATTTTCTTGCATGATCATGCATGTTGAGGGTCTATATTTGTGGAGGACTCCCTCCACCCCCTATTACTGCCTTGATTATCCCTCGTGTCTCCTGCCATCTGTCCAACTGCGCCAGTGTCTTGTATGGCTAGCTGTCAGCACCTTTGCACCCACTTCTCCACTCTGAAGTTTTCAAGTCGTCCTATCCCGTGGGCCCCATTCCCTCCTACGCCAATGTTTTCCATCATGTTTTCCACCTAGTTCGCCTCCCTTTTGACGTGGTGGAAGGAAACAATTGGGTGCACCATTACCAAGATACACAGGATATCCAACCTACTAGCCAAATGCTAGCTAGACGATACCTTCTCCATTTTCTTTCTGTTTTCGAGCTATTTTTCCATCTATATGAGGATATTCGAGTCCCCTTCCACCATTATCAGGAGCCAACCTTCGCTAAGCACTAGACCGAGACACTGAAGCATACTTTCTAGTTTCACGGAGTTGTTTGTTTCAAAACCTATTGGCCCATAAAAAATTTGAAGGATTTCTCCTTCCGAGTTTCTACAGACTCCCCTATAACCCGTTTCTATGGGGTTTCCCTTCTCTGCTCCATCAAAGCTTATTTTGTAAACCAGTCATGTAGGGGGAGTCCAAGAATTAGGACTAGAGACTTTTGAAATATTGGTCCTTTATCACAGGCCATCTAGATTTCCTTTTTCCAGCCCCCATCCCTCTGTGATTCTCATTTTCGACCATGAGAACTCTTTATCTTCCTCATTCCATTGCATGTTACGAATGGTTTCCACAAGATTTGTGGCCAGGGTCTTCCATACCTCCTTAGATGATCATTGCTTACCTCGGAATATTCGACCATTTCCTTCCTTCCAGACCACCCAGAAGACATTACCTGGAAAGTCCTGCCACAATGTACGCAATATACATTTTTTGAAAGTTTTGGCATGCCAATCCCTTAGAGTTTGGCTCGGATCCCCTCTACATATATTGCTTCTCCTGAAAACTTGAGCCACCCTGTCCCATAGTTCCAAATAAAAGGGGCAGGTATCAAGTAGGTGAGTCATGCTCTCCTCTTAATATAAGAAGAGGGCACATCGAGAGGGGCCTTAGATACCTCTTTGTCTCAGGTTTTCCCCTATTAATATCATGGGTCTAACTTCCAGCCAAAATAAGGTGGAAATATTAGGCCATGGATTGGTCATCCAGATATTTGTCCAAATCTCCTCCTCCTCCTCCTCCTGACTCTGTATTCAGATATTGTAGGCTTATTTTATGCTGAAGGATCCTTTTTTGGAGTATCCCCATCATAGATTATCTTCCCCATCTTTGTGCAGAATGCAGCATTCCTGAAGTTCATTCTTAAAAGATCAGAGGTTCTCCCCCAAGATCTAGTCATCCCCTTTGTTTGGAATCACCCATCGTCGCTGACCCCCCTAGGTTCCTTCTTCCCAATATTGATGTACCTTGATCTTGCCTTCCTCTATCCCTCTGGAATGAATGTATTTCTAGGGAGGGTCATTCCCTAGCTTGGGAAGTTGATTCCATGAGTCATCCCAAAAATTGGTGTTGTTCCTCGCCTTAACCTCCCATAAGCTATGCTCCTGAACTATCTTTTGACTTGCCAGAGCCTTCTTCAAATGTGTGATCCTGGAGGTTCCTCATTGAATCTTATCAGTTGTGTCCTGGGTCGATCCCTCGCATACTTGATGTGCCAAATCTTAGCCCATGGTTCCTGCGAATTGTTACACCACCTCCACCAGATTTTGGCCCCTTATATTTCCCCCATGATTTTGGGATCTCGAATTCCTAGACCACCTTTTTCCTTCGAGGTGCATACTTTCCCCCAACTGACTAGAGAGAATTTGGCTATAGCCTCTCTTCCTATTGAAAGGAAATTTCGCCAAATACTCCTTATCTCCTTTATGATGGATTTTGGGACTAAAAGAACAGAAGAAAGATAAACGTGCATGGCTTGGAGGACCGACTTTACCAGGACCAACCTGCTTGGAAGTTCATGGGATTGAGAACCCAACTTGATAATCTACACTTGATCCTACCCAATAGGTCCTGCCATAAGCACTCTTGATGGTTCCCTACCCCAAAGGTACTCCTAGATAATTGGAAGGGAAGGTTCGTTTAGTGAAACCCAGAATCCTGACAATATTCTGTTGGGTGATGGCCGGTGTGTTTAAGAAAAAAAATATGATATTTCTTGGCATTGACTGCAATCTCAGGCACCTTTGCAAAGAGTACTAAACTCATTTTAAAAGCACGAGCTTCTTAAAATGAAGGGTTCTCTATGAGCATCGTGTCTTCCACGAATTGATAGTGCGTTTTCTTTTCCATGCCTTCATGGAGGGAGAGTCCCCAGATTCCCCCTTCTCCCACTTGGGATTAGATGAGTTTTCTCAGTCCCTCCGCTGCTAGCAAGAAGAGGAAAGGTGAGAGCGGGTCTACCTGCCTAATCCCCCGGGTTGTCTTGAAGAGCTTAGTTAGGGAGCCATTCAGCAGGATGGAGAAGAAAGGAGAAGTGACCAAAGCCATGACCCATTCTACCCAGTTTGTGCTAAAACCATACGCCCGCAGAATCTTCTCCAAATATTTCCAGCTGAGTTTATCATAGGCCTTGGCTATGTTAATCTTGATAAGCATTCCAGGCCTTCTATTCCATTTCAAAGAGTGGATAGTTTCATGGATTGCAAGGATACCCTGCAGGATCTGTCTACCCTCTACAAAACCTTATTGCTCCGGACTAATCAGATTTGGGAGGAGGGGCTTTAATTGATTCACAATAATCTTGGAGATGATTTTATAGATCACATTATAGATGGCTATGGTTCTGAACTTACCTAGAGTGTCTACAACCTACCCCTTTGGGATCAAGTATAGGAAGGTAGAATTGAAGGCTTTGAGCACCCCATGCTTGCTTCTGGATTCCTTGTCAATATCCCATACTTCCTCCATGATCATGTCCCGAAAGAAGTGAAAGAAGTTGGTTGTGAATCCATCCAGGCCGGGGGCCTTTCCTTGGGCCATCTAGCTAACTACCTCCTCCGCCTCCTGCATGGAGATAGGTTTATTAAGCATCTCATTGTCCTCCTTGTTTATAGTCCTGGGGATGTGAGAAGTGATCTGATCAATGTCCCGATCTCTGTCATTGTTGTCCTCAATCATGATCCCCTTAAAATAGCTGGTTAGTTCTTCCTCTACCTCTCCCCTAGTCTCATTCTAGGACCCATCTGTCCTTTGAAATCTATGGATCTTCGAGCCAAGTCGGTTGTGGAACACCGAGTTATGGAATAATTTAGTGTTTTTTTCCCCTTCCTAAACCCATTTGACCCTATACTTCTATTTCCAATATATCTCTTCTTGCCTTTCTCTAGCATCCAATTGGTTGAGGAGGTCTTTCAACTTCTCTTTCATCTCCAAGTCCCAGCCATATTCCATCTATTTCTGTTGGATGAGGTCAATGTCCTGGATGAACCTCTTTTTGTCCTCAAAGATATTTCCAAAGTCCTCTTTGTTCCACGTGCGAATTTTTTCTTTCAAAGCTTTGATTTTATGCTGGAAGTTATACATTCTTTTCCCCCAAGGTTGTCCAATTCCTACCACCATTGCTCCATCAGGCCCTTAAAGTACTTGTGCTCCAACTAGAACAGCTCGAAGCGAAAGGGTTTTGTTAGGAGAGCAGTCGACCAATCCTAGTTGAGACCAATTGGACAATGATAAGAGCCTGGTGCAGGGAGGACGTTCACCCTAATTTCCCCAGATCCCCTAACAATATTTTCTGACACCAAGAATATGCCTATCTAGGAGGAGACAAGGTGTTCCCCTCCCCTCCTGTTATTCCATGTGAACCATCCATCTCCGGTCTCCATATCCCCTAGGAAACTGTGGGCCAGTAGCTCCCTGAATTCTTCTTGGTACTTGTCCAATACCCTTCTCCCCCCCTTATTTTCCCTAAGAGAGGTGATGAGGCTAAAATCCCCACCCACGATCCAATTCCCCTCCTGGTCCAAAGCACTCATCCACTTGAGATGGTGGAGTCAGGTCTATTTCTGGGGAAAGGAATTGGGTCCATATGTATTAACCAACATCCCTGTGATCCTTGATCCTAAGACGTTGAATTCTTCCATTAGAGAGAAATGGATGGCCCGCCATTCCAATAGATCTATCGTCCTTGGGTGCCATAGAATAGCCATTCCCCCTTCCATACACTCTGCGTCTATTAGCATAACACTTTTTACTTTCCAAATTCTCTGTCCCATTTTCGTTAAGGTTTCGAAGGTGCATTTGTTTTCTTGTAAAAATAGAACATCTGGTCTTTCCTACTTAATCTTCCTAGCTAAGGTATTAATATTTCTCAGGACGATACACCCCCTAATATTCCAAGAGACTATCTTCATTGGGTAACCTTAGTTACTTCAGAGAAGGCCTCCCTTATCATTGGGTACTAGCCTGATTCAATAAGCTTGACTCCAAATTATGTTATCCTCTGCTTGTTCGTCTTGCGACCTCTTTTCAGATCCTCCTCCGAAGACTTCCTCTTACTCCCCTTCTGAGGCTCTGCACTGATCCCTATATGTTGGTTAGATTTTGATTAGATGATGGTTTGCTGGAGGAGTTATATCTTCTCCTGAGATACATAACCCATGCCTTCCTTTTCGCATTCTTTTTCCAGCGCATCCAAGTCCAATCCTCCTAATTCCATTTCCTCTGCTTTATCCTCTTCCATGACATCCAACAAACTATTTTCGTTACTTCCATCTATGAGAATCCTCATCTTGACTTCTTGAACTTCGTTCTGCACATATTTCTCTCTATTATCTTTCCCTTCACTCTCTTCCTCCAAGATTTGGAAGGGATTTGATCTTTCTAGGGTTTTCTCTACCATGTCGTTCCGTGATTTTTTCCCTTCGTTTCTTTTTCCTCATTTCCTACTCTTAACCTACGCAAATAATTCGTTGGCCTGCTTCTCTTGCCCTTCTTGACTTGAGGCCATATTCTCATGGGCCCCTGTTGGGAAGTCCCTCCCGAAATGACCATAGTCATAGAAAATTCTACATCGAAAAGGGAGCTGGTCATAGTCGATCTATGGGATCCACTCCTCGTCCTCCCAGTTCAAGCTTACTGCATCCGGGAGATCCTTTGATAAGTCCATGTAGACACATATGCGAGCATAAGTTGTATACATCTAATGCTTGGTCTTCTCAGCTGCCTTCACAAATTCTCCTATTGAATTACCAATGTCTCTTAAGATTTCAAGATCCCAGTATTCTCCTGGGAGGCCTACTAGATGGATCCACACTGGGGAAACTATCAGATCCTCAGTTTCTGGGTCTAATCGCTCCTTCTAGGGTCTAAGGTATAGCCCTCCCAAGAAGAAAAGGTAGGGGTCGCCCTCTTGGTTGAAGAATATTATAGTAAAAAAACCTTTTGATCCTAGATAAAGATCATAATGGCCTTTGGGCTTCCAAGTGCCCTAGATCCATCGTAACAGATCTCTTTATATAGTCCATAGCCCCACGAATTTCTTGATGATGAATTTCTCCTTCCACATCTCAATTTTCTCTCAGATTGTTTTCGATTGGATTTGGATCGTTGGTATCGTCTGGGCCTTCAAGAGGCATCCGCCCTGGCCCGATCTCCTCCCTCCACCTAGCCCTTCTTTCCCTATGTCTGAATCTCTATTGTTGTTGCTACTCCCCTTAGGAGCATGGCTCTAGGAGGTTGATGCTTCAATGGTCCGCTTGGGGGGGGTTGCAACCCCCACCCCCAACAAAAATGTGTGCAGGGCACCCACTATCATATGTCTGGCGCTTGCAAAACCCTAATATCTCCACTTCCTCCTTCCATAATTGTCCTAGTTTAACCACAGTAAGTTATAAACCAAACAATAAAATATTCTTCAAGTTAGTGCATTAAATAAATCATACAACGAGAATACCCTAGGCTTAGCAAAATAAAGGTCGTATGCATTTAGGCTGTAATTTATTTAAAAATATAATAACATACGGTAATATATATAGATGCAAAAAGGATCATAACAAAACCACCATCCTCGCACAAAAGCGTTTCATGAAAGTTACTGAGAATTTTTATCAGTTATATCCCAAGAGCAAATCGACTTATCAATGGCTTAAATTTCTCTATAATTCCTGTTAAAGTTACAAGTAAATGAAGCCAAAAGAACCCATTTCTATATTTAACAAAATATCAATTCATTATAGATCCATTCCAGAATTATAACAATATATAAATTAAAAACAAGGGCATGAAACCCAATTAGAGTAAACTCACAGTATTTTTATATCCATGGTGATTTTACTTTAGAAGTCTGTAAAAAAAGGGGATTCTAAACCCCAACTTAGTTTGAGAGCAACAAAAAGAAAAGAAAACATTTCATCCCTGCCTTTAATGTTGTAATCAAAAGCGTTACCATTTCAAAATGGAAAGAGGCCTATGTAAACCATTGAATCCCCCAAAAAAAGAAACCAAAACCCGAAAAGAAAACAAAGTACCAGAATTTCCATAACTCTCCACACCGTCAAGTTCAAAGGGTCCCAAGTGCAAGGGATTTAAGTCTTACCAGAACCCTTTGCTTCCGGTACCCACGAATCAAACCCACACCAGCAGGCTTACTAACCGTCAAATGGGTCTCTTTCTAGGAAACATTTTGGATAGAGGTTAAAAACATTTTCTATTAAAAAAAAATGAGCAGCAAAACGAGATAAAACTCCACTAAAATCATTTTGCCTCAAGTGTAAATGTTTCATTGCGATTTTCCTTGAAACTTCGAAATTGAAGACTGTGGGAAAGGTAGTAAGAACAACTTTGGAGTATGATGAGTGCTGGGAGGACCGAGAGACTTCGACTCTCCCCTCCAGTCCCACAATGCAACAAGAGCCAGAAAAACAACATACTTAACACAGAAAGGTAAACCTTCGTTAGGGTTTTACCCTTTTCCACAACTGGATAACACCTTTTTGAAGACGATCATGTGGGTGCCTTAACTTTCCACCTACCTCCCAATGAGTTATTTGTTTCAAAACCACATTTGCTATAGTTGTTTTAAAATTGAGTTTTCATTGGTATATTTCCTTGGTACATGTATGCCAACCTAGGATAAGCACCCTTAAAATCCTTATCTTTGTTTCACTTCTTTCCTTGTTAGTGTCATCACGGTGCTTGTCACCTTAGGTTTAGTTGCAAAGAATGGAACTAATCTTCCCTTGTAGACACCTGTAATTATTTCAAATGGTTTAACCATGCATTAGCTTATATAAGCTAAGTAAGACATAAAACCATGTATCCCTAGCAACGAAGTAGGATTACAAGTAGAATACTTAAACATGGCGAGTCCATTCTTACAGTAAAATAGGTTAAGAATAAGCTGAAAACATATGACAAGTCAAGTATGACCTAACAATTTGTGAAAGTAAATAAATTGTCATAAAGGAACTATATTCTTGTATAGTTCGATATACATACACACATGTAGTAACGTATGACAAATTGTGATATATAATTTTTATAGATATGGCTATATGTTGTAAATAAAATTTAAGATTTATAATTTTACCTATAAGTTATTATGAAGCTAGAAACACTCCATAAACGATTTTTTTTTATGATGAAATTATGGGGTTGTTACATAAAAGCTGAAGTACAAATTATTAAGGTAGATATCCCGAAGAATAGGAAATATCAATATGAGATTAATGCAATATTACTACAGAATTTGAGTGAAATTAAAAAAAATCCAACACATACTTCAAGCAATGTGGCGGGAGTAACTTATAAGAATAAAAGAGACAAGGAAGAAGAAGAATCCAAATCAAGTTTCTCTCATAAAATTGAAAAACGAGGCAGCTATAGCACTAGCACAACTTCATCCTCATCCCCACCTAGATACAAGAAAAGGTCTAAACACTCACACATCTCTTAACTGAAGGGAGAATTCAAAATATTAATGCACCATCCTTTGAAGGTGATTTAGATTCAGGATAAAAGGCTGAGGAATGGCTACTTGGTATGTATAAATATTGCCATGTTTATGCTTATCCAAGCAAACTGAAATCTCATCTAGCAATATAAAACCTGAATGGAAAAGGTTCACAATGGTGGATGGATTTAAAATTGTCTAAAGGAATAAAACAAGGAAATATTGATTGGGAAAAAATTAAAATAATGTTTAAAGAAAAATAATTATCTGAAATATTCTATGATAATAAGATTAAGGAGTTTCATGAGCTGAAAATGGGTTCTATGACAATGGATGGACTGATCAAAATTATTTTAGAACTAATGCATTATGTACCATACATAAAAGAAGAGAAAAAAAATTCAAAGATTTCTAAGATGTTTACTAACCTATTTTGCAAATAAAATAGAATTTGATACTCCTAAAACTTTAGATGAAGCTCTATATAAGGCTAGATTGTGTTATGAGTATAGCCAAAGTAGATGAAAAAATAAGGACAAAAATCGAAGCATAAAAAGATCATATTCAGAGCAAAGAAAGAAGGGTTATAAACCAGCCATTCATAGGAATCAAGACAGTAGATTTCCAACAAACAAAATTTTTCAGAACAATAAATCTATTGATAAAAGTGATTGTCAGTCAAACATTCCAGCCCAAAGTGGTACAAAACCAGTTTCCTTCACAAGAAATAAAATAGCTCCAAGAACAGTACAATTTTTTGAATGTCGATCAAGGGCCTCATTATCTTAGAGATTGTCCAAACCAGAATAACAAAGTATTAAACAATTTGCAAGAAGATCCTACAGTGGATGAAATGGCCCAAGTACACTGAATCTGTGAAGAATTGGAGCAACAACAAGTTGAGTTTCAACCATCCATGACTGAAATAGAAGGAAAAAATTCGATGCACTATGTTTCAATTTTGATTGATCCAGGAGCATGTCATAGTTACATCTCCCCTATAATAGTATTAAAATGTAAACTATAAAACGTTAAATCCTCAAAACCATGGCTGGTGCAGTTGGCCATTGACACGGAAAGAAAGAATTCATAATTGATCAAAGGTTCTTCACTAAACTTAAATGGGTTGGAAACTAGTGTAGATTTAAATATTCTACCTTTGGGTTCCTATGATGTTTTAATTGAGATGGACTAGTTCAAAAAACATCATGTCATTCTTAATTATTTAGAAAATACTTTTACATGTGTCCATGATTTAGGAAACCCTTGTTTGGTAAAAGGGATACCTAGAAAGAATTATGTACGACACATTTATTCTCTACAACTTAGAAGGAGTGTTAGAAAAGGTTGTAATCTTTATGCAGTTAGCATTATGAACTGTAATGAAGAAACAAAACAGAAAATAGGTGATATTCCCATCTTATTTGATTTTAAGGATGTGTTTCTATATGAAATACCCGGTCTTCCACCTAAAAGAGATCTAGAATTCTTTACTAATTTGGTTCCCAGAGAAGTATAAGTATATAAAGAACCATATCAGATGAATTTCCTGGAATTGGTAGAGTTAAGAATTCAACTACAAAAATTAGTTGAGAAAAGTTACATTAGGGCAAGTGTATCACTTTAGTGAGATCTGATTCTCTTTGTGAAAAAGAAGGATGGAAATATGAGGATGTGCATTGATTACTGTCAACTTAACAAAATGATTATCAAGAATAAATGTCCACTTCCTATAATTGATAACATGTTTTATCAAATCAGAAGGGAAAGAGTATTCTCCAAGATAGGTTTAAGATCAGGATATCACCTAGTGAGGATTTGAGAAGAGGATGTTGCAAAAACTATTCTCAGAAGTAGATACATACACTATGAATTTGTGGTAATGCCTTTTGGACTGACCAATGCACCTGGAACTTTCATGTGTTTGATTAACAACATCTTCAACCAATATTTAGATAAGTTTGTTCTTGTATTCATAGGTGAGATTCTGATTTACTCAAAGAATGAACAAGAACATGTTGAACATTTGAATATAGTTTTACAAACCCTATGAGAACATTAACTTTATGCCAAGTTCTCCAAGTCTGATTTCTTAAAGAAAGCAATTTAGTATCCTAGGAATATTATATCTGAATAAGGTATAGCAATAGATCCCGAGAAGATCAAGGAAATAATGGAATGGCCTACTTCGCATAATGTCTTATATGTTAGATACTACATCGGGTTAGCTGGGTACTATAGAAAGTTCATAGAATTTTTTTCTAAGATAGCTTTCCCTATTACCTGTTTGCAAAATAAAGAACCTAAATTCATTTGGAATGAAAACTACGAAGTCAGTTTCTGAAAACTTAAAGAATTGTTGACAAAGGAGCCTGTATTAAAAGTAGCTTACATGGGTAAAGATTTTGTAGTTTGTACTCAAGAATGAAAGGAAGGTTTAGGAGGTCTATTGTTACAAGATGACCATGTAATTGCATACGAATCCTGAAAACTAAAAGATGGAGAGAAAAAATATGCAACCCATTACTTGGAATTGGTGGCAATCATACACGCTTTAAGGATGTGGAGACACTATCTTATGGGGAAGAAACTTCTACTAAAAACAGATAATGTAAGTCTGAAAGGAAAGCACAATGGTTAGATTTTATCAAATGATAGGAAAGCACAATGGTTAGATTTTATCAGCGAATATGATTTTGAATTAAGACATATAGAAGGTAGGGAAAACAAGATTACATATGCCTTGAGCATGCGATTCCACCTTCTACATGAAATTTCTTTGAGTAAAACATGATACAATTTAAAAATAGAAATTAGATCAACAGTAGAAAATGATCCATTTTATGTTGAAATTACAAATAAATTGCAGAAAAAACAGTAAGGAATCACAACAACAAGTGTACTTAATTGATGAAAAAGGGTATCTATGGTCAAAAGGTATGTTGTATGTTCCTAAAAATTCAAATATTAAACATCAGATTTAACTAATTTTGATGATAAAACATACTCAGGGCATTCTAGTTATCAAAATATGACTATGAAATTTACATCAAATAACCCAAATTCTAGACTACTAGTAAGCTTGGTTCAAGTTGGGGTTGATGTCTGCAAAGGTTGAAAGATTCTGAACATTTGAAGATATCTATGGTAGGGTGGAACTAGGTAATCAAGTTTCCTGAAAAGATTTTCAGATAACTTATTTAAGTTACCGTTGTTACATTTTTGTTTATAAGATAATTTTATTTCTTTTAATATGTCTTCCTTTAAATTCCATATTAAGATATTTGGCTAGAATAAAGTAATTAAATATTTAGTTTGGTTATTTGGGTTTTTAAACTACAGTTTGTTTGAGATTGCAAGAAAAGGATTTCAATTTCCTCCATTAAAATATTTCTACAGTTTGATGGTTCTTTTTCAATAAATTGCACTCGTTATTATAGTTAGCATTATTCAAAAGAAAGATTTATTCCCGCTACTTCTTAGTTAAGGTTTGAAATTTATTCTTTATTAAACTTTTATTATTTGGGTAATTTTTGAATATTTTAATGTATTTATGAAAAAGAGTGATTAAGGTTTGATATTTATTCTTTATTAAATTTTAATTAAGTGAGTAATGTATATATGGAAATGAGTGATTAGGATTTAGATTTAATATGTTTAAAGCATCGTTTCATTGATTTGAAAATATAGTAATAGAAATATTATCATTAAAATTATGTAAAATATATATATGTATATTTTTAGAATAACCAAAAATCCACTCCCATACTTGGGATAAAATAATTAATCTTTTTTATTAATTTCCTAGGTCCTATACTAGCTAGTTGGCATTCACTTGCACCATTTTGTGAAAACTTGCATAAAATTCCTCTATGAGAACCTTCGTAATATTCTGACAACTCTGTAGGCTGGACAGTTTATTAAGTGTGCATTACTTCGTTATCTTGAGTTTGACTGCTTTTAAGAAGCTTTTAAGACAAAAGGTGAAATCTAGTCACATGACAACTGCCTTGTTTTATGCACAACTCATCCTCCATATTTTTCTCTCCTAAAATCATGACTATATTCACTTTCCATCACTTATCAACTAATACACTTTATTCAGCCAATTTGTGACCTCCTTGACTAGTTTGTAAAGTGTTTTGTGCACCTAAGGTGGATTTTTTGCTTTTAGTAAGCCTGCATTTGTGAAGATTCAACTTTCCTCCTTAGGAATTCAAATCTCTGATGTAATTATATATGTGGACAACCTTTTACTTTATAAGGTTCGATGAAGTAAACTTATTCAATAAAATTTTGTGCTATGCACGGATTTTAGTCTCCAATTTGAGTGGATCTATGCATGTTTTTCAAGAAATTTTGTGACTTCAATTGATTAAATATTAGGCTTAATTTTCACATGGTATCAGAGTTCATTTAGCTCAATTTTTCTCCTCTCTTATTTATTTTCTAGGATCAACACCACTCTCCTAGGGAGTGCATTCATTTTTTTGAGGGTGCAATTGTTGAATGAATGGATCTATCTCATCATATAATCTTGAATCCATTCACCTACTTCGAATGGAAGACACAGATGGAGATTCTGATGAAGATAAAATGCCTCTTCAGAGTGACCATGAAAACTGATGCTGATCCCAATGTAGCAGCAGAGAATATAAAGTGGCATAACAAGAGGGATGAGGTGTATGGTCTCTTGTGTCTTAACATTTCCAGAGACCTTCTTTTCCATCTAAATGGATTGAGATCACCAAATGAAGTATGGGAGAATCTCCAGGCAATATTTTGCAAGAATATGAAATGAGGTTACATTCATTGGAGAACGAGATTGTATCATTGATTCCAATTACTTTCAAGTCTTTACAAGTCTACTTCTCCAAGTTCAAAGCTCTTGTTATTCAGTCAAAACAATATAGTATTGAAAAGAAAGATCAACAACTAGTCTTGGATATCCTTTCGAATCTTGGACCTGACTATTATGTGTTTGTATCAACCTTCCATGCCATAAATATTGACATTTTGAAACTAGAATATGCCTTCACTTATATTTCATGGAGTCCTTTACCGAAGAGAATTATAAGTTGGTCATGATAGTCACCATCAAGCTTTCCAAAGATCAAGATTTGGATGGTTGGAGATTCAAAGGTGGATTCCAAAAGGTAAGAAGAATAAGTCAAATTCCAAGAAGCCTCGTGATCAAAAGAAAGACAAGTCCAAGTCTCACGAGGAGTCTTCAAGCTCAAAGAATAATTCCCATAAGAAGAAAGGTAAAGGTGAAATGAGTAAGTGTTCATACTGTGGTAAGGGCTATCATCCACAGAGATCTTGCATAAAGAAACAAATTGATATGTTGATTCAACTCCTTGAAAAGCACAACATCTCTCTTCCTGAATGCCCAAAGAAGAATGAGAGAGCATCACATTTTGAAGACAAGGAGAGAGTTCATGCAATGGTAGTAATAAATTTAAGATCGTCTTCCTTTATCATTGATTCTGGAGCTTCGAGACACATGGTTTTGACAAGGGAGGCCTTCTCCTCTATTGATGAATCGAATCATCCAAAAAACAATTTGGTAGATGATTCTAAAACCGAAAGTAACGGGAAGGCTAGAATAGATATTGACCATGGTTCCTTCAATAATTTTTTGTATGTCCTAGGTCTTCTTGCTAATCTCTTGTCAGTCTATAAGATGACCCACACTAGGTCTCCTAAGAAGGTTCTCTTCTCTCCCAGTGATGTTGAAATCACTGAAATTTCAAATGCTATAGTCATAGGAAAAGGTTATGTTGATCATATCTCTAAACTATACAAGTTCTCACACTTCATGCCCTTCTCAAACCCCCCTTCTCTCCTCACCCATGTTAATGAATCTAGAAAGCTATGATATGAAAGGTTTGGCCATATAAACTATAAGTACCTATATGATTTGTGTGAAAAATACATCGTCATAGGGTTTCCCAAAATCAAGTTTTCTAAAGTTGTATGTCAGTGATGCATTCTAAGAAGACACATAGAGTACAAGTATGAGAGAGCCAGTCACGAGCGAACTTGCAATTATTCACAATGATATTATTGGTAATTTTCCACATATGTCAATTAGTGTAGCCAAATATGTCCTAACCTTCATGGATGACTTTTCCAGATACTGTTGGGTCTTTTTCCTCAAGTACAAGTAAAAAAATTTTGACCTCTTCAAAGATTTTAAATCCTTGGTTGAGAACCAGTCTATAAGAAAGCTCAAAACCCTCAGATCTGATAATGGTGGTGAATATGTCAAATATGAATTTATTCAATATTGTGAATATGTAGGGATCCATATGAAACACTCTATCCCTTACACAACTCAGCAGAATGGTGTTGTTGAGAGAAAGAATAGATCTCTCAAGGAGATGGACACTTACATTATGGAGTCTAAAGCTTTGACACCAAAGTTTTGAGATGAAGCTATAAAATATGAATCCTATATCCAGAGTATGTTTCCTCACAAATATATTTATGGAATCAATCCTTTCGAATCTTGGAGTGGACACAAGCCTGATGTGTCTCATTTCAGTATTTTTGGCTTTAAATCTTGGGCTAGAATTTCACCAGAAAAGAGGAAGGCTTTGGAACCCAAAAGTCAAGAGTGCCAATTTGTTGGTTATTCAGAATATTCCAAAGGTTATAAGCTGATAAATATGAGCACTCAAAAATACTTCATTGAAAGGAGTGTTTAGTTTGAAAAAGAGCCCATACCAACAACAGAAATTCGAGAATCCCCTTCAACACCTCCACCTCTTGTTGTAAGTGAAGACTATAATAAATTCTCTGATTCTGATATTTATGATAATTAATATTTAATTTCAGATCCTAACACTCATACAATACCAATGTGGGAAAAAAATAACATTCAATTAGTTTGGGAACTAGCTAGGAATCCTAGTGATCCTAGAAGAAATAAATCTCAATTCGAGAGTTATCTTTCTGTCAAGGACCGATGATTTGTTGAAAAGTGTTATTTGATGGTTGAATAAGTTCCAAAAACACATGATTAAGCATTAGAATATACGATATGGAAAACATCCATGATAGAATAATACCATTTGCTCCTGAAGAATGAAACATGGGAACTAGTCAATCTTCCACTGGTGAGAAATCTAGTTAGGTGCAAATGGGTATTCAAAACAAATTTTAATGCTGATGTCTCTCCTATGAAGTATAATTCAAGGTTAGTGTCCAAGGTAATCTCTTAATTCCAAGGAATTGACTACAATGAGACCTTTGCATGAATGGTAAAGGTGGATTCTATAAGACTAGTTTTGGCAATTGCAACTTCCAAGCAATGGGAGGTACATCACATGGATGCGAAGAGTGCCTTTATACATGGAGAGATCAAATAAGAGATATATATGAAGCATACAAAAGGTAATTTTACTTATACATCTCTTCTGTGCAGTTTGAATAAATCACTATATGGGCTAAAATAAGATCCAAGAGCTTGGTATGCCAAGATTGATGGCTTTCTGCTATCACAGACTTTAGTAGATGTGAATCTAATAAAAATGTCTATTTGAAGATGATTCATTGTTCAATAATTATTATCTAATTTTATTTGAATGAAATTTTGATCACAGGAAGTTCCATAAAAATAAATTTCCTCCTTGAAGGATGCATTGAACCATGCCTTCTTCATGACTGATTTGGGATTGTAGAGACAATTTTTTGGGCTTGAAATTTATCAATCAAACCTTGGAATAAAAGTACATTAGTAAAAGTATTATTAATACCTTATAATCAAGTTCAACATGAAGTATTTAAAGCCAAGAAATACTCATTTTCTTTCAAGATTTAAGCTTGAACAAGAGAATTCAACTCCTTTGGTAAATAACACAATGTATAGGAAGCTAGTTGGTTGTCTGATCTATTTGAATAAAACTAAACCTCATATTTATTATGCAATGAGTGTGGAATATAGAAACATGGATCATACACATTACATCCATTATAGGGAATAAACAGTAATCTTTCACTTTGTGCAAGGAACAAAAACACATGGGATTCACTATGTTGCAAATCTGACCTAGAGTTAGCTGGTTTTACTGAATCTGATTAGGAAGGTGATAACAATGACAGAAAATAAACTTATGGATATGTTTTTATTCTTTCATATGGACTAATATTATGGTCAAGTAGAAATCAAAGTGCCATTACACTTTCTTTTACAGAGGAAGAATATAGAGGAGTTGTGAATGCAACTACTCAATGTTTGTGGTTGTAGGGTATGGTTGGAAAGTTTGGGATCAAATATGACACTTCCATAGTGATTTATTATGAAAAAAAAATTACCATTTGAATCTAAATAGACCCATTGTAGATTAAATAAACCAAACACATAGGGATCCATATGCACTACATCATAGGACTTGTGCATGATGAGATCATTGCTCTGCACTATTGCAAATCATTTGAAAAAGTTGCAGACATATTCACCAAAACATTATCTGAGAATACATTAAACAATATCAAATCAATTCTTGGGGTATTTGATCATATGGTGAATACTAATTGAAGAAAATATTTCACAAAATTTTGTTCATGTCCATGTTTAAGGGAGGATTTTTCCCTTTGTGGTTTTCCCTCTTTCCTTGTTTTGTATGAACAACCGTATGTAAAGGGTGACTAAGCATTGTTTCTAGGCTCTATACCTATGATATATTTATGATATTTCACATAATTCGGGATTAATAGGGGGTGTTAGAATAACCAAAAAATGATTCACATACTTGGGTTAAAATAATTATTTTTTTTGCTTAATTTCCCAGGTCCTGTACCAGCTAGTTGGCATCCACTTGTACCATTTGGTCAAAAATTTCCTAAACTTCCTCCAAGAGAGAATTCATAATATTCTAGATAAGATTATGAAAAATTTGCAAACTTCTCAGCTTTGCAAGTGCGTATTCCTATTTTATCTCGAGTTTGACAACTTTTAAGTAGCTTTTAAGGAAAAAGGTGAAAGCTAGTCACATGGAAACTTCCTTGTTTTTTGCACAACTCATAATCCATATTTTTCTCTCTTGAAAGCATGATTATATTCAATTTCCATCACTTATCAGCTGATACACTTCATTCAACCAATTTGTGACCTCCTTGATTGGTTTGGAAGGTGGTTTATCCACCTAAGGGATATTTTTTACTTTTAGTAAACTTGCTTTTGTGAGGATTCAACTTTCCAACTTAGGAATTCAAATATTTGATCTAATTATATATTTGGAAAACCTTTTACTTTATAAGGTTGGATGATGTAAACTTATTCAATGCAAGTTCATGTTATGCATCGAATTCAATCTCCAATTTGAGTGGTTCTACGCATGTTTTTCAAGCAATTTTGTGAATTAAATTAATAAAAATTGGGCTTAATTTTCACACACACACACACACACACACACACACACACACATATATTTCTTTCACTTTATATGTTAAATAGGAATTAAGAATGTATTGGAAAGAAATTGTTGCAGAAGAATCAATTAGAATAATAGGAGGACTAAAACCTAAACAATAATAAGAAATGCCAATAAGCTTTCTCTTAAGATAACAAATAAATTTAAAAATTAAAAAATAGCTTTGTACAAGTCATTTTTATCAAACAGAGGAATACACCTATAAGCAATACATACCAAATAAAATCCATATTGTATTAATAACATCTAAATTTATTTATTTGAATCACACAGGTGGTAATAAAATATAGTAGATAATAATGAAACAAAATCAAATCCCTTACAGTATCTCTAATCTCTAGAAAGAGTTTACAGTTATACAATATAAAAAGATTGGGTTCACCTAAACCACGATATGTTTCCATATTCAAACCCCCAGGTCATCTTTTATAGAAAGATGCCAAATAACAAAAATAAAAATAACCACATCAAAATATACATATATATTAACGTTATGATGATTACAAAACATTACAATCATTACATGCCTACAGACGAAAAAAAAACACATAGCGCTTAATTATCAAAACTAGCAGTGGGCGCCCAACATGGCAACTACACAACCTACTGTTAAACACATTACACATAGAGTAAGGGTATGCAAATCAAACAAATTCCATTGATGACACATCCACGGTAGGATAGAAAACACTGTAATCATAAGCAGTATAAATAATCCAAACATAATAATCAAAATTGTAATGCATAACACATCTAGAACCCTAGATCTGTTGTTGACCATTTAAATGAATTTAATACGGTTACTAATCTGCTAAGTTCTTTAGGCATGAAATTTTATGATGAGGTTAGGGATATTCTACTCTTGTGCTCATTGCTAGTAAGATGAAATGGCATGGTCGTGGCTGTAAGTAAATCTATCTCTGATTCAAACATTCGTAAATTTGATGATGTTATTGGTGTTATTCTTAACGAGGAGATAAGAATAAAAATCACATGTGAGACATCAGGTAATACATTGACCATGGAGAGTAGAGGACTACAAAGGTAGTGAGTAAAGAGCCCAGGTAATCGCAACAAGTCTAGAAAGGGAAGATCCAATTCTATACTATGAAAGATAGAGTGTTGGAGTTGTGGTAAGATGATACATCTGAAGAAAGAATGCATATCTCCAAACAAGAAAGGAGATGGGAAAGATGATACTATTAAGGAAGCTAATGTAGTAGGTGATCTATTACAATATGCTTTGATTCTTGCATTAGATAATACTAGTGATTACTAGGTAGTAGATTCAGGAGATTCATGTCATGCTACAACCCATAGGAAAATATTTCATGATTATGTTTTGGGGGATTTTGGACATGTTTTATTGGGTGTTAGGTGATGATGAACCATGTAAAGTTGTTGGAAAGGGTAAGATACATATTAAGTTAAATAATGGAAACAAATGGATGCTAAAGAATGTAAGGATTACTCTTTCTATAAAAAGAAATATGATCTCAACAAGGCAGTTGGGAGATAGTGGTTGTTTGTCTATGTTTGGAAAAACATGGTGGAAGATCACTAAAGGAGAACTGGTAATATAAAAATGATATAGGATAGGTACATTGTATTTATGTCCTCGTAATACTGATTATTATATCTATGTAGCTTCCACAAAAATAGGTACAACATTTTGGCATCATAGGATTGGCCACGAGCGATAAGGAGTCGTAGATTCTCCACTCAAGGAAATTGCTTCCAGATATGAAGCAGGTAAGTTTGGAATTATGTGAGAACTATGTTTATGGAAAACATAAGAGAGTTACATTTCTCAGGGTTGGGAAACAAAAGACGAGTAAAAATTTAGATATTGTGCATACATATGTATGGGGATCAGCTCATGTACAATCTTTTCGTGGATCTCGTTAGTATGTTACTTTTATTGATGATGCCCTAGAAAAACATGGATTTATTGCATTAAACATAAATCTGATGTGTTTTATACTTTTAAGAAGTCGAAAGATTTGGTTGAGAATGAGATAGGGAAAATATTTAAGTGTCTCAGATCTTATAATGGAGGTGAATATTGCACAAAGGAGTTTAATAGTTTCCATTCATACCATAGGATTCGTAGAGAGAAGATAGTCCTAGGAACACCATAAGAAAATGGTGTAGCAGAAATAATGATAATGAATAGGACAATCGTGGAGCATGCAAGGTGTATGAGATTTCATGTAGAGTTGCCCTTATAGTTTTGGGATTATGTTGTTGATATTGTTGTTTACATAAAAACAAAGGGACTTTAAGTGCTTTGGATGGTGAAAGTACATAGGAGGGATCGACATGTAAATAGGTAAACTCCTTATTTCTGAGAACTGTTTGTTGTGAAGTATTTGTCCATATTGATAAAGAAAATAGAACAAATATTGAGGCTAAATCCAAGAAATGCACCTTTATTGGATACGAGGTTGATGATTTTTGTTATCGCTTATGGAATTATGTAAATCGCAAAATCATTAGGAGCGGAGATTTCATATTCAATGAAAATATTATGTACAAAGATAAGGTACAGGGAATGAAAGTGGAAAACGAAAATACATAGTACAAAGTGCTTGATGAAATCAAGGAAAATGAAGTTCCAAAGGTGTCAGAAAATCAAGAACAACAAGTACCTCAAAATCATGCAAGTGCAAAAATATCTATCAGGTTAAGTGCACTCCCTGAACGATTCTCTTCTTAACTCTATTATTTATTGATGACTAATTTTGGTAAACTAGAATGTTATGAAGAAGCAATGCAGGTGGAAACTAAAAAGAACTGGCAATAAGGCATGAATGAGGAGATGGACTCATTGGTAAGAAACTAGACTTGGGATTTTCTTGAGTTTCTTGCAGGTAAAAGAGCATTGTAGAATATATGGGTTTACAGCTTAAAGGAAGAAGGAGGAGGAAAGAAACAGTACAAGGATAGACTTGTCATAAAGGGGTTTGCAAATAAAAGAAAAGTATAGATTTTGATTAAATATTTTCTCCTATTTTTAAAATGAATTCAGTTAGGACTAGTTTAAGTCTAGTGGTAGTAGAAGATTTGCATTTTAAATAGTTAGATGTAAAGATGACCTTTCTCCATGGAGATTTGGAGGAAGAGATTTATATGCAGCAACCATAGGGGTATGAGGTGAAAGGGGAGGATAATTTGGTTTGTAGGTTGAAGAAGATATTCTATGGCCTGAAATAAGCTCCAAGATAGTGGTATTTGAAATAAGATCCAAGACATAACAGGGTTATAGTAGATGTCATTCTAACCAGCGTGTTTATTTCAAGAGGATAGATAATGGAAGATATATTATGTTGTTATTGTATGTGTATGAGATTCTTGTTGTAGGGTATAATATGAAGGATATAACTGTGCTCAAAATGAAGCTAGATAAATCATTTGTGATGAAGGTTTTGGGTTCTGCAAAGAAAATCATTAGTATGATAATAACAAGAGACGAAAAATCATAAATTAACATTGTCTCAGGGTGAGTACATAGAAAAGGTGTTGGAGAGGTTCAAAAAACATAATGCAAAACTAGTTAGTACACCTTTAGACAAACATTTCAAAATAAGTAAAGTGATGTGTCCCAAGACACGGGAATAAATAGGATACATGTCCAAGGTTCCCTATTCATCATTAATTAGCAACTTGATGTATGCCATGGTGTGCATAAGACAAGATATTGCACATGTAGTGGGAGGTGTGAGTAGGTATATTGACAATACAAGTAAATATAATTGGAGGATAGTTCAATGGATTCTCAAGTATTTGATAGGTATTCTCATGCATTATGTTTTGAAGGTTCAAGAACCGATCTACAAGGATATGTTGAAGTAGATATGGCATGTGATAAAGATAGCAGGAGGAGCACCACAGGGTTTGTTTTTACTGAAGGTGGAACAACAATAAGTTGTATTTAGAAACTGCAAAAGGTTGTTTCACTTTCAATAACAGAAGTAGAGTATGTTTCTAATACATAGGCTAGTAAGGAGATGATTTGGTTGTACAGGTTCATGGAGGAATTGAGTAAGAAGAAAGAGAATAACAGGTTGTACAATGACAGCCATAGTTCCATTCATATTGCAAAGAAACCAACCTTACATTCTAAGACTAAACATACACAACTCAAGTACCATTTCATAAGATATGTTTTGGAAGATGAACTGTTAAAGTTGGAAAAGATACATACTAGCTAGAATCTTGTAGACATGTTGAAAAGGTAGTAACTAGACATAAATTGAGTTCCTTCTCAGTTTATGTTGGACTTCAAACATGAATGTGAAGATGAAAATTTTGACAGCTCTAAGGTTTAGAGAATAGTCCAGCAAGTGCAGCAGAGATGGAGTTGTTTTGATCAAACTCTAAGTGGGAGATTGTTGGTTGTGGAGCCTGATATTCCTAATTTAGAGATGTTATTGTTCAACCTTATTTGTACCCTAGTTTTATTGCACACTTGTACCACCAAGGTGGTGTGGGGGGACATCGTCCCCTCACGGGGATTTGAGGGGACTATCCTCCCCAGTTGGGGGGTCCAAGGGCTTTGGCGAGGGTTTGAGGGAGAAAACCTGAAAGAAATTCTTGGGATGTTTACTAGCCAACAGCTTATACGCCCATGGTATTGGGTGACCCATGGTATTTTCCCATGGTAATTCCCCTATAAAAGGAAATCATTGTAATATTACTGTGTATTGTATTGCAGCATTGTAAAATGATATATGTGATTGTGTGAGAGAGATAGTGAGAGTGAAGAGGAAGTGCACCAGTTTTGCTACAATTTGTATCCTTCATTTTGTTGGACTGTATAATAATAAAGGACTAGCAATTTCTTTGTGGATGTATCTAATCCTGGGTGAACCACGTTATATTGGTCTCTCTTGTAATTAGTTTATGTGTTTAATATTTGCATCTTGTTTATTGTTATTCCTCTATGGTCCTATTTTCTAACACGTATCCTTAGTGTTCTAGTTTATCTGTGACTAGTGGTACCAATCCATTAATTCTGCATCCTTAAATTGAGACTGCCATAGCCTCAAATCTACTCTCAATCATCCAAATTATGTTTTCTGCGACTAAACTACTGAGTGGAGACTGTTAATGGGATTGTTATAACCTTGAAGGTAAGAATACATGATGGAGATAGAAGAAAGAGAAATCAGAACAAGCTCAACAGAGAGTGAACAAGGGTAATGAAGCAAGAAAATACACAACAAACTCATAGAATTAGGAGGTGGTTCTCCATGTGCTCAAAGAATAAATTGAATAGATGTTGAAGTAATTGAAGTTTAGTAAAAGCATGGTAATGTGTCTCACTTTGCAGCAAGAAAATTTGTTATGTTTTTATAAATTTATTTAAAATATTAATTATAAAAATTAAAAAATGTGTTTAAAAAAGTTTTAAAAAATAATTTTTACAATCACTTGTATATTATTTCCATACTCATATAAAAAAATATTGATTTTGAGGTCCTAAACTGATAGTTTTTTGGGTCGCTCTTTTACTTAGACATAAAAATTATCATTTATATACCTAATTTAATAATAATTAAAATATATCATAAAATAAAATTTAAAAAAATGTACAACAATTTTAAACGTGTCTATAAAAAACATGTTCAAAAAAATTGGAATTAATAAAATAAATGAAGATAGATATGGGGGTTCGCGGTTTTGTGAGTACTTATGAGATGCCTGAAATAATAATAAATTTCATTTAAAGATAATGAAATAAATAGACTAAAAACATTTTTTTAGTAAAAAAAAAATACCATATAAAAGCTCATTCACAATGAAAACTTTTGTTTCATTACACCGTTATCTAATTCGTAATGGATTTGTAGTTTTGTGAACAAATACTTTTAGTTCATAAATTTCATCCCCGCAAAAACAGGAAAAGTGATACACATTACCATGATTTTACAAATGTTTTCATGTGTTGGAGGCACCAAAATTTATTGCATGGATTTATTAATATTGGAATACGGACAAAAAGCGGAAACGTAGATATTAAGACCGATTCAGATGGAATGATGTCGTTCAAAAGCCCCGTTATGAAAGAAATAGGTGGATATTTTCTCATAATTTTTCGATCTTATCATTTTCTTACCATGCACGCTAATGGATGGAAATATGTGTGACCACAAGCCACTTTAATGACATCCATCAATTTTTCTCATGTACAAAATAAAAGACAAGATCATATGTTGACCTCATTAATTAAGATGCAAATAATATAAGAAAGTGAAAATAATTTTGATGAGGTTGATTGATACAGTGTAGTGTATTTGACGTAAAAATGGATTATCTATGATATGGCACACCAGAAGTAAGAAATGGATAATTTAATGAGCATGAGGCCAAGATGATTTAATGAAAAAGAGAATCCCTTTGCATTGTTGTCAAAGGGGGAGAATAAAAGATCAGGAAATAAAATGAGAGAATGAAAGAAACTAAAAGATGGATCTGCACAAAAGAACATAGAAAGGAATCAAGGGCATAATCATAGGGGGAGCTATTTTGGCGCAAAGGAAAAGCTCATTTTCAGTGGGATCTTATGATAATTTGGTGTTGACATCAATGACAAAGGGGTATATTCTTGGCCTTTGTGTTGTCATTGATGTCAAAGGACAAAATGCTAAATCTTTGTGTTGTCTTTGATGGATCACTTTGTCACTAATAAACCAACAAGGTCTTCATTTTCATTGATATCAAAGATTAATGAAGTGCATGGATACTTCTTCACATAAAGCAAGTTTGAATAATTACATAGAAAAAAATGTGGAAGTCCAGTGAGTGCAAATATTAGACTATGACATGGGTTATATGCACATATATAACAACCTTGAAGAAGAAGTTAGAAGAAGAATATGAAAGACAAGGATGTGCACAAATACCACATGGGACTTATGTAAGAATTTACAAGAAGAATATGAAAGTTAAAGACATAGACTTGTGTGTGAAAATCCCACAAAGAAAATGGCACATGTGCACTAAACCCCACAAAGTAAAATTGCTAAGAGTGGATCGACGATGCAAAAGATAAATTGATCAAGAAGCAAACAAGTTATGATGTTATTCCAGTTTAAGGCATCTCAACAAGTGGACACATATCTTGAATTGGTTACAATATAAATAAGCAAGATATGGATGTGTTGAAGTAAGCTTGAAGAGGGAAGTGTGTTGAAAATAATGTTTTGGAAAAGAATAATAATTCTTAAGGTAACAATGGCTCGTTGTTCGCAGAAGAAGCACACACAGAGAAGAGAAGAAATGCGTAGATAATAAAAGGATGAATAGCAAGAAGAGCACAAAGTAGAAGGATACCTAGATTCAGGATGTGTGAAGTTTTTACTTAGTAAATGACACAGACTACAAATTTGTAGCAGTAAATGAGTTTGGAACGTCAACAATGCAGATCACAAATTGTTGAACTTAGTATTCGTAAACATATGAATATTTTGTAATACAGATATATTAGACAAATCAAAGATATTATCACACATCATAGATAAATCAATTGGTTATATTAACATAGATAATCAAAGATAAGATGCATACTAGAAGAGTTACAACAGTTGCGGTTTAATGAGTCGTACATTGTAGGTAAGGTAAAGTGCATATTTTAGTTAGTTTGATAGACAACTATTTCTTCTCAGGGAGGTAGAATGGGGAAAGGAAGAGGGAGTTAAAGCTTTCTTCCAAATGTAGTTGCTAAACAATTAGGGATTGTGTGCTTCCTTTTACTGGTAGATGGTAAACAAATTAGGGTGTTAGATCCTCCTTCTAGTCAAAGATGGGAAATATGAATTCAAAGTTGGAGCTTCCATTTAGTTGTATATGAAGAAACAATCAAATATCATAGTCCTATAGAGGTTAGTGCCTCATTACTGCAAGTCATAGCTTTGAAAATAAACATACACATGTTTATATTAGTTCCTAAATTTCACGAGTTGGTGCTTGCATAGATCAATGTAATTTGCAGGTCAGTTCTTGTAATAAAAAACTTGGTTCTTGTGAGTTAGGTTGGTTCCTGAATGAATTGGTGATGATGTTTGGAGATTATTTTCTCCCACTGATGTAATTATTCTTCTTATATACATATACAAATATATTATTATTCATACTTTTGTGCACAACAATGTATATTACTATTTCAACTGAAATGTTTTTAGGTGGTAAAAAATTTTTAAAGTAAAATAATTTGAAATCGATTCTCTATATTGATTCACCCCCCTCTTAGTATATAACATAAATCCAACAATGACCACTAATTTTCCACTAGTTGTTTCCAAATCAAAAGTGGTCATTTATATGCATATTTTGGTCATTTATCTATGATTTTGTACTAGTGCAAAAGTAGCCATGACACACGGGATGTGACAAAAGACATGCGACAAAGAAGATACATATATCGACATACTCATAATATGCATAACAATAAAATAATGCACAGATATAACTCATGTTAATACTATTCATAAACATCCAATTTAACCATTCAAGATGTGTCATCTCATTTAGTTCTACATAAATAAATAATCATTCATAATACACCATTGGGAATATGTAAAGACAACAATAAACACTTATCTTTTAATCAAAATTGTCTAAGAAAATGACTATGTGAGACCAACATTCCACCCAACCATAGAAACTTTGTCTAGCATATACTCTTTCTACTGAGAGGTCACTCCTGAGCTAGGATATGTATCCACTAAGGAAGAACTACCCAAGATCACTTACAACCATAAACACATAAACTCATATTGCTAATCCAACACATAGTTGGGTTTATTAAGCATACAAAGAGACGAGGAAGGATAATGCTAAGACAATGAGCGCAACCATAGAGCTATGAGTATTTCAATTATCTTCAACCAGCCTTGGAACCCTCATTACCTACCACACTCAACACAAGGAAGGCCCCTTTCTCTTCTATACAATCCCTCAGGTGCCCCTTCCCTCCAGTGCTATTCAGGGTGGGAATAGAAATTCCAAGATGCTAAAACTTCTAAGATTTATTACCTTCATTGGTTTATCAAATGATTCCAACCCTTGATCTCTCTTTTCCTTCCATTCTCTATAGGAATTTCTATTTTTTTCCACATGATATTTAGCCATGAATTTTAATTTCCAGGCTCATGAATATGGGCTCTCCCATGTATCTATGGGCTTGTAAAACGTCAAATTCATGCCATAGTTTATATGTATGGATCCCACACTACATTTCACAACCCACCCAAGATTTTGGGCATTCTAGGCACTCGAAGATATATCTTTCTCTGTGGTTATCATTTATTCTATTTTTCTCATTGGGAATGCATAGCATGCTGAAAAATTGAAGTATGGTTGATTAATAATGGAATTTTAATGAAGATAAATGAATCCCCATGATCGAAATTGATTTATAGGTCATGTAAACTAATTCCATAACTTTCCATACAAATTTCTACACTAATTCCATGCTCCATTAAACTCGAGCTAATTTCTAAGCTACCTTATTACAACAAAATTGAAGAACATTAAGGAAGGACACTTGGGTTCTAAAGATGATACTTGTAAATATATGGTTGACTCTCCCACAACCCCTTAGATCTCCCTATTGGATAAAAATATCCCTTAATTTTTGTTTCTTCCATAGCTATCTCTAAGATTTCTATTTGCATTATAATTATTTACAAGGTTTTTACATTTTTCCATGGCTTAATAACACATTTTAAACAATATAAAATATTTTCCTGTCTAATTCTAGGCATTAACTAGTGGGGCCTTGGCCTTGAGCTCCAAGAAGGAATCACACATCACATATTTACAATATTTACATAACAAGGTAATAAAATCTAAAGGCCAAAATGAGGACATTACAATCCCCTCACCCTTTGAATAACACTGTCCTTGATGTTCACACCATTTACTTTCCTCGGAAAATTCTTTCTTTAGCTTCCAGCTGGTCACACTAGGCATTTATTTCTTATTCATCAATGCACAATGGAACTATTTCTAATCTTTGAGTTCTCATATTGAGCTTTTTGGGACAACTACATGTCCAGTTGCATCGATAAGATGCCTTTAGGGTCCTTGCATCCTGTAATACCTATGTTCAAACAATGAGTTAATTCTTATGTCAAATCCATTCTCATAGAATTCATCCTTCAAAAAGATTTTAAAAACCGTATCCGAAGTATATGTATATCATTTTTACATTCACTAGTGGAAAATGATAGATTAGTGACCAAAAAAATGTCTAAAATCCGCATATCAATGACCACTTTTGGTTTGGTGATCGCTGGTGGCTAATTTACGGTCTTTTATTACGCAACCAAAATTGGTCATTTTTATTTTGGTCATTTATAGCTTGTCAGTTGGTCATTAATTTGGTCATATATTTGGTTATTAATTTGGTCATATATTTGGTAAAATGACCAAATTAATGACCACATGACAAACTAGAATATGACCAAATTTGGTCACGTAATAAAAGACCATAAATTACCTACCAAAACTATTTTTTGGTCATTGATATGCAAATTTTGGTCCCTTTTTTGTCATTTATATATCATTGTTTGGTTACATATCTCTCAATTTTTGCTTATTTTATATGCGAATTTTGGTCATTAATCTCATTTATTGGTCACTAATTTAGTCATGTTTAGTTGTTTTATGTGTGGTTATTATATTTTAGTAGTTTTAATGGTGTCCATTATTAATCAATATAAATTTTTAATTAAAAAAATAAACATACATCATTTATCATCATCTCATACACAAGTGAATTATGCAATGTCACATTAATTATTTAATTACAACACTTATAAATAATATAAGTTACAACCATATAAGTTTTAAACCGCACAAATTATATTATATATATGAAATGTCAATTATTACAATAAATATGAGTTTTCTCAAAATATATCTCCATATAATTTTATGTGAAAATCATCTAATAAATCGATGACTTTTCAAAATATTACAATGGCTAAACCATCCCACTTGTACTTTGATGCTAAGCCATACTTAGATCCTGTAGCAGCTTCAATTAACCCATACTTAGCAGTTTGAAAACCTCAGGAGCACGCTCTTTATACTCAATGGTAAAGCCTCAGCAACGGGATCTTCATACTCAATGGTCCACTTAGTTAAGTTCACTCCTGTAAAATCCAATAAAAAATCTCAGTAAAAAAAATGAATAAAAATATTTATAATATTCAATAGCTAACAACAATAACCAATTTCATGTCAAAAATAGGAAAATATAGTCTAACAAATTCAAATTAAGAATTCAAAACAATCAAGATTCAAAACACATTAATACAAGAGAATAAACAATACATAAAAGATAGACAATTGCCTTGGGGAAGCACATGAATTTTCCTAAAACCATGGTTTAAGTATTTAACCCATCTATGTGAGATTATCAAATATTCCCTTGCATTTAAGGGAAGAGTAGTTAATGAAAGAAATCAAATATTGTTGGATATATTTCTCTTTTTGACAAAGAAATTGATTTTCCATTGATAGACTTGGCTGAGTTGGGCCTGCCTTTTAGAGACATTTTAATCCACATGTTGGTGCACTCTTTGGGTCCGTAATAACCAGGCTCATAGCAAGGAATCAATCCCATTGTTCATCATCAAACTGGCTCAAATTGAGAGAATTACATAATGAAACTTTCTCACCTCAATAAGTTTGACATCCAAGTGGTCACCAACTTTTATAATATGTTTTAAGTCAGAGTGAGTCAATATTTTATGTTGTAGACACACAATCAACATAAATGAAGACCCTCAGATACTGCCTCTAATCATATATATACAAAGATTTTGATCTCAGATTACACTGCCCACTAGAATGAATGATTTGGAATTTAGGGGAAAGGAAAATATATACAGAATATTGGAAAGAATATGTGTTCAGATTGGATTTACATCCTCAGCTCGAGCTACAAATTTTGTGCTCAATTCATAAAAGGTTGAAGTTCAAGTAGGGTCTAAAGAATTCCATTCTACCAACATGTCATATTATACCAATTCAAAGTCCAAAGGAGACAGATATTGATGAAAATGGTATCCTAGGATTTGGAGATACTGAATGTTCAATAGATTCCTAATAGTTGATGTAGGAATGGGAGAATAAAATGCATTAGTTTCATGCTATGATATTCAGCTCAAAGAAAGTGATAAAAGTGTAAGAAGTAGGATCCAAAACCAACCACCAAAGGAAGAAAAAGAGAGGGAGAAGACGAAGCATGTAATCCAGAAACATAATCACCATAAAAAATAATTTGCAAGGAAGAACAAAAGCAGCAAAAGTGAAAGAAATTAACATGAAAGAGCAGTAAATTCACAAAAAAAAGAATGGTATACAATAGAAACAATCTATTCTTAGTAAAAAAGAGGTGGGGTAGCAAAGGTAACAAAAAAGAGAAAGATACAGGCAAAAATAATGGACTCAAAATGAAGGAAGGAATAGGATGATTCATGACATAAAGAGCATGCAAGAGTGTAGGAGAAGAAAAGAAAATCACAGAGATTGTGTAAAATATTCAATAAGCAGATAAAATGCTAAAAAATTTGCAATCCAAAGGAAAGATATCAAATATAAAAGGGAACAAAAGTGGATGGACCAACAACAACAAAAGGACAACATGGATTGAGGGATTGTCAAAAGCTTGCATGACGTGAAAATTGAAAAAAATAAGGTTATTGATGGTAGAAAAATATGCTCGTTTTGGGGTAAGTACAATCTCACAGGTTACACTTTTTTTTCTCTTTGAAACACATTGAAACCAAAAAAAGTGTTACCAACAAATATGACTCAAAAAAATCACAAATTACAAAACCTCATCTATGAACAAGCCTAGATTCATTCATACTTAAATTAAAGGCATTAATATAGGTTGTGACAAGTCCACAAAATCAAGCAAGAATACAACTTACAGAAAATGTGCAGTGCAAGAATTGCAAGTGCAAGCAAAAATAAACAACATTCTATAACCAAAAAGTTAAAATCTCCATCTAAAAAGTATCTAAGATGCCATATTTTATCTGAAACATGGTACATAATATTCTTCCAACCATTCCATATTCAGTTATTCGAGAGAGAAACATCCACTTGGGATGTTCTAATTCTATCCAGCAGAGAATATCTTCAAATTCATTGCTACCCAAGAAATGAAAAAATTGTTGATGATCAAGATTGATATTTGTTTATGTTCTTGCATCCATCCCTTCTTCTTCTCTATTAAGGAAAAACACTTGAATGTTAGGAAAATAAATAAGAGATTGTGATGAAGAACGTAAGTAATAAGAATAAAGTAAATACAAAACTATGATGAAGAATAATTAACATGACCATCTCAAATATCATATGCACTTGGGATCTGGATAGCAATAGTTTAAAAAGCCCTTGTTGTCATGAGTTCAAGTAATTTATGAAAATTTAATATATTAACAATTGTAAAAAACTAACATGAGGAATACAAATTTAAAAACAACTCTATATATTCAATAAAGAAAATTTCAGGAAACTTATAAGAACATGATATATAGAAGTTGGGCCAATGAAACATCAAGTGTTAAAAAAATAGTCTTTCTATCCCATTTTCTGTCTCCTAGAAGTTGACTGACAAATTGTTGAGTCCAATATTGAAGTGGTGAAATTTGTGCCACCGATAATAGAAACTTGGCTTTGAAAGAAATTCCCATGTGGCATGCAACCCTAAGATTACATGCGACACGTATTATAACTAATCATATGTTCCGTCTTCTAGAACTTCTGTTGGCATCAGCATGGACATGTTATTTAAATTTATTTGTTGGTTAAGTCCTTTCAAATGCCTACTCATGGAATGATTGACAAATGTTTAATATGTGGTCAGAAAACTTACCCATGAAAGACAATCAAGATATGTACCCTTATCTTCCACCCAGATAACATTGATATTCATCCAGTCACTACCATTGTTTCTTAAGCCAACTTCCAAGAATTCAGCATTTTCACTCATAGTATAAATATTTAATGCCACTGATTCATCTTCACTTAGCTTGTTAGGGTCAAGCAAGACCTCTACTTCTGCTTCCATATTTTCCTAAATATCATAAATTTGAAAACAGAAATCAAATCATATTTATGTCCCCACCCAACACGCAAAAAGGAAGAAGAAGAAATAAAGAAACAAAGAAAGAATAGTCCAACCAAATTATTAACAAATAAATAAAATGTGCTTAGGAAACAAATCAAATTTTCACAAATGAATTTAAATTTTCACAAAGAAGTTGATCATAATCCTTTAAACAATTCCTTTACAAAATATGTCCATCAATCTCTTGTCGGAATTTTGAAGTATACCTGGACATACAGGACACTCTGCGCTTGGAGCCCAGAGTTAAAGAAATAGAAGTACTTATCACCATGTTTGGATGGACGACCATATATAGGATGGTTAAAAACAGTTGTGAAGAGCTCTCTCAGTTTCTCTCTTGTCTTACAACTATGTACTATAGATTCAGTTAAGGCTGCTTGTTTCTCAACAAAATCCTTCACCACCTTCACATCAGGGTCTTCAAGACTGGGAGAAAAAATAATTGATATTTATCAGAACCTCAAATAATACAAGGTTTCTCATCATCTTCCAATCTTCAAAAGGAAAATATTTAAATCTGTAGAAATCTCTAATCCTCCATTTGTAAAAACTTGTATTGGTTTACCAATAGAGCATCGGTTCAAAGTTTGTCAGGATGTGGTTCTATGTTACCAGAAACAAAGAAACAAGAAATGGATTGAGAAACAAAAATTAAGAAATGGAGCCTAGAGGTTTCATATACAAGAAATGAAGAGACAGAAAAAACAACAACACTAGATAAGAGGTAACATACCTTTCATATTAGTACATAACTATGCACATTTAAAAAATCAAATGAATAAGGAAAAAAATATTTGAAATCCATTCAACATCTAGTAGTTGAGGTAAACATTTAAAACCTAAAAGATCTAGTAAATTTCCATTTTGTAGACATCAGGGTCAAGTCTCAATGCAAGCATGATAAAAGTCTATATTTGCAATTACGGTAATAAGTGATGTGCAAAATTTTAGAAGCACCCCATCAATCGAAGCATACAAAGCACACGAAAAGGATTTTCAAAGCTTATGGTTATGGTAGTAGGGTGAACAATCATATAAACCCATTAAACCAACAGTAAAGCCTTAATTCAACCTATAGCTTAACATAAGAACATGTAGCATGACTTGAAGAAATTCAGGCTCATAGAAATCATAGTCCAAGGTACATTCCTATAGCCACAGATTGAGTTGAAGAGGATACGCTATAGGTCGAGGTTGTTTCCCATTGGAATTTCCTGTGGTTTGGAATAAGGATGTAATCAGCCAGATATGAAATATAGGCCCCTTTTTCTGAGGAATTTGTTCCCATATTGAGTCATCCGAATGATGAAAGGGCTACACATCTGGGGTTCCATTATATATCAAAGTTGATAAAGAACCCTTTTGAGTCTCCACACATACAGTAATAACTAGTATGGATTACATAGTAGACCAAGCATCTAAAGAAAAATCATAAAAGGATAGTAGAACCTCAAAGAAAATTTATTAGAGAAAGTATATGATTCTCATCAAGATGAGAAATTGTTTAATTGCAGAAGAAAAAATTAGTGTACGACAACAGAACTACTAAATACTAGATTCTATAACTTGCCATCTAGGATAATTTCCCTAAAATTACTTATGTAACTGTCAGTCACGGCTAATCCCATTCATTGTAGAGTAACCACCTAAAACATCCAGAGTAATGCTTAAGCATGAGCTTGAACTGTCAGTTGTATAGCAGATTGTTATCAATTGAATATGCTAAATACTAACCTTCGTGGATTGATTTTATCATCTTAACTACTAATGCAGAGAAAAACACTAATGATGCCATAAATAAAAACAAAAATACCTTTTAGAACACAAAAATAAGGTTAGCAGAGATTGATACGAAAACCTAATTCACTAATTCTGGATCAACCAGGAACCGTCTTAAACGATCTCTTAAGCAAAATGCAAGCTCAGGGTATAATAGAGCCATGAAAAAAAGAATTGAAGGAATTCATGAAAAAAAACTTACTCCTTCAAAGCATGATTTGCAAACTCTAAACCTGACTTCATAAATTTAATAAGATCGATTCAAAACCATTTATATCTGACTCTTTCTAGTACAAGAGGACGGATATTACTGTATTACAAATGACTGATCTGCGTATCGAACATGAGAGAGGAAACTACGAAGAGTAGGATTTATCGGTCGAAAGAGACCTGGACTCTCGAAACCCAAGCTTGAAGTTCAATGCTTGGATTAATATCGAGCCCAGTTTAGAAGGCTCTGTAATGTTCTTTATAGTATAATTACCTTTGGCACTACTTGTGTATTGGTATGTTAGTGTTTATACTTACAGACTATCCCATATTTTGGCTCTAAAGTTCTTTGTTCAGTAAAATTCAAATTACCCCCCTATTATATTCTACAAATATCCCTTGCATGTTGAAAGCACATAAAAATAGATAACAAATCATTTCCAGTTAATACTCATTGATGCATGTCCCTCCTCTGACTCACAGTAATGAGCACTAATTTCGTATTTGTGACTACATAAGAATCACAACAAGTAACTCTGTTCAATGTACTTGAACAAGAAGTATGAAGCTATTCATAATGAAAGTTCAGTGATGCATATTATTGACTATACATGTACTATTAAACGAGAAAGGTTTGAAGTCATCAATCCTTGCACACAACCTACATATTTTTAGGCAGTTACTCTTCGTTAACCAGTTGTGAGAATTACTTTAAGTCTCTCATTGGTTTGTGTTACCAGATTAATAGCATATGACTAAGTCAAAATACTTTTCATTACAAGTGCATCTAGTTTAAGTTCCAAAAACATTGAAACCACTTTGAATTCAGTTCTAAAATATAGGGTACAGGAAAAAAATCAGAGTGCAACCATGATTCTTTCAAATAACCTCCTCTCCAAATATTGTACATTCCATATACAACCCTGTCGTTCATATTAGATTACAAGTTTGGTCCACTATAGATGACAATCTTAACATCTTTCTACAGCAGCCGAAGTGGAAAAGATAGAGGCTAGCATATCATATTTTATAATAAATAAATGGATAAAGAACTTATATTTGTTTTATTTAAATGTGTTCCATCACAGCTGGTTGCAGGGGAATGATTTCCTCCTTGCCATAGGTTGTTCTTCCTTAGTACACCTTCCCCTTGCTGGATATCAAGTCACCAATGAAAATAAGGAATGCCAAAACTATCAAACCACTAAATCCTTTTCCAGAAATCAAACAAGATGTCACTGCTAGGAATTTTACTTATTCTTTCAACTATGCCAGCCCCTGGTACACTCCACCTTGCTCCACTCAACACAAGAATCCATTGGTCATTTGTTACATGATCCCTCAAGCATACCCTTCCCTCTGTGTTATTCGGTATGGTCAAGGTGTGCCCAAGCATTTTCCTGATACAGGTTTCTTTCTAGCAATATGTCACCTCTGGAATGATATTTTATAACTTTATAAACAACAAAGTAGGTTAGAAATTCTCTGAGATCTTAAATGGTGGATTGAATGCCCTATAATGGTGTCCAGTGTAACAAACAAAAAATAAGATAATAATTAAATAATTAATAATTAGGTTAACTAAGTTAGGTTATGAAATGAGGCGTCTCCTCAACATTAAATGCCCAAGCCATATTTAAGGCAAGGCCACCATTTGTAACATATCATCTCTTATCTTATCATTAATATATACTTGCCTTATGGCTTATCTTATTTACCAAGTCTTTTGGTGAATTCATTGTGTGAGCGAATAATTATTTGGCTCATTTGGTATCAGAGCTAATTTGTGATCCAGGCCTTTAGCCGTATCTTGGTTTTTAATCAAAATCCTGGGGAGTCCCTAAATTTATGGTCTTTGACCAAGTAAAAAATAAATAAAAGAAAGTAAAAAGAAAAAAGAAAAAGGAAAGAGAGTAAAAAAAAAGTGAAAAAAAATAAAAGCAAAAAAAAACTAAAAGAATGAGGAAAGACAAAAAAAGGGAAGGAAAAAAAAGGTTAAAAAGAAAAGATAAAAGAAAAAGAAAAAAAACAAAGAGGGTAAAAGTGAAACCACACCTGGTTTATTAAAGTGGGTTTGGGTTTGAATATAAAAGTGTATAATAAATACTACTAAAAGCAAGTGAGATTTGAGCTTAGGTGGGGAAGGTAACACTCATTCCTCTCAACCACCCAATCTACTAGAGTTTTACAAAACTCAAGGGAAACAAAAGATCTAAAAGTACATAATAATTGCTACTAAGAAGCAAGTAAGATTTGAACTTAGGTGGAGAAGGTAACAATCATTCCTCCTAACCACCCAATCTACAAGAAGTATTTATCAACCTTCAAAAAAAAATTAAAAAAAATATTATTATTATTACTTAATAATTGTATTAAGTACAATTATTAAATTACAAGAGCAAAGCAAAACAAAACAAAATACAAATTTTAATAAAAGTCAAATATTATATATAATATTATTATTATATTATAATATTTATTTTTAAAAACATTAAAAAAAAACTATATACAAATATTATATAGTTTATATAAAAACAATAATAATATTAATTAAATAATTAATATTTATTATTAAAAAAAAAGACAGTATCAAAAAAAGAAAAGGAAGATCTTCTATCATCGAAGACGTGAAAGAAAAGAATGCAAGAAGTCAAGACTTGATATCGTCAAAGAAACAAAATCCAAGGAAGACTCGTCAAGAAATCGATAGCCATCTATAATTAAAAAAGTTATAGATCATGGAATCTGGTTTGCAACTACAAATAGAGAAATTAGAAGCCAAGTTAAAGCGTTATCGAAGAGACAATGAATAATTATGAGACACAAATACGAACTCGGAAGTAATAATTAAAATACATGAGATGCAAAAAGAACTCAATAAACAAAAAAAATTCGACCAGAAAAATCATATAGAAAAATTGTCTACCCAAATTGAGAAATTAAAAGATGAAAACGATTTTAATTAGATATTGAAAAATCAAGACAAAGAAATAAATAAACAATTAAGAAGCGGAAATAAAACGGTTGAACAAAATCGTTAGCGACAAGGATGAAGAACTAACACAGATACGACATAAATTAGAAAATCAAGAATCAGTGATCGGCCAGTATCGACAACAGAGAAAAGTTCTTCAACAAAAAAATCATGACTCTAAAAAGACTCATAAGTTGGAGATTGCAAAAATTAATAAAACACTATCCAACAATTCCGAAGAAATTTTTAGATTAAGGAATCATAACAAAACACTAGTCACGAAAATTAAGAAGTTGAAAAATAGTCGAAAGACAAAACAATCTATGGAAGACATTGAAGGGTAACTTCTAGACAAGAAGGAATAAAATAGTTGCATTAGAAGTTATACCAAAGATCTTAAGGAAAAACTTAAGAAGTCTGAAGACGACAGAAAAGTGCAAGTAGAAGTGATTAAGAAGTTTCAAAATGATTATGTGCAGTTGAAAAACAAGTTGGAAAAGATACAGAATGAAACCTTAAAACCTCAAGGAATGAAAATACAAATTCCAACTCACATCAGTGCTCAAAATATGACACTCGTAAAATAAAATGACATTGTGAAAATTCCCTATCGACACCCCAACCATAAATACCAAAATTCTAAAAAGTGGAAAATGTCGAAAGATAATGATACTAATATGATCAAATCTCTTGATGACAGATCACTAGGGAATCCCAACAGTCAACAAAAAATAAATTTAGGATGGATTGACCCATACACATATCGAAAGTTATGCTCTATACTTAGTAGTTCGTATCCACATGTGTCATTAGCCACGACATCACAAAGAATGACGCGACAACATTATAAGGCTTTGAGGACAAAGCCTTTCTAAGAGAGTGGCAATGTAATGAACAAAAAATAAGATAATAATTAAATAATTAATAATTAGGTTAACTAAGTTAGGTTATGAAATGAAGCGTCTCCTCAACATTAAATTCCCAAGCCATATTTAAGGCATGGCCACCATTTGTAACATATCATCTCTTATCTTATCATTAATATATACTTGCCTTATGGCTTATCTGATTTACCAAGTCTTTTGGTGAATTCATTGTGTAAGCGAATAATTATTCAGCTCATCTGGTATCTCTCAAGATTACTCTTTCACCCCTCAATGGTTCAACTATCAAGTGAGGTGAGTTTTTCCATCTTTAAACCCCTCTTTCATTTATAAACCTCTTTTTTTCCAACCTTCTTTTTCCCATTCAATTTTATTTTAATTGATGAGCGTATGAAAGATGCTAAGGAAGTTTCTTCCAATTTTTCCTTGGTTCTATCTATCAAAATAGGAGATAGACACTTTTACCCTAAAACTTCTAAATTTCAACTCACTTTTCTTTATCTTTATCATGCAACTTTGTATTAATCTTTATTTTATAAGGTTTTCATAGCCCATGAGTATCCTTCCCTATTCAGTTTTGAAACTTTCTATTTTTATTAGTTACAACTAATCATGTTATAAGTTTTTGTTTTTCAAACAAAATCACCATGGTATGTCTATCTAATAGTCAAATAAAAAAATATTGAAACTTATTTACAATATATACAAAATTCAAAATAAAATTTTCTATAGAATCAAAATTAGGGTATTATAAAATATGGAGGTAGAGTTATTTCTTTGAAATGTTAAAATATAAGAAATTTCCTTGATTATCCATGTTCCGGGTCTTCAAACTCACTTTCTATCCACTGTAAAAAGAATTTCCCATGCACTTGTTCTCTTCTAGTTGTTGATAATGGCAATGTTGTATTTGAAAAAGTTGGAACACAATCTCCCATGGGTAGGACAAGTATAAGAAGAAGCTAATTCCTTTTGTGGGTATATTTTGTTTCTTGATACAAGTGCACATATATTCAAAAGAAAAACATACATGACAACAACCTAATCATTTCTCTGGCAAGTAGATATTCATTGTTGGCACTGGGGCTTATGTTTTATGTTTCATGGGGTGCAAGAACCACTGGTGACATGCTATGACACTGATTTCTTTACAAAGGTCATCCCGAGGCATATTCCCAAATGAGGATCTTGAGGAACCTTGTTGCACCACAGAAAGTCCTGATGATGCTGCAAAAACATCAACTCCTTCCAGTTACTGCCCTGATAATGTTGCAGAAACGTCAACTCCTTCCGGTTACTGCCCTGATAAGCAGGTCATTTTCCCAATAAAAATGGAAACCTTCAAGTTATTATTTCCTATGAAATCAACTTGTAGAGTGTACAAATGCAAGACCTGTAGTCATTGTAGTGATGGGAATGATGACTTTGGAGATGAAACTACAAATTCAGAGAACCATTTTTCCTATGATTCCTTTCGAAAAGTTTCAAGCTCCTATGGTTAGATTTCGGAGAAAGGGGATGACATAGGAATCTTTTCTGACAAGCCAAAAGAAATTGAATATGCTATATCAAGATAAATTTCAATAAGAAAAGAATCGACCCCTGTATGACCCCTATTGAAAATTTCCATTACAGTGAACAAAATTACTAGTCCTAGATATTTATTCAGAGAAATTTCTATGGTTAAGTGGACATTGCAACTACCAGATAGATGTTCAGTGATTGCGGAAGACCTTTCAAGGAAAATAGATATCAATCAAGAAGGTGGAAACAACGTGAGTGAAATTGAGGCTTTAAATCAGATAATTCTAACAAAGGAAATACCTACAGAGAGTGTTCCTAATTCCACCCAAAATTACGATTCTCGAGTTGAAGAACATTCCTTGATATAGAGGTTACGACATGTCTGTAAAAATAAAAATTGCAGAGAGTTTACATACAAAGAATTAAAATCTGCAACCTTTGGGTTCGCAGTAGGTATCATGTCTACTGTTGTTATTTTCATTCAACCAGTTGTCCCTTTTTAACACTCAGTTTCCTGATTTGAATAGTGCCCTCATCATTGCCTTGTGCTATGCAGAAAATCTTATAGGAAAGGGAGGTTGGAGTAAAGTGTAAAGAGGGTTTCTTTTTTATGAACAATTTGTGGTAGTTAAATCATTAAATTCTTATGGAGAAGTAGCACAAGAAGTTATTTTGGAAGTTAAAATTACTGCTAGCTTGTAGCACAAGCACATAGTTTCATTAATTGGTTATTGTATTGAAGAGAAGAAGTCTTTTTTGGTATACAACTTGTTACTCAGAGGAATTCTAGAAGATAATCTCTATGGTATGTATCATACCAGTTCTTGTGTATTTAACATGTTATATCGTTATAGATATTTATCATTTTTTAGTTCTACGTTTTGTTCATGGTTCTGAAGAAATGTTGTTTTAAAGGAGGAAAGGATAAGCCATCACTCCACTGAAAATAAAGGCAAAAAGTGGCCATTGTAATTGTTGAGGAGTTGAATTATCTGCATGATGGTTGTTCTCATCCTATAATCCATAGAGATGTGAAATCATCTACTATTTTGCTATATGAAGACTTTGAACCACAGGTATTGATCTTCATGAGAAAAATAAGTTCTAAAACTTCTATGGAATCATTTATATCTTTTGGTTAGAGATGCTATAATATGATTTTCTAGATCAGTAGTTTGGAGCCTCATCTTTGGATGGATCATTAAATTTGGATGCTCTGTAAATAGTTGTCAGATTTTGGGATGGCCAAATGGGATTCAACGACATCTACAAACATCACATTTAGTGATGTTGTAGGTACATTTGGGTAAAGATCCATTTATTTCTCCCCGTCGGCTCTTTATTTTGGAAAAAATGTAATTTATATGAACCACTGACCAGAACATTTCATAAAAGTAGCTTCTATTATCTCTCAGGTATTTGGCTTCAGAATATTTCATGTATGGCAAGGTTAATGAGAAGACAGACATATATTCCTTTGGAGTAGTTCTTCTAGAACTAATAATTGGAAGAAAACCAATCAATAACAACAATCCTAAGGGCCAAGAAAGAATGGTTATGTGGGTACAGTTCTAGTGTATTTACTTGTTTTTTGTTTAATAATATTGTATTCCTTTGGTTTCTTTATCTTGGTTCAGAATCTTATCTCTGAAAATTTCACAATTTAGGCAAGGCAATTACTGGCAGTTGGCTTTGTTCAAGAAATCACAGATCCAATTTTAGAAGATGCTTATGACATGAGTGAGATGAAGAGAATGGTCATTGGTGCAATGTTTAGGTAGGATTCTTAGCTTTGACCACGAATGAGCCGAGTAATTACTCTTATTCCCTTTAGTTGCATACATATGTTTAAGTTTCTTATCTTATGTCAAATTTGGTGTGTTGATGACTTTTCATTTCCTATTGGGAGTCAATGCTAGAATTGTTTTTCCACATAATAACGAACAGTACACGAAATAGTGAGTTGATGGTATTTTGACCTAGGGACAAGGGTGTTTTGATATAGTGTGTAGGGTTCCATATATAAACATTTTCTTAGTGGTTTAATTTATAGAATCATCATGCTTACACATATTAGGCCTGAATGCTTTGTGATTTGTAGAAAAATATGCAAAGCCTCGATTTCTGTTAAGGACTTTAATTTGTAGAATCGTCATGCTTTCCTGTATCAAAAATTCTAAATGTTGTTGGTGGGATATAGAAAAATATACAAAACCCCAATTGCCAATAATGACCTCCATTTATCATAGTTTTCTTTGTCTTCCATTTTTGGAAATGCATCTTATATTTCATTAATGGACAAAAGCGAATACATCATATCTCAGGCCAAAGCTTGAATATGCAAATTACCCCACCTAGCATACAAAAAAAGATCCAACATATCTACTTTGGCTCCAATTCAAGTAAGAGTATATATTTTTTTGGGGATACCTATCCTAGCTGAAATCTGGATTGCCAGATCTGAATTGAAAGTTTCGATTTCCCCAATTGAAGTGGCCTAGCTTTGCATTAAAATTGCTTTTCCAAACTTTGAACTTGGATAAATGTTCATGGAATCACTTGAACTTATTTCTTCCTGATTGTTTTTCTGTCACTTGTCATCATATATTTTGAAATTACTACGAGGAGAAGGAGATGAGCTAGATTATTGGACCCAAAGGAAATTGGCAAATTCCAAAGACATAGATGAAGTGGTTGAGGATGAATATGCAGCAAATTCTGGGAGTTGTGACATCCAAACTCACCTAAAAATTGCAATTATTGGAATTTATGATGATGTGGTATCAAATAGCACACCAAGTCAAAGTTTAGATATTTCACCAGCGAAAAAACCTTGGAATATTATTTGTATAGGTGTTACAGTTGTTCAAATAGCTTTGATTGATTTACATCAGCTTCTCTGAACTTGACAATATTTATTACTCTTGTTGATTTTGTGAAGGCTTCTCTAGAGTATCCTAAAACCATGGATTCAAATTTAATTTGTATGGGTGAGCCTCCCGAATCTTCCCTTGCATTTTAGGGAGAGGAGGCCTGTCCAAAAGGAAAGTTTCTTGTAAATTATCAGAACACTGGCCTTTTGTGAAAGGTTCGTTTAAGTTTGTTAAAAGAGACATCAAAGACTTTAAAAATAGGGTTTTGACATGTACACTTGATGGAATATGGCCAAGCTTTTCAACACTCATAAATTGGGTACGTGAGAAATGGTAAAAAATGAAAACAATGTCTCAGTAAGTTTATATACAAAGTTTATTTTTAGTAAATTAATTTTAAAAACCCAAGGTAAATTAATGTTGTCTGTTTTGTTTTTCTTCAACTAAGTAGACACTTGTAAGTGATCCTCTTTTCAATAGTGGTCATGATAGTACATTTTAGTTGGATTTGTTTCTCATATTCTACATCAGATGTATCTTGTGATCCTATTTACAGGATCTATGTTTTAACTTAAGAAAATGATTTTACAAACAACAAAAGCATTGTTTTCTTGGAGAAGTATCAAAAGAACAAATTAAGCATCACTTCAATTATCAAATGAAAACATGCCTTAAAAAATGTGCCTTAAGGAATAGTATTTGTCTGTAATTTCCATTGATTGTTGTGGGCCAGAGAAATATCTACCTCTAGTCCATTCATTTGTACCTCCATAAAACTATTGACCAAAAGATTGTCTATATAGCCCTTTGAAGGAAACATTGCAATTTTGTAAAGTGTAAATTAATATGATATTGAGAATTATTTTATTTAGTGAACATGAACCCATTGTTGGAGACATTTACCATCATACTTACTCTTTCGGTCAAATTGGCCTAGTTAAACCACTATCCTAAGTTTAATTGACATCAGTGGAGCATTAATTACCATCATCTCAGTCACTCCCACGCCTACCTACAGTCAAGGAGGCTAACTAATCCTTCTCCTATAGTCAAGGAGGCTAACTAGAGCACTCCGGGGGTGATCTGAGTGATATTAATGCACCTAATTGCTAACTGGTGGTTACTTTCAGTTCAACCAATCAGTTACAGTCAGTTAAGGTGCCTCCATTCATTAAATATATTATTTAATGATTATTTATTATTATTTAATGAATTGGAGTCAACAAGGTGCCTCCACCACTTCTGATGGTCAGTTCAGCTTCAGTTAACCTCATCAGGGTTCATTGGAGCCATGCAGTACTAGCACTTGATGATTGGATTGCTATGACATGTGTTTGATCTCCTTCAATTGAGATTCAGTCATTTATTGCACTCCAACTTCAGTTAGGGTTTGGTGAGTCAATTAGGGTTTTGGTCAAGTGGTTAACTAAGTGAGATTGCATGGCAAAGAGTCAGTTAAGCTAGACTCACTCATTGAATTCGAATTGTCTCCTTAGGTATTCGAATTCTTCATGGAGTTAAGCCATTGCTCATGCATGGGAACTGTAACCCTTTATTGTTTATAAAATATATAGAGAGGAAACCTATTTTGGTTTCAATTATTGCTAATTCATGAGTATTTGTTAATTATTCTTGATGATTTTGATTCCTAGTTCCTAGATCATGTGCAAGAATTAATATGGTATCAGAGCTTATGGCGGGATGAAGAACAATATCTCAAGAACAATATTTTTGACAGATTTCTCCATGAGAAGTGAGCAATAGCTCAAAATTCCAGCACTGCACCAGAAGCCAAGGCTTACCACTCAATATCCCAAGTAAAGAACTTGTTGATCAAGCTTGCTTTATTGACTATGCTGGGTGTGATGAAAGCCTAGAATGTGCAGGCTATCCGACCTTATTTTGTCTTTTCTGTTTTGATTTTCAGGTTTCTACAGGTGAAGCATTCGCTACAGCATATCCAGATGGCCTCCTCAGTACCTCTGTTGACTCAATACAATTTCCACACATGGAAACTCAAAATGGAGCATCAACTATATTCCAAAGGACTCTTTAGAGTCGCCATGGACACTGAAGTTGAGCCTGGATCCATCGTAGAAAAATCAAGATTCTTGAACAAGAAGGATGAAGCCTTCGGTTTCTTGTGCCTCTCTATTTCCGATGACCTTCTCTTCCATCTTATGGATCTGAAGACACCGAAACAAATATGGGACAAATTGGAATCTCTGTATGGACAACATGATGACATGAGAGTTTATCAACTTGAAAATGAACTCATGTCTCTCCAACCTTCCAATTTCGAGACTCTGAATGATATCTTTACAAAGTTCAAGCATACTGTTTTTCTCTTGAAGCAATGCAAAGTGGAGAAGGAAGATGATCAGCTCATCCTAGCCATCCTCTCCAAACTTGGGGTTGATTATTCAGTTTTTGTTTCTACATTCCGTGCGGGGAAGCTCACAACTCCCAGATGGAATATGCCTACACTCGATTCCTTCATTGAGTCCTTAACTAGTGAACATGACAAGCTTGTCCAGATGGGGATCATCCGATCTTCCTGTGATCAAGCCCTCCATGTCTCGGGGCCCAAAGATACGAAGGGTAAAGGAAAGCAGCAGAAAAATCAGAAAACTAAATTTGATGCTCCAAAGCCTAGACTTGAAAATCAGCAGCATGATGAATCTTCTGGTTCAAGGGAGAACAAAGGAAAAGGGCACAATGGGAAAGAAAAAGTCAGGTGTTCTTACTGTAGGAATGGTTTTCACCCTGAACATGCCTACATGAAGAAAAATCTTGATGAAGCAACCTCTCTCCTTGAGAGGAATCACATCAATCTTCCGGAGAGATTTCGGAGGAGAGATCACCAAGATCGGGAACCACAACATGAGAAAGGTCATGCCCTCATGGAAAGCACTTCGAATTCCAAATCACTGTTGATTGAAAGTGGAGCTTCGAATCACATGATGGCTGAAAAACACTCCTTTTCATCCTTGGATACCAGCAAATCCATTCCCATCCATTTGGGAGATGACTCCACCATCATTTCCGAAGGACAAGGTACTGTAGATCTAGAAAATGGTTTTTTTTCTAATGTTTTGTATGTACTATCTCTAGTGGAAAATATCCTTAGTGTCTATCAAATGACACATATAGGAATGCCTAAGAGGGTCTCTTTCAGCCCAAATGATGTGGAGATAACAGAAATTGCATCCGGGAAACTCATTGCAAAAGGCCATGCAAATCATCATGCAAAAGCCTATGAGTTCTCTCACTTTGTTGCGGATGCAAATCCCATCGCTTTCCTAACTCATGGAAATTAGGTTAGTAGGCTGTGGCATGAGAGGTTTGGCCATCTTAATTTCAAATATTTGCAGAAATTACAGAAAAACTCCATGGTTGAAGGCCTCTCGGTTATCAAGGAAACCACGGGATTCTGCAAGGCTTGTGTGATTGGAAAACACCCCGAGCACAAGTTCGATCGAGGGAAGGCAAACCGAGCTACAAGCATATTGGGGCTGATAAATTCTGATATCAGTAGTACAATGCCTGTCACATCCATGAATGGATCAAGGTACCTCCTTACCTTTATTGATGATTTTTCAAGGTATACATGGGTTTTCTTTCTCAAAAAGAAATCAGAAGTATGTGAGGAATTTTGTGAATTGAAGGCTTTGATCGAAAATGCCTCTGGGCTTAAGATCAAGATCTTGAGATCTGATAATGGAGGGGAGTATGTCAGTATTGATTTGTTGTACATTTTCTCCCAAATTGGTATTCAGGTCCAACATTCAATTCCATACACTCCCCAGCAGAATGGAGTAGCAGAAAGGAAGAACCGGTCTCTCAAAGAGATGACCACCTATATGTTGGAGTCAAAGAAGCTTGCTGCAAATTTGTGGGATGAAGCCATGCATGCTGTAGCATACATTCAAAATAGGGTGCCACATTAATCCGTGAAAGGAAAGACTCATTTCGAAGCATACTTTGGACACAAGCCAGATGTGTTGAACCTACGAGTGTTTGGGTCCACTGCATGGGCCCGGATTCCACTTGATAAAAGAAGGGCTTTGCAACCGTAGAGCATAGAATGTCTGTTTATTGGATATACTAATGAATACAAAGTATTCAAGCTGCTGGATATCAATACCAAACAGATCATCATCGAGAGAAGTGTCAAGTTCGATGAGCCTCTTCAGGAGGTGGAACTAGTGGAGGAGAAAACTGCTGAAATTCCTTCCTATTCCACTGAATATTTGGATGATGAAATTGGGGGTGATGACCCTGATTTGGATCCTATGATTTATGATATCAGTGTGCAGAAAAAATCATATAATAAATCATAACCTGAAGTTCAAAATCATCTTCCTACATGGGCCCCACAGACACTCTCCTCCGCAGGAGACAACATTGGAAATCCGGATGATCCAAGGAGAACCCAGTCTGATTTCCAAAGAGCAGGTATTACACTCTCTTGTTCTGATATTTTGATGTCTAAAACTTGATATTTTATTATTAGTTCAGATCCAAAATCCTACTACCATGCTCGGAAGGATCCGAGATGGCAAGTTGCCATGGATGAAGAGATGAATTCTCTTCAGAAAAACACTACTTGGTAGCTAGTTTCTCTTCCTCCGGGAAGGAAATTGGTTCAATGAAAGTGGGTGTTTTGGAAAAAGGTTGATGATTATGGAAGCACCCAAAAATATAAGGCAAGGCTGGTAGCAAAAATTTTCTCTCAGGTCCAAGGAGAGGACTACCATGAGACCTTTGCACCGGTTGCAAAAATGGACTCCATCCGCCTTGTTTTGGCTATTTCCGCATCCAAGCACTGGGAGGTGCATCACATGGATGTTAAGTCAGCCTTTCTGCATGGAGATATTCATGAGGAGATATACATGAAGTATCCTGAGGGCTACATCACTCATCCATCTTTGGTTTGCAAGCTAAAGAAGTCACTATACGGGTTAAAACAGGCCCCAAGAGAGTGGTATTCCAAGATGGATGCCTTCCTTCTCTCGCAAAACTTTCAGAGATGTAGATCAGATCCAAATGTGTATTTATAGTAGCATGATGGTCATATTATTATTATTGTTTTATATTTTGATGACTTACTGATCACAGGTAGCACAATTGCCTCCATTTCAGCCATCAAAACTGCTCTCCACAATGCCTTTGAAATGAGTGATTTGGGGCTTCTAAAACAATTTTTGGGGCTCGAAATTGAGCAAAATTCTGATGAGATTATGGTCACTCAGTCAAAATACATTTCAAACCTGTTATTCAAGTTTAACATGGCTGAATGTAGACCTGCACCATTCCCTTTCCTTTCAGGGATCAGCCTTGAAGAAGGAAAAAGCACACCTCCCATGGACTGCACTATCTATCGACAGCTGATTGGTAGCTTGTTGTACTTGACACATTCTAGGCTTGATATTTGTTATGCCATGAATGCTGTATCAAGATACATGCAGCAGCCTCATGATCTTCATTGGAAGGAAGCCAAGAGGATCCTCCAGTACATTCAGGGAACCAGGACCTACGACATTCACTATGCTACAGACTCCGAGCTAGAGCTGGTTGGATACACAGATTCCGATTGGGCGGGTGATTCTATTGACCGAAAGTCAACTTCTGAATATGTATTCATGTTTGGTGGTGGCCCTATTTGCTGTTCAAGCAAAAATTAGGCTGCCATAGCACTATCTTCAGCAGAGGCCGAGTATCAAGGAGCGGTGAATGCTTGCATCCAAGCAGTTTGGTTGCAAGGCATTCTTTCAGAGTTTGATATTGGTAGTACTTTGTCCACTGTCCTATTTTGTGACAACCAAAGTGCTATTAAGATATCCATGGATCCAGTTACCAGGCAGAGGACCAAACAAGTAGAGATTCACATGCACTACATCAAGGAGCTAGTGCATGATAGGACCATCATTCTGCAATACTGCCCGACTGATGAGCAGATTGCAAACATCTTCACCAAGATATTTTCAGAAAAGAAGTTCACTTACCTCCGTTCACTGTTGGGGGTGAGTTCATCAGGGTGATCTAGACTACTTTCAGTGTTCATCTTGAGGGGGGGTTTTTTCCCACTGGGTTTTCCCTCTTTTCCTCACTTAGTTTGTTTTGAGCATTGTTTCAGTTACTTTATTGTACAGGGTGACCTATGGTTTTTGTTTCCAGGGCCCTAGCATTTTATGCATCTATGTTTTCTAACTCTTCCTGAGTATATCTTAAGGGGGGGTGTTGGAGACATTTACCATCATACTCACTCTTTCGGTCAAATTGTCCTAGTTAAACCACTATCCTAAGTTTAATTGACATCAGTGGAGCATTAATTACCATCATCCCAGTCACTCCCACGCCTACCTACAGTCAAGGAGGCTAACTAAGCCTTCTCCTACAGTCAAGGAGTCTAACTGGAGCACTCCAGGGGTGATCTGAGTGATATTAATGCACCTAATTGCTAATTGGTGGTTACTTTCAGTTCAACCAATCAGTTACAGTCAGTTAAGGTGCCTCCATTCATTAAATATATTATTTAATGATTATTTATTATTATTTAATGAACTGGAGTCAACAAGGCTCCTCCACCACTTCTGATGGTCAGTTCAGCTTCATTTAACCTCATCAGGGTTCATTGGAGCCATGCAGTACTAGCACTTGATGATTGGATTGCTATGACATGTGTTTGATCTCCTTCAGTTGAGATTCAGTCATTTATTGCACTCCAACTTCAGTTAGGGTTTGGTGAGTCAATTAGGGTTTTGGTCAAGTGGTTAACTGAGTGAGATTGCATGGCAAAGAGTCAGTTAAGCTAGACTCACTCATTGAATTCGAATTGTCTCCTTAGGTATTCGAATTCTTCATGGAGTTAAGCCATTGCTCATGCATGGGAATTGTAACCCTTTATTGTTTATAAAATATACAGAGAGGAAACCTATTTTGGTTCCAATTATTGTTAATTCATGAGTATTTGTTAATTATTCTTGATGATTTTGAATCCTAGTTCCTAGATCATGTGCAAGAATTAATACCCATCTCTGTCATGTTTGAAGCATAGTACAATATGAGTGTTACACTAGAAAAATATAAAACTATAAATCTAAAATATTTATCCATTCTATGCTTGGAAATATAAAAGGAATAACCCTCATAATCCTGACTAGAGAGAAAAAGAAAAATAAACATGAAATTTGTAAGAAGATTGAATTACCATGCCATAAAAGCACCACTATGATTGCCAAGAAATGCATCCAGGGCTTTCTTTGCATGATCTTGTTGCTTTCCAATGACAGACAAGTACAACAACATACTCCTACAATAAAATGTTCAACCCCACTTATCAGCTCAACAAGTCTCATCCCCACTATTCTAACGGACAAACAAAAAGCATGGATGGATGAAGGAAAGTACTGAAAGTAAAGGAGAAAGGAAGATTATATTGCTTGTGTACATGATCTCCACTCTCTTAAATATTGGAGAATGGAAATCCCTAAATTCTAGATCCTAAGATAAATCTAAGGCTGTAATTGTTTAAATTCGAAGATTGTTGTTCGTGGAATTCCTTGTTTTGATGATTATAAAAAATTACGAATGACATCGAAAATTTCACAATGGGAAAAGAAAATTCGAATTCAGTGACTTGGTATTTGTTCAAATCCCAGAAGTTACGTAAACCAAAGCTAATTGTCCCATTCAAGTAGCTCTATTCTAGATAAAGCAACCTAGTGAGGAGTTTCTTAACCAATGTAGATGTTCGATTTTGTTAGCACCTAGTTTGTGCTAAATAGATGGGAGGGCTTGGACCCAAGAGAGAAGAATCAAGGTCCTCAAAACTTTTATATTGAAGGACCTTATGCAAAATGGATGAATTTATGCAGGTAAAGAAAGGTGTGAAGGAATGAATTCAAGAGTTCGAAAACATAAGAGACATGCCGACCTGCAAAGTCCATGGCCCGTCGAGTGAAGGGAAGCACCAAATATAGAGTCACAGATAACCCCATCCCCCCCCTCATGGCGATCATGTGAGAAGAAAGGATAAAATCAAGTCGCAAGGGTGATGAAAGGAAGAGCGCATTTCGACGACAATGGGAAATAGTTGTGTCAGATCAACAGTGGGGACCTATTCTGCGAACTTCAAGTGCCCCATTGAAAAAGGGTGGTTCCAATTTGTAGAATCAATTAAAATCTAACAGTTTTCGACAGCCAAGATTGAGAAAGGCCTAGATCAAAGGCTGAGGTAAACTCTGCTGATCTAAAGCGCTCGTGGGAGATAACGTTTTGAAACTTGTGAAACGAACTAATGAGAATACAGGTTCGAAGGTAAGGATTGACGCTGAGAAATATCTATGGTGGAAAATGGTTCCGCCAGCCCTACTTGCACAGAAGAAATCTCGGTTAAAATTGATAGAATTCGGTAGGTCCCTCCAACTTGGACAGTAGAAAGGCAAGGTGGTCTAGATCGATGGATGGCATCAAATCCCACATATTAGAAGCACAGGAAGGACTATACGAAGGAGGTAGGACAGTATGGGTTATTAGTGATCAGGATTAAGCGACTCAGATCAAAGGGTCCCAAATCCATCGACAATTCTTCACCCAACGGGAAAGGTGTGTGGTCAGACAAGGGAATAAAATAGTATAAAATCTTGCATGTGGATTTAGACTAGTTTTTTTTCTAAAGCATCAGAAAGCAATATCTCGAACTGTGCAGAAAGTGCCATTGTGGAGAAAATTCTATATCAATCTATCAACTATCCCGATACATCTTTTTCTCTACTAAGTCAGTTTCTCATGGCGGGTATAGAGGATTTAGAGGCCCAGGACCTCTGGATTCATAATGCTGAAGAAGCCCTAGAAGATAAAGATTATGAGGTTTTCAACATTATCCTGTTGAACGATAGTATAGAATCTGCAAAGAGTAAACTGAAAACTCTTCAACAGTAGGGAATTGACACTCATGGGGTGTTTAGTTCTTATTTCTTTTATTTTTCTGTTGAGCAAAACCCTATTTGTCCCGAGTTCATAGAATGGTGTGTAGATAATTACTCTCCTTCTGAAGGTGTAATAATGGATGTGTCTAGGTCCAAGATGTTGTGTCCCATCAATTCCCTTGCAGTTTGAGATGCTCTACTAATCCCCTCTAATTTTTCTCAGATGTCTAGCGAATGCAAAGAAGAAGACATACTCTAGTTTTTTCAAGGGTCTTCAGCTGAACAAAAAAATCTTTTCTCAAAACCTTCTTGAACCTGGAAAAACCGTTGTCAAATATTTGTTCCCCATTGATTTTGACCTTTTTAACGAAGAAACATAGTCTTTGATAACCATAGCAATTCAGTTTTTGGGTATGGACTCAAACCAATTCTTCACTGAACATTTGTTGAGTCTTATATTCACGCTTAGCATAGGTCAAGTACAATCTGAAACACTGAGTCAACCTTCTCCTTCTTCTTGTATTAAGTTTGATGAGTTTTCAGCCAGAAACATCCATTCCCAGTTGATTAATTTCCATTAGTCAAGAACCTTCATGTTTAAGTATTTCATGATGAACATGTTTTTGAGCTTCAATGAAAACAACCTGCAACTCCCGGAAATGGTTTTAACGGAATATATGTGTAAAGACTACTTCAAGTTCATGAATTTCCTCATGGCTCCTGTATATGTTGTCCTTTTCCAAAGGAGGTTACCAAGGGTCCTAGCAGAGATGAAAAAATTGTTGTAGTTGTCCCCTAAAAAAAGGGTGGTAGATTGGTTCCTTTCCAAGGATAATACTGTGATTAAGGTTTATGGGTTTACTCACTGGCCGTATGTCCTGCTTGCATTACTGACATTGAGGGTGTTTACACTAGAATCGATCATACAGAGACTAATAGATGAAGAGGAGAATTTCCTAAGATTCAAGAAACCCTCAGATATAATGTTTCCATGGGAAGTTGGCCCTTTCACCATTGAAAATAAATCATCCCTACTAATGATTGAGAATATGGTCATAGAGAAGGGGTTTTCAATGGAAGCTGCAATTGACTATGACCATCATTTCATCATCTCTTATAGGAGGCAAGTCAATAGAAATAATCCATTCGAACATGTTGAAGTGGCAGGGTTGGTGGAAAAATCAATATCAATGGAGTATCCCGGAGAGACTAGTTGTGATGAAGACATGCCAGAAAATTCGGCATCCCTATACCAGCAGGTGATTCCCTTCACCAGGACCTTTCCAGAATTGTCGTTGTGGCCACACAAATCACCCCTTTAGCTAGTGTACTTGAAAAGGGAAATAAGCGAGAATACCCAAAGGCCATGGAATTAGATGAAGAAGACACTGTCAGAAACCCCAAGAAGCTAAAGACTAAAGGACAGGGTAAGCTTACATAGGTTTAACAGGCTAAAGGGAGAAAGAAAACTGTGAAATTCAAAGGCCCTGCGTTTTAAATTTAGGAGTATACATTTAATAGTGTCCCTAAAGAAGATACAAATAAGTAAAATTCAAAAGCTAAGTTACTGGATAGTTATAGAGATGTTGGTGATAAGGATTTTGAAGAAAAAATGAAGTTGTGTGATGAAGTGGGGAAATTACCTAGCTTGGATACTTCCCTAGTGACTATCAGAGATCAAGCCAGAGGCACGTTGAACTTGGCTGTAATTATAGGAGGAAAAGTGGCTGAGCTAAAGGTAGTTCCAAAGAAAGTTCCTAAAACTGATGTAGTTCACTTGCATAGAGAAATAGGTGATATCATCTATACTAACCTACTCCAGGCTACACTACAGATATCTAAATTACAAATTGACAAGAAAAGGGTTGAGGAACTGCTCCGAAAGGAGAAAATAGAGAATAGGGCTCACCAACCCTAGATCAATATGCTTGAGGAAGATCTATTGGTAGATGACAACCCTGATGATAAAGGTGCCACTACACATAGATTACTAAAGGATAAGGAGAGTACAATTCAATTATTAAAGAAGAAGTTAGGTATCCCCACTACCCGACTCATACAGACCTTTGAGCTGACTAAAATTGACAAAGAAAAGGAATCCCTAAACATGAAACTGATCAATGGCAAGACTATATTGCTCAAATATGAAGAAAAGGACAAATAGATAGAGAAAGATACAGAGCTCTGGGTCGAAGAGAAAAGATCCTTTGAAGCAAAGTAGGCTGAGTTGGAAAAAGAGTTGAAAGAGTTGAAGGAAAGCAATCAAGAACAACCAGTTCCAGTGATTCCATCTTCCAAGATATTTGTTGGGGAATCTCTCTCTCAAGCCACGTCTCAAGTAAGTATTAAGGCCCTAGAAATATTTGGTCTGAAAAAAAAAAATGAGAATTTGGCAGACATGGATGAGAACAAGGAAAGAGCAAGGAAAGTGTTGGAAGACTAGTGTAGAGAATTGACGGAGAGAAAAATTAAACTGACAAAGCAAGCTTTAGGCCAGGAATCCCTACAGGGGGTGGAGCACCTCATTTGGGACATGGTGATAGTAGAACCAGCTAAAATACGACCCTATTTAGAATTTATTCGAGATAAATACAGTACTACACAAGCATCCAAAAAGTATGTTCAGATGGAAAAATAAGATTTGAACAAAAGACCCATGGATACAGCCAAGAATGCAATTAATTTCCTAAACAATTTGACTGAAGAAGATATCAAACAATGGAATGTCCAAGATGGATTTTTGGTCATCACATGGGCAAGGAGAATAATCAATAAACATCGTCATTTGAAGAAAGTTGAAGAAAAGTGGAATTTTATGCACAATCAGGTCAAATATTTTATTCAACTATTTATTCCTTTAGTAAAAAGAGGTCTTCCATTCCTCTGGGAAGAGAGTGGGCCAATGTTGTCTCTGAAAGAATATCATGACAATTTAATCGAGTGTAGAAAATACCATAGGAAATTTGACAATTTGGTACAACAAACCCTTTCAGGAAAAGCTATGTTTGACAAGTTGTCTGGAGAATTCGAATTGTTGTTTGATTTTAGAGCGTTGCGTGCGCCAAAAACTTGGAACTCAGTGTGTTGGTGGAAGAAATGATCAAGTTGGATATGCCAAATGCTCACCAGTGGAATTTAATTGAGAATTATGGTAAGACCAAATACAGGCTGCACCAATAAGGACGTGCTCCAGCCATAAATGGAATTGAAAACATATGTGTAAGAAGATCAAGCGAGTCTGGATTTCGAGGATGGTTTTCTGTGTTGAACCCAACATGCGTGTTTTCCCTATCACCTTATGTTTTGTATAAATCATGGAGAAAATGCCACGATGCAGTTTGTTATAGTTTTGTTGTTGAATTTGTAACTGATTTTGGCCTCATTTTGAGGTTGTCTCAGGGGCTCAGAACTCAGGGGCTCAGAACACTATAAGTATACCCTCTGTTGAAGAAGAAAGGGTTGGAACCCATAATACTTGTGTGTTTATGTAATTTTGATCTTATTTAATACAAGTTATAGAGTCGAATGTCGGCCTTTGAGTGCAAGACTTTTTGTGTATTTCTCAGTTACAGTCTGTAATCTTCTTTATTTATGTGCATGTATTTCCTGTTATTTTTCCATTATGTTTCCTTAATGTCTTTGACTAGTGTATAATGGTTCAGAATTCATATATTTATGCTCTCGCCATTGTCTTAGACATTCACCAAATATTTCTTCCAAAGTTGATGTAGAATTCGTCTTTTCGTTGCTCTGCATTGATGGACTATCATCATTCTTCCTTTTCCACCAAACCCAAATTATATCGAGCGTAACTGAAGAAATACCCTGCTCTTGCAAATATTCCCTATGCAAACTGCTCCATCTTTCTTGGTATTTGTGACTCCATATCCCAATACATATTTACCTTGTTTCAACCACCAATACCTGAAATTCATTATGTGACAATATATCTGGCCTTTTTATTTATTTGTGAGAGATCCCTCTCTAGAAATGAGGAATCTATCTCCCTTTTCTAAAGAGGTTATGTTGTTACCTGTCCGCCTTTCCACAACCTTGGGTGCAATTCTGAGGGATAACAAACTGGTGCCATTGTCGGTGACGAAATTGAAGATCATCCCTAGGCAGAATGACAAATATTCAAAGAAGAAATGGTTTATGTGGGAAAACGGAAACCCTTGCATGTGAATAAGGTTGTATATTTTCCCCGGTGACTCCACATTGGTTCTAAGCTATCTACAGAAGACATTCTAGATTCCCAGCAGCCGCATACAAGAGGTAATCCTGACACTGATATTTTGCAAAGTGTTGATAACCCCAATAAACTGTTTAGAAATAAGGGAAAAGACCTGTTAGCTATTCCTTGTTTCGAAAATTCATCCACTCAAGAATTCTGTAGCGTTCAAGATTTTGTAGAGGAAACTTACTTTGAAATATCATTGCTGAAGTCTAAGTTAGAATGAGATTTGAAGAACACCAAAGTGAATCCCGACAGGTTAGAGGCATATTTGCTGGACTCTCTTCGGTAAAACCTTTAAAGTTCTAGAAACCCTGTTATTCAAAACTTTCAACCTCGTACCCTCCAGTGGTTCAAAACCCCCCAGCCTTCCAAGTCCCTCCTGTAGTTCCGAATTTACCTAGACCGATGGCTTCCAGATTTTCCCCACTAGTTCTACCTATCGTGTTCCATGACCTCCCTCAAGGCTATGCCCAGAGGATCCCCTTCTATGACGGGGAGGGAAATTTCATAGCTAGACGGTATGTCGATAGGTTTGAATATTTTATAGGCTGGATCTAATAGATGATGACATTTTGAAAATGAGGTTGTTCATCTTGAGCCTATCTGTTGGGTCTATTCGTACGTTCATCGCTTTCCAAACTGCATTTCTGGAAAGATGGGATGATAAGAGGAGCCCTCTGCAAGTCTTGTCTCAGTATAATGGCCTAAAGAGAGGAGGTTTCGAGGCAATCAATGAATTCTCTGGTAGATTTATGACGGTGTACAATTCTATCCCCGCAGACATGAAACCACTAGTAGGTGCTATAAAGCTCCATTATGCTGATGATTTTGACAATGAATTTCCTTTGTTGTTGAGGGAAATAATGTCTCAAAACTTCCTACCATGTTTCAATATCTTTAGAAGTGGAAGCTAACATGATGACGAGTGGGAATATTAAGCAAAAGATGGAGATGAGAAAAATCAGAGACGACGGGCCTTCCACCTCTACCGCGTCAGCTAATGATGCAAAGTTTGAAATGATGTTGAGAGAAATAGAGAAGCTGATGGATAAATTAGCTGTGGACAATGGGTCACTCAATAGGGAACAAAATGAGCCCCAAATTAGGAACCTAAACTTCAGAAGACCTAACCCCCCTCGACCCCCACAAATTAGATAGAGGGATGCCAAGAATCCCAGAAACCCGAACGACCAACAAATACAACCACATTTTCCCAAAAACTGTGTTGACTGTGAAGGTGAAGAGGAACCAGCTGAAGACCATATCCATCATTTAGTAGATCTAGACTATGATATATACCTCATAGAAAAACAACATAACTTGTATGCTCAAGAAGAGGATATGAAGGGTTTTGAGGAAGAATCAGAGCAATACCAGAGGCAATATATGCATGCTATAGATGAGTTTCATAAGAAAATTCAATTGAGAAGTAGAGACATCATTCTTAATAAAGGAAGGCTCAATCTGAATCATCCCTCCAGCAGTCTTCCAAATGCTGATAAAAATAAAGAAAAACCAAAGGAGAAGGTTCCATGCAAAGAACCTACGAATAAGGGTGAAAAGACAAAGGAAGTTAGGCCACCAGCACCTACAGAGGCAGAAAAGGACACACCCACTTTCAACTTGCAGACGGAACTTTCAAAGGTAAAAATATCTATTCCCTTCAATGAGTTGCTAAGGAATAGAAAATAGAAATAAGATCATCAGGATCGAGGAGAGTTTCAACCTAACATCCTAGAAGTGAATGATGATGCTCCTACTACTATTTGTTAGGTCCAAACTCGAAAATGGAGATGAAGAAGAGGTTTCTCCTTTTTACCTAAGCCAGAATGTACATGATATGGTCATGCACAACACTATGTTGGATTCCGGAGCATCCCATAATCTGATGCCCAAAGGGGTGGTGGAGAGTCAGGGGTTAGAAGTTACTCGACCCTACAAATATTTATACTCTTTTGACTCCTGAAAGGTAAAATGTCTTGGATTGATTAAGGATATGGTAGTGACTCTGACAAAAATTCCCTCCAAAACTATGGTGATGGACGTGGTCATAGTAAACATTCCTCCAAAATTTGGTGTGTTGCTGTCTATATCCTAGACATCCAAATTAAAGGGGAGATTACAAATAGACATGTCTTATACTACTATTCCTATGACTAGAGGGAGTAAAATATTGTACAACGAGAAAATATTTTTGTACGTGGTTAGCATCCAAGACAAGCCAGATGACCACGCTATATATGTTGTTGACACCGACCTGGGATAGTCTATTTTATTCAATGGTGTTTCTCACTGTAACCTTGAAATCTCGGCACCTATCGAAGCAGAGGGAGGATAATCCACGAGGATGCAAATTTATTTAGAGGAAAAGGAAAAGGAGGAAGGTCTTTGGACCTTGTACTTCAATGGATCAGTGGCTAAAGTCGGAGCTGATGTAGGTGTGTATATCATTTCTCCCATTAAGGACTTTGAAAACTTGTCTTACCAGTTAAAATTTGAATGTACTAACAATGTGGAAGAGTACGAAGCTTTGTTGTTAGGGATGCATGCTTTGAAAGACAGGTTCCAAAAAGATACAGATCATAGGGGACTCAAAATTGGTTATAAATAAGATAAATGACATATATCAAACTAGGAATCCTAGAATGAGGGCCTATAGAAATGAATTATGGGATATGTTCACCAATTATTTTACCGAGCACACAATTAGGGTAGTTCCTAGATGTGAAAATAAGGTCGCCGATTCCTTCAAAGTCATTGCTTGCAGATTCAGAGCTCATGTAGCCGGACAAAGAGAGCATAAGGTGGACGTCAGAAACAAACCCTCTATACCTGACAACTTGAGATACTGGATGATATGTAGATCAAGATATTTCTAGAGTTATTAGACGAATTTTCAAACACCTAGATAGATAACGAAAATGGCCACCTTGAAAATTTTCAGGATACCGAAGGCAGTGAAGAAGGAATTACTGAAAGTTGGAAATACAAGGACTCCCTAGGAGGGAAGGATATAGTGCAATTGAAGGATAATGATATTCCTAGAGGCCTGATCCCCGTGGAGAAGTTGTTTGACCAAAATGATGTAGCTGAGGATCCAAATATGAAACCGATGGATGATTCCATCGAGGATAAGAATATAGGGACCAAATACCACCCGAAGATCATAAAGCTATCAAAGAAAATGCCTGCCAAAGTGAAGGAAGATTAACTTAATTTGATGAATAATTACATTGACGTATTTGCATGGAGCTATGAATATCTTAAAGAATATGATACCTCCATCATACAACATACCATTCCCATAAAGCCAAGCGAAAATTCTTTTTAAACAAAAATTGAGGAGAGCAAAAATCCAAAGTTGTTTCCCATCATCGAGAAAGAAATCAAAAAGTTGTTCAACTCCAAGATCATCGTAACCCTGAGGTTTTCCAAGTGGGTTGAAAATGTGGTGCCTGTTAGAAAGAAGAACGAAGAGATCCGGATTTTCATAGATTTCAAGAATCTCAACAAAGTTTCATTGAAAGACAATTATCCTTTACCCAAGATGGAACACATTTTGTAGACAATTGTGGGATCTGAAAGGATTTCCACCATGGATGGTTTTTTGGGGTACAACCAAGTGAAGGTATTACCTGAAGATCAAGAGAAAATTGCCTTCACTGCACCATGGGGTAATTTTATGTACACTAAGATGCCCTTTGGTCTCATGAACGCTAGGGCCACGTTCCAACATGCCATGGATATAGCCTTTGCAGAGGAAAAGAAAAAAATTGTGGTGGTATATATGGATGAAATTACTATATACTTCGGGTCTGATAAGGAACACATCCATCATTTGGAAAAGGTTTTCTTGAAATGTAGAAGATATGGGATATCATTGAACCCTTGCAAATCTAACTTCGTGCTAGAAGAATGACAATTGTTGGGACATGTCGTCTCAAAGGATGATATAAAGATAGACCCGAATAAGATCAAGGACATCCAAAAGATCGAAGAGCTGAGAAGAAAAAAAGAGGTACAATATTTCATCGGGAAGGTAAATTTTCTAAGAAGGTTCATCCCCAACTTTGCTGAAATACTAATGAATATCACCAACATGCTGACAAAAGACCATGAGATTAAATGGACACCAGATGCAAGAACAACTTTCAGGGATATAAAATGGGCCATTACAAAAGCTCATGTCTTGGTAAGTCCATATCTTAGTAAATAATTCTTAATATTTTCTTATGCATCTGATCACACTATTGCCGGAGTGCTTTTATAGAAGAATGATCAAAATTTCAAGAAGCCTATAGTGTTTTTTAGCAAAGTTTTAAGAGACAGAGAGTTGAAGTATGACATAATGGAAAAGAAGGCTTACGCCTTGGTAAAATTGCTAAAGGATTTTAGATTTTATGTTCTTGATTCCCACATCATCGCTTATGTACCCATCACTATGGTGAAGGGTATCCTCATGCATCCAAATCCAAAAGAGAAAAGAGAGAAATAGATTGTTGTATTATTAGAGTATGATATTGAGATCAAACACACCAATTTGGTCAAAGGTCAAGGGCTGGCCAAAATGATGGCAAAGTCCAACTGGCACTCCTTGCAGTTGAATTTATTAACCAATCACTCACACCTACTGGACGTCGAGGTAAAGGTAATGCCAAGTTTCTCCACATCCCCATGGTATTATGACATTGTATATGTGCTGCAAAATGTATAGGAACCTGCGGGATTGAGAGAGATGAGTGAAAGATCAATAAAGTTAAAATCAAAAAAATTTTGTATTCTGAATGAGTACCTGTATTGGAAGGATCCGAGAGGTATCCTGTTATGATTGTCTTCTGGAAGTTGAATCTCGGCGGCCCATAGAATAATTTCATAAAGGAGATTGTGGGGGACACCATTCTTGGAAAGTCACAACAAACAAAATTTTGAGAGTTGGTTTCTACTCTCATTATTTGTCGATGTTTACAAAGAAATCACCAAGTGCCAACTCTAATAGGTTTTTGAAGGTAAGAGGAAACTCATCCCACATCCTCTTAACCCCATATACGTAGAAGCACATTTTCAACAGTGGGGACTAGAATTTATTGGGGATATAAATCCAAACACTTCTGGACAGAACATGTGGATTCTGACATCTATAGACTACTTTACCAAATGGATTGAAGCAATACCTACCTAGAGGGATACCGATGAGGCGATTATGAATTTTCTAGAAGAAAATTTTTTGGCATGGTTTGGATGCCTTAGAATAATAGTAACTGACAATGCATCAGCTTTTAAGTCTAAGAAGATGGTTAACTTCTTCCATAAGTACCATAATCATCTTCAACCATTCTACCTTCTATTACCTGCAAGGAAATGGGCTAGCAGAATCCTCAAACAAAAGCCTGGTAAGGATTATTAATAAATTTCTAGAAGATAACAAGAGATCCTAACATACGAAGTTGAAATACGCCTTGTGGGATGATAGGATCAGCACCAAGAGGGAAATCGAGATGTTGACATTCAAGTTAGTATATGGAGTTGAGGTAGTATTCCCAACATCTTTAGGGGTGCCAGTAATGAGGTTGTTGTAGGAACAGAGACCGAACCTAATCATGTGCAAAGAAGGATCAATAAGATCATAGAATGAAATGAGTTAAGAGACAAAGCTTACGATACAGTGTAGGTACACCAAGATAAAATGAAGAATACTGTTGATAGGAAGGTTAAAGAAGAAAATTTCTTGATCGACAACTTGGTCTTGAAATGGGATGCACCCCATGAAGAAAAAGGGAAACATGGGAAATTCAACCACCTGTGGGTGGGTCCTTATATCACAATGGCACACAGAGGATAAAATTCCTTCATTCTATAATATCAAGATGGGTCTTTGCTGGAAGGAGGTCCTATGAATGGAAGGTTTATCAACCACTACCTGAATTGAGAGGAAGAGGTAAGCACCTATACCATAGATGTATATATTTCTTTGTTTTCAAGCAATAAAATAGTGACCCCATAAAATATTTGAAGCCCGAGGATAAGGCCACAAGATATCAATGGGAGACCATGTTCCTTTTTCTTTGTTTTTATTTGCATACATAGCAACAATGATAGGCCTTTGAAGTCCCAAGTAAGGGTGATCACCCAATTGATTTGGCACCTGGTCTATGGGTTCTTTGCTACCTCACAGGGAGGATAACATCCCTACATGGAGCCACTTGTTAGCACCTAGTTTTTTCTAAATAGATGGGAGGGATTGGAACCAGGGGAGAATAAGTAAGGTCCATAAAATTTTTATATTGAAGGACCTTATGGAAAATGGATGAATTTATACAGGTAAAGAAAGGTGCTAAGGAATGAATTCAAGAGTTCGGAGACATAAGAGATAGGCCGAATTGCAAATACCATGGCCCGTCGAGTGAAGGCAAGCACAAAATATAGAGTCACGGATAACCCCCTCCCGCCCACCTCATGGTGATCATTTGAGAAGAAAGGAGAAATTCAAGTCATAAGGGTGATGCAAGGAAGAGCGCATTTTGATGGCGACGAGAAATAGCTATGTCAGATCAACGGTGGGGACCTATTCTGCGAAATTTGACTGCACCATTTAAAAATGGTGGTTCCAATTTGCAGAATCAATTAAACGTCAATAGTTTTCGACAACAAAGATTGAGAAAGGCCTAGATCAGCAACGGAGATAAAATCTGTTGATCTAAGGCGCTCGTGGGATATAGCGTTTCAAAACTTGCGAAATGAGATAATGGGAAGACAGGTCCAATGGTAAGATTGATGCTGAGAAATATCTATAGTGGAAAATAGTTCCACTGGCCCTACGTGCACAAAAGAAATCCCGATTAAAATTGAAGGAATTCAGTAGGTCCCTCCATCTTGGATGGTAGAAAGGCAAGGTGGTTTGGATAGATGGATGACATCAAATACCACATATTAGAAGTGCAAAACACAAAGGACTATATGAAGGAGGAAGGATAGTATGGGTTATTAGTGATGACGATTAAGCGACTTAGATCAAAGGGTCCCAAAACTAGGGCTGATGCTTCACCCAACGAGAAAGGTGCATGGTCGAAAAAGGGAATAAAATAGTATAAAAGCCAGCACATGGATTTAGACCATTTTTTTTTTCTGAAGCATCGAAAAGTGAGGTCTCGAACTATGCAGAAAGTGCTACCATGGACAAAGTTCTAAACCAATCTGTCAACTAGCCTGGTACGTATTTTTCTCTTCTAAGTCATTTTCTCATGGCTGGTATAGAGGATTTAGAGGTCTAGGACCTCAAGATTCATAATGCTAAAGAATCCCTAGAAGATAAAGATTCTAAGGTTTTCGACACTATCCTGCTGAACGATAGTATAGAAGTCACGAAGAGTAAACTGAAAACTCTTCAACAACGAGGAATTGACACACATGGGGTGTTTAGTTCTTATTTCTTTTATTTTTCTGTTGAGCATACCGCTAGTTGTCCTAAGTTCAAAGAATGGTGCATAGATAATTACTATCCTTCTAAAGGTTTAATAATGGATGCGTCTAGGTCCGAGATTTTCTGTCCCATCAATTCCCTTGTATCCTGAGATGCTCTACTAATCCCCTCTGGGTTTTTTCATATGTCTAGAGAATACAAAGAGGAATACATAATCCAGTTTTTTTGAGGGTCTTCAGCTGAACAAAAATAATCCTTTCTCAAAACCTTTATTAAACTGGAAAATCCGTTGTCAAATCCTTTTTTCCCCATTGATTTTGACCTATTTAACGAAGAAACACAGTCTGTGATAACCATAGAGAGTTAGTTTTTGGGTATGGTCTCGAACCAATTCATCATTGAACCTTTGTTGAGTCTGATATTCACCCTTAGTAGAGGTCAAGTAGTGCTAGAAACACTAAGTCAACCTTTTCCTTCTTCCTGTCTTAATTTTGTTGAGTTCTTAGCCAGCAACATCCATTCCTAGTTGATTAATTTTCATCAGTTGAGAACCTTCAGGATTCAGTATCTCCTGATGAAGATGTTTTTGAGCTTCAATGAAAACAATGTGCAACTCTCGGAAATGGTTTTAACGGAAAATATGTGTAAAGAATACTGCAAGTTCATGAATTTCCTCATGGCTCCTGCATATGAAGTCCTTTTCCAAAGGAGGTTATACAGGGTCCTACCAGAGATGAAAAAATTGTTGCAGCTATCCCTTGAAAGGAGGGTGGCAGATTGGTTCCTTTCCAAGCATAAAAATGTGATTAGGTTTTATGAGTTTACTCACTAGCCATATGTCTTTCCTTCATTCCTAACATTGAGGGTGTTTGCACTAGAATTGATAAGACAGAGGGTAATGGTTGAAAATGAGCATTTACTAAGCTTCAAGAAACCCTCAGATATAAATTTTCCATGGGAAGTTGGCCCTTTCACCATTAAAAATAAATCATCCCTACTAATGATTGAGAATATTCTCAAAGAGAAGGGGTTTTAAATTGAAGGCACAATTAACTATGACCCTCGTCACATCATCTTTGATAGGAGGCAAGTCAATAGAAATAAGACATTCGAGCACGCTGAAGTGGCAGGGTTGGTGGAAAAAGAAAATTGGATGGATTATCCTGGAGAGACTAGTTGTGATGAAGACATTCCAGAAAATTCGACCTCCCCTACACCAGCAGGTGATTCCCTTCAACAGGACCTTTCCTTCATTGTCGCTGCAGCCACACAAAGAAATAAGAGAGAATATCCAAAGTCCATGGAAGTAGATGAAGAAGACACTGTTAGAAACCCCAAGAAGCTAAAGGTTGAAAGATAGGGTAAGCTTATACAAGTTGCATAGGCTAAAGGAAAAAGAAAACTATGAAAGTCAAAGGCCCTGATTTTTAAATTCAGGAGTATACATTTAATAGTGTCCCTAAAGAAGATACAAATAAGTACAAGTCCAAATCTGAGTTACTGGACAGTTATAGATATGCTGGTGAGAAGGATTTTGAAGAAAAAATGAATTTGTGTGATGAAGTGGGGAAATTTCCCGGCTCGGATACTTCCCTAGTGACTACCAGAGATCAATCCAGAGGCACATTGAACGTGGTTGTAATTACAGAAGGAAAAGTGGCTGAGATGAAGGTGGATCCAAATAAAGTTCCTAAAACTGATGTAATTCACTTACACAGAGAAATAGGTGATATCATATATACTGACCTGCTCCAGGATACACTACAAATATCTAAATTACAAACCGACAAGAAAAGGGTTGAGGAACTACTCCTAAAGGAGAAAGTAGAGAATAGGGCTCACCAAGCCCAGATCAAGAAGCTTTAGGTAGATCTATTGGTAGCTGAAAGGCCAAATGAAAAAGGTGTCGCTACATAGATATTACTAAAGGATAAGGAGAGTACAATTCAATTATTAAAGAATAAGTTGGGTATCCCCACTACCTGGCTCATATAGACCTATGAACTAATCGAAATTGACAAAGAAAAGGAATCCCTAAACACTAAACTGATCAATTACAAGGATAGATTGCTCAAATATGAAGAAAAGGACGAACAGTGGAAGAAATATATAGAGCCCTGGTTCGGCGAGAAAAGATCCTTTGAATAAAATAAGGATGAGTTGGAAAAAGATTTGAAAGAGCTGAAGGAAAGGGATCAAGAACAGCCACTTCCAGTGATTCCATCTTCCGATATATCTGGTGTGGACTCCCTCTCTCAAGCCATGTCTCAAGTAAGTATTAAGGCCCTAGAAATCACTGGTCTGAGAAAAATAAATGAGAATTTGGAAGACATGGCTGAGAACAAGGAAAGAGAAAGGAAAGAGTTGGAAAACCAGTGTAGAGAATTGATGGAGAGAAACAACAAAATGGCAAAAAAAAATTCAAGCCAGGCATCCATACAGGGGAAAAGCACCTCATTTGGGATGTGATGATAGCATAAGATGCTAAGCTACGACCTTATTTAGACTTTATTCAAGATAAAGACACTACTACACAAGCAGCCAAAAAGTATGTTCAGATAGAAAAAAAGGATTTGAACAAAAGACCCATTGATACAGTTGAGAATGCAATTAATTTCCTAAAATTTTTTAACATAGAAAATATCAGACAATGGAATGTCCAAGATAGAGTTTTGGTCATCACATGGGCAAGGAGAAAAATCAATGAACATCGTCATTTGAAGACAGTCGAAACAAAGTGGAATTTTATGCACAATTAGGTCACATATTTTATTCAACTTTTTACTCCTTTGGTAAAAATAGGTCTTCCATTCTTTTGGGAAGAGAGTGGGACAATGTTGTCTCAAAAATAATATCATGAGAAGTTAATTGACTGTACACAAGACCATAGGAAATTTGATGATTTGGTACAATAATCCCTCTCAAGAAAAGTTGTGTTTGACAAGTTGTCTGGAGAATTCGAATTGTTGTTTGATTTTAGAGCTGCATGCACCAAAGTGTTGGCACCTTCCTACCCTGAAAAATTGGAACTCAGTGTGTTGACGGAAGAAATGATAAAGTTGGAAATTCCAACTGCTCACGAGTGTAAGGTAATTGAAAATTATGGTAAGACCAAATACAGGCTACACTAGTAAAGACGTGCTCCTGCCGTCAGCGGAATCGAAGACATATGTGTAAGAAGATAAAGTGAGCCTTGATTCTGAGGATGGTTTGCTGCATTGAACCCATAATGTGTGTTGTCCCTATCACCTTCTGTTTTGTATAAATCCTGGAGAAAATTCCACACTACAATTTGTTATAAGTTTTTTGCCGAAATTGTAACTGATTTTGGCCCCGTTTTGAGGTTGGTCTCGGGGGCCCAGAACACTATAAGTGTACCCTCTATTGAGCTCGAAAGGGTTGGAACCTGTATGACTGTTGTGTTTATGTAATTCATCTGCTTTAATACAAGTTACAAAGCTGAATATTTTCCTTTTAATGCAAGAATTCTTGTGTATTTCTCAGTTACAGTCTATAATCTTCTTTCTTTATGTGGACGTATTTCATGTTATTCTTTCCATTATGTTTTCTTCATGTATTTGACTAGTGTATAATGGTTTAGAATTCATATTCATATTCTCTGGGCGTTGTTTTAGATATTCACCAAATATTTCTTCCAAATTTGATGTAGAATTCATCTTTTCGGTGCTCTGCATTGATGAACTGTCATCGTTCTTCCTTTTCCACCAAACCCAAATTATATTGACCGTAATCGAAGTACTACCCTGCTCTTGCAAACATTCCCTATGCAAACTACTATGTGTTTCTTTGTATTTGTGACTCCATAGCCCAATGCATATTTACCTTGATTCAACCACCAATACCTGAAATTCATTCTGTGACAATATATCCATCCTTGCTATATATTTGTGACAGATCCCTCTCTCGAAATGGGGAAGACAGCTCCCTTTCCTAAAGCGGTTCTGTTGTTACCTCGGGGTCCACCTTTCTGCAACCTTGGGTGCGATTTTGAGTGCTAAAAGCTTCATTCTTATGAGGATTAAGAGTAGAGGATAAGGCCAGTCAATATAAATTGGTCTAGTTTTGGGATCATTTTTCTATCTCATGTAGTTAAAAGTACATGGGGGTTTAGTTTCCATTCAGTGTTGGCATATATTATTCAATATCGTGACTCAACTTTATCTATAGTGAGGTTATAGAGCAACATTGCTACTAAATATAAAATAAATACACAGACAATACCCAATAATTTAATGCTATGTTATATTTTTGGGTATAACTTACTTCATACACTTTAAGTTTAGTCACGTGAGCGATGGTTAAGTTAATAATTACTATTAGATTTTCATATATTGATTTGACTCTCCAGACTCTTTCATTTTTGGGAGGGATTTTCTTTTTCACATGTGAAAGTATGGGTGTTGAACTTAGTTTTTACATGTCAATGTCTAGACATTGAACTTACTTTTTATGTCAAGGCCCAACTGAAATTGAACATAGGTCTACTGGATTACAAAGATATAGACTAATCGGTACACCGTCCCCATCGAGACTGAGAAGGATTCATATCATGTTGCCAGTGTCATGTTATTTCTATAAAACATATCACTCTGCTTTATCGTATGGAAACTAATTTTACATATTTATTTATTATGGATAAAAATGAAGTTGCAAAGTGGATAATTTCCTTAAAAGCACACAAAGTAATAGATCAAAAACAAATTTGATATACAACTATATTTAAACCATCAAAATCCTATATGTCAATCATTATTTTTCACATGAAAAATATACAAAGCACCTTACATCGCATCAAGATCAGTGTGACTGTAGGTTCCTAAAACCTTATCGGCTTCCATCACTTCAACAAACATGCCCTCTCATGTCAAACTCATTTTGATTCAAAATTATTGTTGTGGTGTGAGATTAATGAGAGTTTTACCAATATTCTCTCCGTTAAACATGGAATTGAAAGCTTCCAAGAAGCTCTCCAACCCCTCTTTAAGATCATCCTTGTATTTTATTTTCCCTTCCTTGATGTACCTTGTCATATCCTCTAAGAACTCATCCATGCGATTAAGGTATTGCCTCATTAGAGGAAATTTCAACTCAAAATGGGCCTCCTAAGGAAAACTAATAAAATAATAGTTAAAATAATAAAATAATATTTATTAATTTTGGAGGAAGAAAAGAAAAAACTACTTTTTTGTTCGTATTTTCAACATATATCCCTGTTTGTTTACTCAAATTTCGATCGGGAGAGCTCATTTGGATGTGGAATTAACGAGTACCACTCATCATACTTTTGACAGGCCCCGCTACCCCAAAACCAAGAAATACCTGGAAAACATGATGATGATGTCATCATCACATTTTTTTCAGGTATTTCTTGGTTTTGGGGTAGCGGGGCCTGTCAAAAGTATGCCGAGTGGGTACTCGTTGGATGCGGAATTTAATTCCGCATCCAATGAGCTCTCCTGATCGAAATTTGAGTAAAACGACAGGGAGATATGTCAAAAATACAAGCAAAAAAAGTATTTTTTTTATGATACCTATCCCCAAATTTATATTAAAAAATTGTTTAAGAGGTGCTCCCTTTTTGAATTTTAAAGAATTTTGATTGGATAATACATGATGACATGGAATTTGTATTATTTTTGGAAGGCTGTTTTTAAATTGAAATTTCCTCTAATGAACCAGGAAGCCTTCCATCTTTGCACATTTCTCCACCAAGTTTAACAAGTTTCTCACTCTGAAACGTTGCTTCCACTCTTGCACACATAATACATAAACATTAACACCGTAGTTGTATTCCATGTTGCATACACAATACATTCACATAAATACCCAATTATACTAGGAAATCATTCCACGGAGAGGAATCTGAGCTTTCATATAGATGTGCTTCAAAACAACTTCCAACATGCGTCCACCCACATTGTCAAAGTATATGTCTATACCTCTGTGTAGGTGCATATACAACAACAGTAAATACATGTTCATTCATATTTTTTCACTACTCATTGGTTAACGAGCACTCAAACAACCCCTCCTTCCTATGGTTTTTTAGGGATAGTTTTGTTCAAAATCTTGGCAGTCACTATCTCATCAAACAATTTTGAATTTTTCAATATGGTTAACTATAAAATGAGATTTAGGGGTTCTTTGAATCGATTCAGAAAAAAATAGAGTGATCAACTTTAAGAATTTATGATTTGCCTTAGTCTAGTGAAAATCAAAGGATTCAAGTGACCCTGATGAATTTCCACCAAAAAAACCAATAATAAAATTTTGGGCAATGGTTTTTTCAATCTAATGTGCATCATATTCAACATACATACCATTAAATACAGCATGATGGTAATATTTTTCCTTTAGCCTATTCACCCAAATATGCAATTATTTACATTCAATACTTACCTGGTCAAAGACACATCCCAGTGTGTCTTTAATTTGTAATTGAAGGAATCATCAAAACAAAATTCTTCTTTCAACAACTTTACCTGCTCAAATATTTGACATATTGGTCACTGGTCAAAATCTGTAAGAAAAGAAACAGGCCCCAGGGTATAATATTGGCTTAATCGGTTAAATAAGGTATATTAGGAGAAGAACCTATGATTCAAGATAAAAGAAGAAAACAGGGAGGAGGAAGCACCTTCTGGCCGCTACCTGCGCTACCAACAACGCAACAACCTTTGATTTTCATGAGCTACCCAACAACTATACCCACTAATCCTGCTGCTACCGAGACAAATACTTCATTCCCAAGATTAGGGTTTTCGATGATCGTGAAGCCAATCCATGCAGTCAAGGAGGGAACCCCTATCACAAATTGAATCGCCCGCATAATGAAAATTAAAATATATATATTACTTAAATAATGGCAACAATGGCTGAAGAAAAAGGTGTTGATGTATTTGTAACTTCAAAATGTATTCACTTGTATATCTTATATTGTACCCCGATATTCCTATAGGGATAATCATTTGTATTCCTTGTACCCTGATGTTCCTATCAGGAGAGTCATTAATATAATAAAGCTATGTAAAGTCAATGAGGTTAACCCTCCGTTGTAAGTCGGGGCAATAGTCCCCACAATTGAGTTAAGGTTAACCCCATTGTTGATCGGAGGGAAAAGTCCCCGCAATTGAGGGGCACTAGTGTTATTAGACTAGTATAAATAGAGAATGAGACTCTCTATTTGAGACACACTCACTCAACTAGGGCGCATGAGTGAAAGAGTACAAGCTCTCTCAAGTGAGAGAGAGAGAACAACTGTCGGAGATCATCTTACTGTCTTTGGGTTTTACTGCTGCCATTGGTGCTCATTCTATCTCTGAGGAATTTGTCGGGTTTTCTCCTTTATGGTTTCCACAAGGAAAATATTTGTGTCTCTTGTCTCTTGTGATTGTTGTTGTGCATGTTATTCTCTCAAATAAGGTCCTAAGATCATATTGCTTAAATGATAAAAATCTAAAATGGTATTAGAGCTAACATGAGAAGAAGACACTGTGCAGCTGCAGAAGCTAGGGATTCTTAATTTTTGGGTCTCTCTCCACATTCTATCAGAAAAAGGAGGCTAGGATAACTCTCCATTGAAGGGTGCGTCTTTCTGTCGAAGCAGAATTTGATTCCGGGCATTTTCAGGTTTTGCTGCGGGAAATTAGGGCTTTTTACAAAAGAGGATTTTTTGAGTGAGCCCAGCATAGGATTGCTCACCTCCTCAAAATCAAAATTTAGAGACCAAGTTCAAGATTTTTGGTTGGGTAAAAATACGAGAAAGTCAAACCCTAGGTTGACCCTGGGCCTGAAAAACCCTAAAATACTAAAATGAGTATTTTTGTTGCATTCGCTATATCTCAGGATTGAAGAAGTCTCAGGGGATGAAATTTTCATTGGATGAAGATAAACTACTGATGTACCTTGTGTAAATATTTTAGCCTCTGATTCACTATATTCTAGAAGATATGTTTCCTCTAAATTAGGGTTTCAGCCTCTTCTAGGATTCATCCCTAAATAGGACACATCAGGAGAATTGCTATATCTCGAGATACAAAGGTCCAAATGAAATTTTACAAGATTTTATAGATAGGGTACATATTAAAATTTTGGTGGTAAAATTTTCATACCCTGATGATTAAACAGGTACACGTGGAAGTTCGTACAAGTTTGCTATGCTAAACAATCCTGAAATAAGTCACCTTGGGAAAACTCTCATAAGTCCCAATTGGTGAAACCAATTCTGGTCAAACCTGTTGTGTTGGAAATAGGAATAGCGAGTCACCTAATTACAAAATTTTAGACATAGAGTGCCAGTAATTTTGGAGATACCGCAGAAACATTATCAGGCATTTCTGCATAAGAAATTGGAAAACTAGGGCTTCATGTTCCAGGAGCTTCCCTCCACTATTTTCAGAAAAGGAGTACACTGGAAAGATCATCTTGAAGAGTTCTATATTTCTATCCAATCAGATCTGAAATATTCCAAGTTTTGAAAGTTAGGGTTTCTCTGACAAACCCTAGATCAACCAGCTCCGGAACCAGGATGGACACCTCAAATCGGTAAGATCTAATATTTTTCTATTTACAGTTGAGGTTCTCATTTCAAAATGACTAATCACACCAGATTGATGACAATATTAGTGAGGCTTACAACTTCAAAGCATGGAAGTATAGGATCTCACTATTTCTTGAAGGAAATGAATTGGACACCTACATACGTAGAGAGGTTCCAGTTCTAGAGGGAGATGAGGCTAAAGCCTTACATAAGAAGAACTTGGTCAAGGCCAAGAAGATCATTGTTGATTCAATCAAGGATCACCTTATACCACAAGTATCTTCCCTAAAGACACCTAAAGAGATGTTTTGATTCCTTGTCCAAGCTATTTGAAGGGAAGAACATCAATCGAAATATGACTTCGAGAAACTAGTTGAAGAATGCAGAGACCATACAGTCATAATTTACAAGGGTCTCTCAAATCAAAGAAAAACTTGAAGCAATAGAAGAAGAAGTGGAGAATGCAGAAGTTGTGATAACCACCTTAAATGGACTCCCAAGATCATGGGATTCATTCATTCATGGAATTTGTGCCAGAAGGAAGTAATTACTTTCAGCAGACTCTGGGAAGAGCACACACAAGAAGAAGCTCGACTCATAATAAGAGAAAAGAAGATGGGAGCAACTGAAGATCAAGATTTCACGATTCAAAGAAGATACCTCAAGCGATGAGGAATATGAAGAACTCAATTCTTGAAGAACCTATTATCCATCTTAAGCATTTGGATAAGAAATGATGTTGTTATCAATGAAGAAGATGATGAAGCTAAAAGGAGTCTACCCACAAAACAAATAAAGATAAGTATTCAATTGTCATTTCATGATATTGTTTTGTTATGCATTTGTTTATATTCAGTTGACATATTATGCATGATAGAATGTTTGCATTAATGACATTATACTACTAATATGGATTTGATGGGTAAGTAGCTCATGGTGCTATACAAATCTCCATTGCTACTTATATAGAATGAAACTCTTTGCTGACATATTGGATTGGTGCACAATCTCAATGATGTCTTGGTAGAGATGGAAGACATCTATAAAAGTTTTCGTGAGATATGGATGAATGTTATATTAGCTAATATAGTTGCATGATTATATCTTGATGCAAAAGAATTTTTTCATTATGAATATACATTACGAAATGTTTCTAACCATACATCCAATGCATTTGACTTATAGGAAAGATCGTGTACAGTCGCCTATAATAAAAGAAGGATGAGACTTGTTCCGAAGAACAAGTGATGACAGTTCTAAGAAATAATCCAAAATGAAGAATAATATGACGATACTTTCAAAGAAGAGATCTCAGACACAGTGCATTTATGTAACACTGTTGAGTGACATCATTGATGAAGAACCTTCCAAATATGAAGAAGAAAGGGAAGGAGAGTACTAGTTCAAGAAGAATGATGTCTAGGATGTGGCATCGAGACCTAAAGGGAAGTCTGTAGTATCTTCCATATGGATCTACAAGATACAACATGCAGTAGATGACAACATCATGGGATACAAGGTAGGATTCATAGCATGAGGCTTCTCACAGAAAGAAGGCATAGACTACGAAGAGACATTTGCAGCTAGTGGGAGTTGAGGCACATGGAAGGCAGAATCATGTGTGCAAATTAAATAAGGCCTTGTACGAGCTCAGAATACACCCATGGGATAACACATACATGAGGATATTGAAGATCACTTAGAGTGATGAAGATATTAACATTTTCTACAAGGTTGAAGATGAAAGCCTGTAGAGGAAGACAAGCTCACAGATGGGTGCGAGGAGAACGTTTTCAAGATAGAGGATCTTGGTATCCAGTGAACCTAGAAGGATACATAGAATATTAGTAGTAGGGGAAGCTACTTGTCACTCTGGTACAGAATGTTTCAATACATAGAGTACGAAAGACAGAGGGAGTATGATGCTCCGCTTCAGAGGGAGTGGTTGTAGAAGATCCTGAGGTTCGACATGGTAGAACAGAATGGACATATTACTGATGGTTCTAGGCTTTACTGAGAGTAAAGAAGATTTCAAAATTTACTTCAAATTTGAATGTGGAATACCAGTAACGCTCTTGTTATATGTTGATGACTTGTTCCTAAAAGAAAAGAGGAACTCATTAAAGTTGCAAGAGGATACTTGCTGCCGATTTCAAGATGAAGGACTTGGATATGATGCACTACTTTTTAGGGATGTAGGTATGGAAGAATGTAGATGGAATCTACCTAGGACAAGGAAAATATGCAGTAGATATCCTAAAGAGGTTCAGGCTGATATACTGTAAGGACATGACTACACCTATGGCATCGAACCTGAAGCTATTGAGTGATGCTTCATCAGAGATGATTGATGCCACGATGTATCATCAGATTATTTGTTCCTTGATGTACCTAACGATTACGAGACTAGATATTTGCTTTTTTGTGAACAAATCATATCCTTGATAGATCCAAGACATGTTCACCTGATGGTTGCAAAGAATGCAGTGAGGTACATAAAGGGTAAAATTGACTATGGGCTCAAGTATGAAGTGAATCAGAAGATTAACCTGGAGGGTTATGTGGATTCAGATTGGGCATGCAGTGCCATTCATAGGAATAGAACTTCGAGGTGCTACTTCAGTTTGAGATCAGGTGTGATCTCTTGGTTTAGTAGGAAGGAGTCCTGCATGGTGCTGAGTACAGTCAAGGAAAAATATGTTGCCACTTGCTCGGCTATTTGGGAGGTAGTATGTTTCTTTTGAAAACTACTATTTGATTTGATTGATCTGACTTGAATTTTTTTGTATGATGCAGAGAGGAGTAGTGAAGCTCCAGTTTGTGATCCAGATCGAGATCTCTCCAAAGAGGAAGTTCTAGCATAGCTGGTGAGACAAGTTGTCTGAGCATAAATCCTCACAAAGCTTGTAGGTTTTCCTCGGATGTAATTGGTCCTTGTGAAGCTCGTAGGTTATCCTTGGATATAATCAGCCCTGATGTGATTCTATACTAGAAATGGCCAGGGTGAAGTTCAAGTACTTCAGGGAGAAGCTTGGTGTTTCCATATTGAGGTTCCTTCCAAGGGGAAGTGATGAGTCCGTGAGCCCTTCTAACATGGTGAGAGGATTGGTTCCTTCCATGGTCAGATATACGTGCATAGCCATTCCGATGTGACTGTGGGATTTCTTCCCATGTGATCAGATGTAAGTGCAGAGCCTTTTTGACAAGATGAGGTCGGATGTAAGTGCAGAGCCTTTCTGACAAGATGAGTTCGGATGTGAGTGTTGGGCCTTTATGACATGGGTTTTGGATGTGTTCCTCCCATGGGCAGATGTGAGTGTTGGGTGTGCCTTTCTGACATGGTTCTTGGATGTGTTCCTCCAATGGTTAGATGTAACTGCTAGGCGGGCCTTTCTGACATGGTTCATTCGATGGTTAGATATAAGTGATGAAGATGATGAAGACCTACATGGAGGCTAGGCCTACAACCAGCATGAAAAAGGTTTGGCTCTGTAGAACTTCTTGTGACGAGTAGAATTGATAGATAGCACCATTCGATTGAGATAGCAGAAGCAGTGATGATAATGATGATCCAATGATGATCCAGCTTTTATGATGATCCAATGATGATCCAACTTTGATGATGATCCTTTGATGATCTAGTTTTGATGATGATTCAGTGATGATCCAAATTTTATGATGATCCAATGATGATCCAGCTTGGATGATGATCCAGAGAAAAAGACTTGTGCTAATGAATTGTGTCAAGAGAATACCTTCCTAGTTAAGAGGGAGTGTTGATGTATTTGTAACTTCGAAATGTATTCACTTGTATATCTTATATTGTACCCCGATGTTCCTATCGGGAGAATCATTTGTATTCATTGTACCCCGATGTTACTATCAGGAGAGTCATAAATATAATAAAGGCATGTAAAGTCAATGAGGTTAACCCTCTATTGTAAGTCATGGAAATAGTCCCCACAATTGAGTTAAGGTTAACCCTCCTTTTTGATCAGAGGGAAAAGTCCCCACAATTGAGGGGCACTAGGGTTATTAGACTCTCCTAGAGATTTCGGCCCTAGTACGTAATTGTAAAAGTCGGAAACTAGTATAAATAGAGAGTGAGACTCTCTATTTGACACACACACTCACTCAACTAGGGTGCATGAGTGAGAGAGGAGAATCTCTCTCAAGTGAGAGAGAGAGAACAGTTGTTGAAGATCATCTTACTGTCTTTCGGTTTTACTGCTGCCATTGGTGCTCATTCTATCTCTGATGAAGTTGCGGGGTTTTCTCCTTTACGGTTTCCCCGAGGAATATCTTTGTGTCTCTTGTCTCTTGTGATTATTGTTGTGCATGTTCTTCTCTCATATAATATCCTAAGATCATATTGCTTAAGTGATAAAAATCTAACAAACGGAAGCAACGAGATTGAATTGCCCAATAAACCACTCGCCACTAGAGAACACATATCGTTCAGAGCAAAACCTTTCAACAGAAATTTTCTTTACACAACAGAGATATTTGATATGTCCACTTAGGGTAACATTGCAACATATAAAAACATAAGGCAATATTTGAAGCTAGTCCATAAATGTAATTTTTTAAAGGGTTTTATGAATTTCAACTTCAATTTCCAAAAAAACCATAGGGATATCTGTATCACCTCTACCTTAAATGAGAAATGTTGATATTTAAATCAGAAAACGTACCCATAACTCCCAAATAATCCGATGGTTTAGCAACACTAATGTCAATTTTTCTAAGAATCTCTCCTAGAACAACAATGTACTTGGAGACTTGATAGAGCCTGGAAACAATATCCCCAACTTCAAATGATGAATTAGAAGACACTGCTACCTTCCCTACTGCATGAGAATGGATCTCTTGCATCAGCACAATTGTTTTAGGAATTATAAAAATACAAACATTGTGCAAAAGCAAAAACAAGATGTAATTGAAATCATAACCAAACAAACCTAGTCTAAGTAAAAAATTTGGAAATAGAGGCCATCATTGAGTCGTTTTATTCATTGTCTCATATAAGGATTTACAGAAATCCATACGTTCTGCATGAAAACATCTCCAGGCAATCCATCTCTGCCCACATTTCTAATATCCATTTGGGTTTCTCTAATTTTCAAATGGGCATCGATGACATTCACTTCGTTAGCATAAGAAACTAGTATTATCTCTATGTTGGGAACTGGCTGCTTTATGCTGTAAACAACCTAAAATGTAGCCACAAACACTCACTGCACTTCAAAATAATTAAAAAGGAAGACGGTCGCTTGACAAAATAGTGAGTTTTATTTTTATCTCGATATCCCACCAAATCCCATGACACATCTCGCTGAACCTTTTTTTTTATGTGCATCTCACTCAACCTACGAACCATTTGATTACAAAGTAAGATACACATCATGTCAGTAAACTTATGAGTCAATTGGTTTGGTTGAATAGACACGCACTTAAAATAACTTAGCGAATTGGTAAGCATTAAGATGAACTTTTATTAACTATATAGATTCATCCTGAATTAACATGGATCCATTTTTTTTAATTTTAAATTTCTGAAATTTAGTTTCAATTTTTTTTATGCATTTTTTTTTAAATTTTAAATTCAAGAAATTTGGTTTCTCTTGCTTGAATGATAAATTTTTTAATTACTTTTCATAATTTTTCATTTTATGAACGGACATTATTTTTTAATTATTTTTTATCTTTGGTAAGGTTATGCTACAACATCTCCCCTAAATTTGACTATAAAGCATTTGGATTCTTTGGATGCCATAATAACCATGCTTCTTTGGATGCCATCATACCAAAAATATTTATGTGGAATCACACTCTAGGGGAAGGAATTCAACTCAATGATGATAATCTAGTCTAGAAGTCCTAGGACATGTGCTAGAACATCGTGATGATAGTTTATTTGGTGTTTCTAGCTGAGTTGTAACACATGGAGCGGTCTACATTTACTAAATTCTAACACTGCAGATGGATTCAGAGAACCCATGAGGTTCTCTGAATCCATCTGCAGTGTTAGAATTTAGTAAAATGTACAAATTCATTGTCAAATTTTCAATTTTTTTCCATTGTCGGAATGACACAATTAAAAATGACCAATTGTTATATGGTAATTTGTAGTCTACATACCTCGTAATCAAATTTAGTCATTTATCTTGGTTGTTTTTATTTAGTTTCTATCCCATGACCAAAAGTGGTCATTTATCTTGGTCGTTTCTAGTCAACTCACTTAGAATTATCAATTTTGCTCATTTGTCCCTTTCAGGAGACTGCGGTGACCATAATTTTTGGTCTCATGGTCACTAATCTCTCATTTTCCACTAGTGATTAAACCACCAAGAAGAAGCAAAATAAAACAAATACTTATCTACATAAGCATCTTCAGTTAGCTCCATCAATATCATGCTTTAAATTCAGACAACTATCGGCACCCACTTGATATTCCCCACCTAACACAAGGCCGGTATGTCTTCTCTG
>LPNX010405962.1:257750-267887 GCA_001517045.1 Pseudotsuga menziesii | reverse complement strand
ATATATATATATATATATATATGTATGCCAGAACATTCAAATAACCAATTCCAATCCAACGCCTTTGTTGGGTTTACCAGACAATAAAAATGAATAAAAATGCATGTCCCCTTATCCTATGCAAACTAGTGGTTCTCTCCAAGAACTACATAGGTAACTCACTTGACTACAGGATAACTTATGTCCCCATAATACCCACTCACAACAAAAGGATGGTTACTCCTTATCTACTACAAAGTCACTCGAACATACCAATACCTTACAGTGCTCTTTGGTGTGAGAATAGAAAGGGTACCAATACCCTTGCAATCCTCCTAGGTACCCATTCTCTTATTGGGTTTAACTGCACTATTGAGAGACAAGAACATGCGAGGAATTTTACAGGGATCCTTAAATCAAGCCACACTTGGCATTTTCTTTGCATTTTCAAATTCAACAAGAAACACACACCCCACTGGCATATTTTCACCATCTCACCTACATCACATACCGGCACATAGTTCACATGAGACATCATTAATATTTTAAATAAAATTTACAGGTGAAGCAATTCACCTCCCATCCCATTCCATGATATATTTATCATAATAATTTCAATTGTTAATTTTCAAGGATGTTTTACATAGAAACCAAGTTTCTCGAACATGAGATCCTTGTCATGGTGTTTGGCTCTTATAGGCCATAGTGCATGGTTACCCTGCAATTTGTCCTCCTGCCACAATCCACAAACCACCAAATAATCAATAACATCAAATATGAATTAGAAATATGCTCCCTACAGAAATCAAATTTATTTATCCATGAGGCCATCCTCGTATTGTTTGGTTCTTGTAGACCATAACATAATGGTTTCATAGAATGTATCCTTTGACACATTTCATAAATTTCCAAACAACCAATACATAAATAATTAAATTCAAATATGAATTTGTAATTTTCTCTCCTATAGAAATTTAATTTCCTCAATCATGTGTACATGATCATATTGTTTGGTTCTTACAAGTGATAACACATGGTATTCCTACAATGTGTCCTCCTAACGCAACTTGCAACATCCAAACAACCAATAGCATTAATATTCAGATTCAAACCTGAATTTGTAACTCATAATTAAATTCACAATTTTTTTTGGTTCTTGTAAGTTTAATCATGTTTTCCCCTATGGTATTATACTTGCTACCATAATCTAGACACCCACCTAAAACATGTCCTCCCGACACAATTATATATCATCCAAATAGTCATTAGCACTTATTAACAAAAATATTGAAAATGTGAAATTTACAAATATGTTCCCTATAGGAATCAGATTTCACAACCATGAGAGTTTATCTCATAATTCTAGGCCTTTGGACATGGTATCTAATAGTCTTCGTTATGGAATTACACTCATTATCATATCCAAGACAATCCTACTTGCGATCTCAATTTTTTTTATTCATCTAAACAAGTATAAGTATTCCTACATATAATACTTATATGCACCATGAACACAATAAAATTGCATGGTATAATAATATCATCTATGAACATTTAAATTAAAAATTTAATTACTCGTGTTTGTATAATCACACTCCTTTCATTGCTTAATAGTCTCTCAGTCGCATATGGAAACTCTTCCCAGTAATTAATTCAATGCACATAATTAACTTATGTTCATGCACCCAATACATTAATGCATTGCTCTAAAATATCTTTGTTCCTACACAATCATATCATTTTATGAAACTCTGTCATCCCAACATAGCATTCGATAGCCATTCAAACATGACTACCTTATTCATGCAATTCATTTCCCTACATCTATAGAAACTCATGAAATGATGTCATAATTACCAATAATTCATCATTTCATCTATTAATGAATTGCAATGAAGTCAATATATTAAGACCATTCATTAACATTATTGAACATGAATTGTCGTTGATGTCAAAGGCATTGAATTGATGTCAAAGGAAGTGGATTGATATTGGTCAAAGTATCAAATGACAAAGGTATTGAATTGATCGATGAACATGATTAAAGGAAAAGGAGAGCATTAAGGATATTGTTGAACAAGTTGTAATCCTGAAGACTTCCTCACACAAAGCAAGCTTGAAATACATATGAAGAATGTGGAAGTCCTATGAGACCAAATATCCCACCATGAAATTGGTCACATGTGCGCAAATAGTAAAGAAGAATATTAAAAATGATAGATATGTGCAAATACCATTTGTGTGAGACTTATCAATGGAGAACAAGAAAAATAAATTGTTGTACAATAGTCAAACAAAGAAAATGGTATGTGGTTTAAAGAATCATGAAGAAAAACATTGGTTATGAACCTATGTGAAAAATTCCCATGGCACACACAAAGATGAATTGTGATAAGTGGCACGCCAACACGGACCTTAACTTGTAGAACATTAAAGAAAGTGGGGCATTATCCAAGGATAAGAAACTTCACCAAGTAGACACATCTCTTGAGCCCATAAGACTATTAAATAATCAGGATGTGGATGTGGTGAAGTAAGCTTTTGAAGAATGGAGATATGAGATAATATAGTTGAACAATATTCATAATTATTTGGGGTATCAATGGCTCTTTGATTCTTAGTAAATATCTTTATGTAGTAGAGTTGAAGTGAACAAAAAAACATATGTTGAATAGAAAGAAGTTCTCTAGATAAAGAGGATACCCATATTCTAGATGTGCGATATTATTGCTCAGTAAAATATGCATACCATAGAATAGTATATGTGACTGAGTTAGGAACTTTGTTCAGTATTTAAATGTAGATCACATACCCGCATAAAAGACACATATCGTAGTAATTATCACACATTGTGGTTTTGGCAACTAACTATTCAGATGCGGATATTCAAAAGTAGATTGAATAAGTTACAATGGTTGTAGATTATGAAGACATTCACAAGGATAAGGTATTTTTGTATTTGCAGTTATTCAATACACTCTTATTTCATATCAGTGAGGTTATATGGGACAAGGAGCAGGCATTTGTAGCCTCCTTCCACATGGTGCTATAAAATACAATCAAGGTGTTGTAGCATCCTTTCTATTGGTGCAGATAAAACCTAGTGGGTTGTATCTGTTGAGTATGGTTGTCATTGATGTCAAAGAAGTTCAGTAATGACAAAGGATTAACCTAGGACATGATGACATGGCATGTATGATGAATTTGGAATAGATAAAATAAACATGTTGTCCCCTATGCTCTGAATAATTCACCTTCCAAGTTTGATGAAAGTAAGAATCCACCCTAGAAGACCTAATGTTTTGAAAAATTGTCTAAGGGTCAGCACAAAAGTTCATATGGACATTTTCAAATTCCCACCAAATGAATTCTTTGTGTAAATAAATTCATCAAATAAAATGGGTCCATTCTTTGGTGATATGTCTGTCTACCCACCGTTTTTAGCTTTCTTTCTAGTGGTCACATGTGCAAGAAGTAAACCTACCAAAATGAGAAAAACCATGTTTTGAAAAGTGTCAGATATAGGAGATTAAGAGGACATTTTCATATGAAAATCAATGAGGAGGATTGATCGATTCTATGATCAACTAATTGAATTCTAAAATAGCCATGGTATAGGGTCATTGATCGACCATCGATCACTGTAAAGATCGATGGAGATCAAAACACTAAATAGTGCTTTAAGTCTTATAGGGATGAACGGTTCAGGACGAGGAAAGGAAGAGATCGATGGTCGGGATTGAATCCGACAAAAGTAGATACGATCTTGTTAAAATTCCGAAGGAATTAGAAAATTGCAAATTGGATCAGACAATTGAAGAACTACGATCCAAGAGTGGTCATCAAAGGATGAGGAAAGATCCCAGAGATAGAAGGTGCAAGAATGTTAAACATGCGGAAGTGAAATACATAAGGCGAAAGGATCCGCAAAGTAAATGTGCATGGCAAATAACATTCTTGAGTGACAAAGTGAAACTCTATGTTTGATAGCTGATCAATGAACGAGGAGGATTTCGCAAGAGATTAATAGTTCACATGAGTTGCGGAAATAGATTTGCGGGAGGATATTGTAGAAGCCCATTTCATAAAAAGTTGGAAGGCACATCCACAATCCACAACCCAACAGCGGAAATAATGTTATGGTTGCATAATTGCAAAAGTTGTTTTTGAAATTTGGGAAATGCATACTTGCAATCCACAATCTGCAATTGTGGAAATTTAATTACAGAAGAATATTGCAGAAAGGGATATTCTGGAATCTTGACTACAGAATGAATGTTGTGGAAGCCAATAGCAGGAGGCCATTGCAAAATCACACCTGCAACCTGCAACCCAAAATTACAGAAAGATTTCTGTTGTAGAAAGGTCTTTGCAGAAAATCAATTGTGGAAGGATTTTTGTTGCAGAAATGTTTTTGCGGAAAGGCAATTGCAAAAGGATTTAAGTTCAACGCTCTGAAATCGTGGGGAAATTTTTTGAAGAGTCACAATGAAGATACATGACTCCTAAATGAAGAAGCACATGTCCAAAATGAAAGGATGTTATTGTTGAAAGGTTATGACTATGAAAATACATGAGTTTCCAAGATTGAAGAGATGTGGTGAGATGCATATTAAAGGTATTTATAAATAAAGGTTTGAGAGGAAGAAAGTGTCTATGCAGTCCAAATCGTAGCAGTATCTAGTAGAAGTAGAGACCAGTGAAATGAACAATTATCTGTGACAGAGTTGAAGAAAAAGGGATTTGGAATATTGATAAAAACATATTAGGGTGGCAAGGTGGTGCTAGGGCAGGATATAGGCCTACAAGGGGGTTGTATCCTCCTTTCAATAGAAGCTGGTAAATAAGGGTGTCGTAGCATATTATTAGTTGTAGTTAACAAATAGGGGGTCGTAGCCTCCTTTGAGTAGTAGTTGGTAAATAAGGTGTTGTAGAATCTTTGTCTATTGTAGCAGGAAAAAATATGGGGTGTTGGTGCATCCTCTCTATAGCAACAGATAAACAATTTTGCAAAATTCATCTTATTAATAAGTTTGAGTTTGTGGTTTTCTCCTTGAGGTTTCCATGATAAAATTGTGTCCTAACTTGTTTTATTATTTGTGTGTCTTGTTCTATTTTTTTTAATAAAATAAAAAGAAGGAAATAATGATTCACCCCCCCATCAGTATTGTTGGATAATCCAACAATTAGTATCAGAGCAGGATCCTTCACTATAGTTTAATCACTGGAAGGAATATCATATTAAAAACCACTATGGATCAACAAGAATGGTTAGTCACCAACAAACCTCCATTATTTACAGGAAATAATTATGAATAATGGAGTGTAAGAATGAAGTTCCATCTAATGTCTCTTGGATACAAATTTTAGAGGTATGTTGAAAAGTAGTTCAAAATACCAAATGACCTACCTACAGACAGATATGAACTAGATCAATATGAAGCCAATGCTAAATCCCTAAATGCAATCATGAGTGGCTTAACAAATTCAGTATTTGTGAAATTCATTCAATGCAAGACAACCAAACATGCTTCGAAAAAGTTAAAAAAATGTGTATGAAGGAGAATCCAAAGTCAAACTATCATAACTTCAGACATACAATTGACAGTTTGAAAGCCTAAAAATGAAAGAGGAAGAAATTATTGCAAAATATCTTCTAAGAGTAGATGAAATTGCCAATAAAATTAGAGGCCTTGGAGGAGAAATAAATGAGAGAGAAGTAGTTTACAAAGTACTACGAACCCTTCCAATGAAGTATGACTCAAAGTTGTCCACTCTAGAAGAACGAGATGATATTGAACTCATGAAAGTAGATGAACTACATGGGATATTCACTTCATATGAGACGAGAACATGACAAGGTGGATCATCAAAGAAAGAAGCAACATTTAAATCCTTAAAAGATCCAAAGAAGTCTAAATCCTTTTCCAAGAACCAATCATAGAACCTAGATGATGAAGAAGCTCTTTTCATCAAGAAAATTGAGAGATGTACTGGCAAGTACAAAGGAAAGCTACCCTTGAAGTTTTTTAACTATGGAAGGATTGGTCACTTTGCCTCAAAATGTCCTTACGGAAAACAAGAATATAGTGATGGTGATGAAGAACCTTTCTATCATAAGAAATATCAAAAGAGTAAGACCATGTACAAGAAGAAATTGAAGAAAAAGAAGAAAAACTTCAATTCCAAGGAAGACAGTGAAGATGAAGAAATTCTAATCATGGGAATAGAAACTAAAGCTCAAGATGGTGAATCATATGAGGAAGGAGAAGAAGAACTAAAATATGAACTCATTAGTTCTCTTGAAGAACTTGAAAAGTGTAGGAAAAAGAACAAATAGTCAAATCAAATCATTAGTGACTTGAATACCCAGCTTCAAGAGGCCAAGGAGATTAAAGAGGACCTATATTTGCAGCTCAAAAACCAGAAAATTCCTCCTTCACAAACCAAGGTAGAAATAAAAGAAAGGATCTGACTGCACTTAAGAGTCAAATTAAAAATGAAGAAAGCAATAAATCTTCTCCATCCTCTCATGACACAGATAGAACTAATGTGATACCTAGAAGACCAATGAAAAGTAGATATCAACATATATATTTTTGGTCATTGATACTCTTGTAATGATTTTGGACATAAAGCCATAAATTGCAGAGCGTATGGAAATTTTCGTGACTACAATAAGAATGCACATAGTAACAAACCAAAAGTAAGAAACCATTACTCTTTTGCACCTCTTCAAATATATGACGTAGAGTGTTACAAATGCAATAACGATGGACATTTAACAAGATATTGTAAACTAATTAATCCTACATAGAAGGCTCCTGCAAAAGAGTTTCAAGACAAAAAAATAGAGAACGGACTGGAAGAAAACGAAAGAGGAGGAAGAATCCATGATTTCTCTGTGTGACAGAAAAGTAGAATCTATGGCATATTGACAGTGGGTGTTCAAAACATATGACGGGAGATCCAAACAAGTTTATAATCCCAAGAAAATGTAATAAGGGAAAAGTCACTTTTGGAGATAATATGTCTTCCAAAATAATTGGAAAAGGTACAAATGCTATCAATAATAACATCAAAGATGAAAATGTGTTTCTAGTGGAAGACCTAAATCGTAATCTCCTCAGCGTAAGTCAAACATGGGATGAAGGGAACATCTTCACTTTTGACTCTCATAAATGTGAAATCAGAAAAAAAGGACTTAGGAAGACTTGCTGGGACTACTGTAAGAAATTCAAGTATTGTCTACGTCCTAAAAAATGAATAACAATGCTATATGAGTATGATTGATGAAATTTTGTTGTGGCGTAGAAGGATAGGGCACTTGAACTTTGAAAATCTTATGAAACTAAGTAAGATGAACTTGTAAGGTATTTTCCAAATATTGTGAACCCTCTAAATTCATTTTGTAAACATTGTCAGCATTGGAAGCAAACTAAAAACAACTTCAAAACAAAAGAACATGTAACCTCACATCCATTGGAAATAATTCACACTGATCTTTGTGTACCAACAAGAACTAAAATCTTGCAAGGAGAGTACTATTTCATGTTGTTCATATATGACTATACAAGGATGACTTGGGTTACATTTCTCAAAGAAAAATCAAAAGCTTTTGAGAAGTTTAAATTTTTTAAAGAAAGAGTTGAAAATGAAACAAAATTGAAAATGAAATGTTTAAGGTCAGATAATGGAGGTGAATTCACTTCAAGAATTCAAGTGACCTTACGAGTGTGACCTTTGTCACTCTGCCAAAACGTCTCGTGAAACCCTAGCTTACCATCAAGCTATTTTCACTGCTGAGATCAGAGTGACAAAGGTCACACTCGTANGTTATTATGTTGGTTGAGTTAGGGTAAATTTTAAGTCTCACTTGATTTTAGGGACAGATTGTGTGCATGTGATATGATGAATCTATAACAGCTACTCAATCATGTATGAAAAACTGTAAGAAACTTTAACCATGCAAATTTTTTGCTGAAATAAATAATGCTGAAAAAGTGTGAAACAAAGCTGTAAAACAGGGAGCAAGAGTGGCTGCAGGGCTGCAAATGGAACAGGTGGCTGTGCAAGTGCAGGAAAAACAGAGGTAAATCAGCTAGGTTTCTGCGTGGTAACAAGGGCAAAAACTGGGCGCGGTTCGCGGGTTTCTCAATGGCAGCGGCGGTCGAAACCGTGGGTTCTGGGCAAACAGGCGCGGTCTAGGTCGCGGGTTCGGGGCTAACAGGTGCGGTATAGGACGCGGGTTCGGGGTGAACAGGTGCGGTATAGGATGCGGGTTTGGGGCGAACAGACGCGGTCGAGGCCGCGGGTTGGGGGCGAACAGACGCGGTCGAGGCCGCGGGGTTGGGGCGAACAGCGGCGATCAGAGCGCGCCTGTGTAGTGAACAGGTGCGGTCGGATCGCGACTGTGGGTGGAAAAAACGCGATCTGGATGTAGGCAAAAGGGACTGATAGCGGCGGGCTGGTCGCGGCTTAAGGCCTGAAATGTGCGGTCGGGGCCGCGGCTGCGGAAGAAAACGGCGCGGTTTCCGGCGGCCGAAAACAGTAAACTGAAAATGCAGTACGAAAAGAAAACTAACAATAAAACAGACAGCGGAGTCGCCAAAACTGTAGCTAGGGTTTTCACCCTAGCTTGTGCTAATGAGCACCTACTAAGGAATATGGATTCCTTAGTAGCAGTTCAAGTAATGTAAACGGAAATAAATTAACCTAAAACAGTAAAAGTAAATGACAGAAAGTAAAAATGACAAGATGTATAAAAAGTTTTTGTATTTGTATTACCTCTGATGAAGAGGTTGGTGGAGTCCGTTGCGCTGGTTCGATGTCGGTGGCTCCGAGATCCGAGCTGCTCCTTCTCCTTCTCCGATGGTGGAAAATAGGCCAAAAATGGGTTCTCAGCAGTGAAAATAGCTTGATGGTAAGCTAGGGTTTCACGAGACGTTTTGGCAGAGTAAGGGTGCTATGACTGTGGATGTGAAATGAGGGGTCTTCACCACTTATTTATAGTTTTTTGGTGGTGGAGTGCTTGCCCATGGTTTTGGAAACCATATGGTTTAGGGCAGCTTGTTTAGGGTTTTTGCTGTTTTAGGGTTTTCCTCCTTTTTCCTCATTATTTTTATTCCTTTTCTTCCCTTTTGGGGATTTTTGCTATTTTTAGAGGAATTTTGGCTATTTTTTGGAGGAAAAAGGGGTTTTTTGGCCTTTTGGAGGCTTTTTAGGCCTTTTGGAGGCTTTTTAGATGGTTTTGTGGCCTTTTAGAGGCATTTTAGGCCTTTTGGAGGCTTTTTGTGGGATTTTCAAGGAAATATGGTAGGCAAATGGACAAATGAGCCATGTAGTGGGGTAGATGAGGTATTTAACCATTTTTGGGTGTTAACAGATGGAACCTAAGAAATATGAAGAGGCCAACAAATATCATGATTGTATCAAAGCCATGAATGAAGAGTTGCATCAAATTGAGAAGAACCAAACTTGGGAACTAGTTCCAAGACCTGCAAACAAGAATATTGTAGGAACCAAGTGGGTCTTCAAAAAAAAATTAAATGAAAATGGAAAAGTGATAAGAAACAAAGAAAGATTAGTGTGTAAAGGATATGCTCAAGTGGAGGATATTGATTTTGAAGAAACTTTTGCACCCATGGAAAGACTTGAAGGAATTGGGATTTCTTTAGCTTTTGCATTCTACAATAACTTTAAAGTGTATCAAATGGCTCTAAATATGCATTTCTTAATGGAGAACTTGAAGAAGAAGTCTATATTAAACAACCTGAAGGTTTCCTCTTGTTAGAAAAAGGAGATTATGTTTGGAAACTAAAAAAGGCACTCTATGGTCTTAAGCAATCCCCAAGAGCATGGTTTTGAAGGTTAGATAACTACTTTAACAAACAAGGATATAAAAGAGGAGCCATTGATAGTAATATCTACATAAAGATAGAATATAAGAATACAATCATTGTTGGTGTTTATGTGGATGACATCATCTTTGGAAGAGATCTACAAATACTAAGTGTAAACTTTTCTTCTGAAATGAAGAAGGAATTTTAAATGTCAATGTTGAGTGAATTAACATTCTTCTTGGGATTACAAGTTTATCAATGAAACAAAGGAATATTCATTTCTCAAACCAAGTACATAAAATACATGCTTAAGAAG